>JARHVA010002429.1:0-287500 GCA_037957365.1 Torreya grandis | reverse complement strand
GGTTAGCATTTTGTTGACATTTGACACAACACTGAACATAATTTTGATAGTCTTGGTTGAGTGTTGGCCAATAGTAGCCAAGTTGAAGGATGCATTTGGCAACCAAATTCCCACTGAAATATCCACCACAAATCCCATCATGGAATTCCTTAATGGTGAAGGGGATTTTATCATGAGTAAGGCATCTAAGGAGGAGACCATCAAATCCTCATTTGTAGAGAAGGTACCCTAGCATAGTATAACAAGTAGTAATTTTAATGAAAGCATATCTCCTATTACTAGAAAGGTCTGATGGAATGATAATATAAGTGAGATAGTCAACAATCTATTTGTACCAAACATCATGTAGATTAGAGTCAACATTACCCACAATAGGATGTTAGTTGACACATAGGAGGGCAATGTGAGGTGATGCATAGTGACATATTTTTGAAGAAGAGGGTGAGGATTGACTATGTGAGGCAAGGGAAGCCATCATGTCGACAAACTTGTTTGTAGATTGAGGAGCAATTTGCAAGAGGTAGTGGTTGAATGATTCCAATAACACATCTACATGATGTTTATATCATTGTAGAATTTTATATTTGTAGAAGTAGGAATCATTAGCCTAATTAATCACTAGCTAAGAATCACCAAAGATGTTAATTGATTTGATGCCTAAGATAATGGTAGTTTGATTTCCTAAGACCAAAGAGTGACAATGTAGGTTTTGTGATTTAAAAGGTAGTGAAGTATGGAAGCTATGAAGACCAATGTGAGGCAAAGCTTTTTGGTGTGAGTATATCAAGTTTCATAATTAATAAGCATTTAAATTATGTAGTAAACAACTTGCTCTCAATGTTGATCATTTTGATATGCAATCATAGCACCCAAGGAATGGCATATTATAGAAATGTAGAGGTAGAAAGGTTGGTCCTTTTAAGGGGGAATAAGAACTAGTGGGGAAATGAGAAACCCTTTAAGTGTGTCAAATGATTTCTGACAATCCATGTTCCAATGGAAGGAGACATCCTTTTTAAGTAGATGATGAAAAGGTTGACATTGATTGGATAAATCAGAGATGAAATGGTGGATTGACTAAAGTTTGCTTTGTAAGATATGAAGCTACTTGAGATTATTAGGCAGAGGCATTTCTAGTATTACCCAAACCTTAGTAGGGTCAACCTTGATACCATAGAGGGAGATAATGAAGCCTAGAAGCTTACCTAAAAGGACTCCAAAGATGCATTTCTTTGGGTTTAGTTGAACATTATATTGGAGAAGATGAGTAAATATGATTTTGAGAATTACCAAGTGATCCTAGTGATGTTTAGACTTTCTAAGTAAGTCATCCACATAGTATTTCATAATTTTGTGTAGGAGATCATGAAAAATATAAGTCATGGTGCATTTGTAGGTAACACCAGCATTTTTAAGGTTAAAAGGCATGACTCAACAATAAAAATCCCCCAATGGGGTGATGAAGGAGGTCTTTTGTTTATCTTTAGGAGCAATCAAGATTTGATTGTGGCCTACGAACCTATCCATAAGAGATAACATCTCATGGCCAGCTGTCAGATTAACAAGTTGGTTGATGCTTGGAAGACAGAAGTCATCCTTTAGACAAGTGAGGTTGAGATCATGGTATTCAATGTAGATGTAGATTCCCACTATCACTTTTGTGACAAGGATGATATTGAAAAACCATTGTAGATAGTCAATGCATTGAGTAAATTTAATAGAGAGGAGGCTTGGGAGCTCTTATTTGACAAGGAGAGCAATATGAGGGTTCATCTTACGAAGCTTCTACTTAATAGGTTTAACATCATAGTTAGCTATAATATTATGGGTAACTATAGAGGGGTCAATGCTAGGCATGTCATGATATGACCAAATAAATGCTTTACTATGATCAGAGAGGAAAGTGCTGTAATTGGCTTGTTTAAGGGAATCTAAATATTGGCCAATATTGAGGATTTAGGGGTCATATAGAGAGGGTAAATTAATGTCAATGGTTGATTCGTTTAACATAGTTTGTGTTTTAGAAAGAAGTGATAGTTGGATATAAGAATTTTCTACACCCATGTAGGTGAGAATAACATCATCATCCTGACATTAGATAGTGTTGAATCTTCATCAATCATTTCAGGATGAACAAGAGGAAGGGACCTTGTTTCCTCACCCAAATGATAGGTCAGGGGTCCTAAATGAATGGAATTTATTGAATTTTTTTTAGAAGGTATCGATACCTATGATTATGTAGGTGATGGTGGCGAAAGAGGAGAGGATAGAGAAGGAGAGAGTGGCTCCTTGATATGAAAGACCTTGGTGGGTTTTGTTGGTTCATCAAAACCCACACCATACTACTTTTTAGCATATTTGATGGTCTTGTTGGTGGGGTATTTAATGGGTGTAGGAGCACCCTACTCATAATGACCTAACCTGAATCCTTTCTAGGTGTACCTATAAAGATAGGTGTTAGCAAAACTAGGTTTGCCTAAGAAGGAGAAGTCACAGGTAAAAGGTTGTGGTGAAGAGGAGGGATTTTTGATAGTAGGAGCCTGATTGATTCCCCCATATATGATATTAGTTTAAAGGTTAGGGGGACTATACAAGATGACCATCCCAATATGGGGATCATAATTAGGGTGTATGCAAAGTTTTCCATACTCTTGTAATATATGAAACATGTCAAGTGCCAAAAAGTGATATTCTCTGAGTGAAAGACATTTGAAAGTGTCTTCCATGGGGTCCTTGTTAGGAATTTGTGTCACCAATATCTAAGTAACCAGGGTAGTTGAGCTTATTGAGGCTTCAACAATAGAATGTAAAGAGGAAGATGTTTTCAATGGAATGAGGACATCATTGGGATAATAAGTCATGTTGCATGTTATGAAAGGAGGTGGGTTAGTGGGAAAAACATGCACTTGCCCATGGCACACTCAGTAGGACCTAAACCCACAATTTCTTGATTAATGAATTCAACTCATCCCATAATTAGAATATTTCACTACGTTTTAAGCTTATATTATATTCAAAGAGATAGAAAAATAAAAAATAAAGAGAGTCAGGGATAAGTGATTAAAACCAAGATAAGTGTGCACTATTCCAAACTTTGTAGATTCCCCTCTTTGGCTATGGAGGAAGACACCTATAAATAAGAAAACACTATATAAAATAGTTGTTAGTGAAGATACGTGCAGACTGCCAAGCTACACACTTGTTCTGGGAAGGGTGAAACTTTCTTGGGATGGTAGTCTACTATTTTAAAATAAAGTTTAAAATAAATACAAGCAAAGAGAGTAAAAAGAGATAGTTAGAGTTTTGTTTACCATGTTGTAGGTCTGAGTGTAGTAGAAGATAATATAGTATAGGCTAATAAGTCAGGTCTATGTTTTAGGAAGGTTGTTAGGTTATTTTGAGGTTATTGGTTCAAAAACATAGTAATCAACTTTGGTTAAAGGACTAATGTTGGTTTGGGTTTCCAATATTGGTTGGGGTCACCAATGTCAGTTTGGGGTCATCAATGTTGGTTGGGGTAGTAGTATTAGAATGAATTAGAGAAGGGTTTTCTAGGAGGAAGAATGGGAGTATGGTCAGGTTGTGAGGTTGGGAAGATTCATAAAGAGTTGGGTAAGAATTAGGGGAGTCTAGATAGAGGGTTGGTATGCCAAGATAGAGAGAAAGGGGTGGGGAGCTTTACAACTCCTCTACGAAAGGAGTCGAGGTTCAAAAAATAATAAATAGTATAATGCAAAGCAATTATGAAATTTCTATTTAAAGAATTGCAAAAGATTGAGATATACTTAGCTAGTGAAATGGGTGAACTGTGAATGCCAAGTAGATGACTTTGATGAGGCTTGGTGAATCGATGGGTGAATAGATAAGACAAGCATGTGCTACTAGTCCTCAAGAGTTCAAGCTTTGTGCAGTGTATCAATTCTTAATTAGGATTAATTTGTGTAGATTAAAGATAAGCATGGATGTTTAAAGTGATTTAGGATGCTATGATGTGTGTGAATTATTTATTTTTGTGACCCAAATGCCAACTTGGAATTTTTATTAAGTAATCGATGTCAACTATCCCACCGATGTTAGTCGAGGGTTGACCGCCGTCAATGACATGAGAATAGGTAAAAAGGGTATTTTTAGCCCATTTTTTGTTCTTTCTCTTGCCAAGTGTGGTGTCCATATAAAAATGGTAAAAATGAAAGTCTATGAAGAACATAGCTATTTAGAAATTTATGTTAGGGGTGAGAATAAGTCATAAGTAGTTAGGATTAGGAGACTAAGTCTCAAGGTGACTCAAAGGGTAAGAATTAGTCTTATGATAAGGTGGTCAGGTGAGGTGGAATAAGTAGGTTTTAATTAAATTAATTAAATATTTTAAGGTGAAAACATGGGTTAGGAAGGTTAATTAATAAAAGTTGATTAAGGGGGGTTTTGACATAGGGAGTCATCCAAGTGTGTGATGTAATTCTAGTGTCTATAAGGTCTATACATGAGTATTAAGCTTATAGACTCCCTCATTCTAACCCTCATTAGATTTAAAATAGTTAGGTATATTCATTGGTTGTGGCTTCCCTAATTTCATGTATAGATTTATTTTTCTAACCAGTTCTTCTTGGCATGAACTAATACCTTTTGCTCAAAAAGAGGACCTATAGGTCTACAACTTGTAGGCCTCTTTTATTGCTTTCATAGATTGCTAGAGATAACTTCTTGAGTTTTGAAATTTTATATTATATAAAATATTTTCCTTTAATAATATGATCTACCTCAATAATTTGTAGTCTTCAACCAAACACTATACAATCTCAAATCTCCCCATTCACATGTATAACCCTGTATGAGGTCAGTTCATATACAAGTTCTATGTATAGTAGTTGGAGCTCTTGAATTCATTCATGATTTTGATGATGTAGTAGATTATATAAAGGTTAAATTAATGTTTTTAAGTCCATGTTATATCTATCCATTACCAAAACATCTAAAATATGAACCTAGACCCATGAATGCTCACTTACTAGTCTACAAACCTATGAGTAACTGAAACACCTTATGACCTTTGTTTGAGAGTATATGCTTGGAATATAAATTTTATTCTCTTATAAATTCAATGGTTCAATGGTTAAATTGTGTAATTTCATTATACCATGGTTTATCATTAACATTTGAGCCAAGTTTGACAATCATACCTATAGAGGACTACTCATGCATTGTACCTTGTTATCACTTAAATATTGAGAATCGTGACATATATTGAAGGGATTTACATAAAGAACCATTTTTAGAGAAAAAAAACATGGATAATATAAGAGTGAATGATTTTCATGAATGATGAAGCACCTGAAAACATATGAATTTAGAAACACTTCAAACCAACCAAAAACACTTGTAGATGGGGTGATATGCTCCACATGTTTGAGGCACTTGTTCCTTTGATGAAGACACATCATCAGATTGAATTGATTGATGAAACCATAATTTAAAGGATTTATTTGTCATTTGAAAACATCTCATAATGCCATTCTCCATTAAACTTTGAGGTGAAGAAACATAAACAACATTAAACCCTGCTTGAATGGACAAGGCATAATGAACTCCTTAAAATCTTAATTATTACTAATAAATGAGGGTATATTAATCTATAAAATAATGCAAAAAAATGGAAGCTTATTAGGACCCATAATTCTATGTAAAATTTTATCCTTCAAATTTATCTCTCCTGGCCATACCATGCATTTATATTTTGTCTTTCTAAGCTTGTGAAGGTAGTGATGGAGGAGAAGAGGGTTATTTATATTTGTAATACTTTAAACCTAATAAAAAGATATAATACAACCTTTGGAATCCCAATAGATTCTCTAAAACCATTTTCACCTACAAGTTGATCTCCTAAGGTTGTACAAGTGCCTAAAACTACCTCTTAAGCATGTAAATCCAAGATTTTTACTTCTTTCTAACTTTCTGACATATATGGAAGTTATGTAACTACTCCAAGGACCTTGGAAAATTTTATTGTATGTATTATTGACTTTATAAGATTTTTAATATATTATAATTAGTCAAAACCACCTTTTTCTCACATAAAACTTTACCTTAATGTTTTCAAAAGAACATTAACTTTCCAAATCAACATGAAATGTTTATGAAAAGTGATTAAGGAATTAAATGACTTTGAGGGACACATAAGGACCCTATGACACAAATTGATGAAGTCTCATTAGTCCATGACATGACTAGACCACTACAAGACTAAAACAAGACATTACCTTATTTTCTCCAAATTTACCTTAAACAATGCTAATAAGTTTTTGAAAAGGGTATTCGAATACTTATTAAAACATGAAAAAGATATGAATAGGGCTAACAAGACATGAAAAGAAAGTTTTTGCCTATAGGGGATGACATTTTGACCTTGGGTGTCAAATTTGGTCGACAAATTAGTAATTCATGGGGGTAGCATAC
The DNA here is from genome assembly GCA_037957365.1 of Torreya grandis. NCBI lineage: Eukaryota > Viridiplantae > Streptophyta > Pinopsida > Cupressales > Taxaceae > Torreya > Torreya grandis. The sequence goes on along the minus strand of JARHVA010002429.1, from coordinate 281,050 downwards.
TTTCTATGCTAAATAGACCAATAACCTTGTTCTTCCATTGGGAAATGAAGTCACTTTAGACCATGACAAAACAAATTTATTTGACCTCCAAACACATAAAATAGGGACAACACACATAAAGCAAATGAAACAAACACACACATGTGTTAGCTAAGAACTTAGGGAACACAACAAATAAGAAATCAACTAATATTTACAAATAACCTGAACTTTTCTTCTTCCTCTTGGGTAAAAGGGGAAGATTATGAGATATTTTACTCCATAAAGTGGTAATGGAATGAGGCAAGTTGCCTAATAAACCTTTGTCTTGTTGTCTTCATCCTCTTCTTGAATGCCACTCCTCTTGGCATGCTCTCAAGTGAGGTGACAACTATAAACCAGTCACCTATGAAGATGAATTCATCATATACTTCAATATCCTTTTCATGATGTTTGTTAGATATAATATCATCCAATGATACTTCATCTAAGCATGTTTATTTGACCTTCATGGCATCTTGAGTCATGTCATAATGTTTATCATATGTTTCAAGTTCATCAAACTCTTAAATGAGCTTTGCATATCCAATCCAATCTTGATCATGATCCTCAATAGATGTATCTTATTAAATATTATCAAAAACATGATTTATAATAGGAAGTATGTCTTTGTAAAGAGCTTCAATGTATTGAAGAGATTCAAGGTATTACTGCCAATCATTTTTTTTCTCTTCCCTTTGATCATTCTAAATTAGACCAACTTGAATAACATTTTCATGTTTCTCTTCAAGGGTTATGGGGTTGTCAAGAGTCTCAAACCTCTCTATTTAGTCATTACTTGATTGGGAATCAACTTCTTCAATTTTAATTGCCTACTCATTGGAAAAAAATTCAAATTCATTTAAAATCTTAGCTTTCTGATTTAGAGGGCATCCAACATTAAGAAAAACTACAACCTCAAAAAAACTAGATGTAATTAGGTCTTATTCTTGAAGCATACTATCAAAATCATATTATATAACCTCTTATTTGAATATTGATTTGCATTTATCTTCCCCAAGAGGAGTACCAATGGTGAATTCCTCATCATATACCGTTAAATCATCTTTGTCATCCTCTCTTTGTACCTTGTAGTTGTAACTTCCTCTTCATTTAATTCCCATATGATAGGTTCCTCTTCAACAAGGGAGATGGTTAGATGGTGATGGAAAGGTTCATGATTCGGAGAGGGAGTATGAGGTATGGTGGATAGCTCATGAATGGGCTTGGGAATGGAGGGAGTACTCTTGTAATTAGGGGTTTTGGATATAAAAAAATATTATAAGCACTATTGTATGGAAAGAAAATTGAGTTGGGAAATGGTCACTTAATTCTATTCAACAAGCACTTCACTCTTATTATAATCTCCTTGAAGCTCATTCATAGATGTAAACTGATTTTGAAGCTTCTTAATTAGGACCTCCTTGTTTTGAAAACCATTTTGGATAGACCTCCAAGATAGAAAATATAGAGGTTATTGGGGAGATGGAAATTGGGTTTGAATATGATCAAGGTTTTCTTTGACTTTAGTCTCTTAGTCTTGGCTCTCTTCCTCTTGTCTCTCCCAAGAGTTAACTACTTGTTTCCAAGTTGGGACTTTAACACTAGTAGGTTATCTTAGAGATTAAATTGGTTCAAGTATCTTCATTTTCAACTCCAACTCCTTAATTTTATTATCAATACTCTCTTGGAATAGATTTTATCAAAGGTGGTTAGTGAATCCATAAGGATAAGGAGCATAAGAAGGCTTATATGGGATATAAGAGGGCTCTTAAAGAGGGATGGGAGAGACTTCCATAGGCTTAGATTATTCCTTGACTTCAAACCCCCAATCTATGATTGTCCCACCTTGATTAATCCATAATTTCACCACTTGATTTGATCTTGGAGTCTTGAAATACTTCTTGGGGGTTCTTGGGGAAGAGAAGTAGAATCTTGGTTATCAATAATAGGCTATTCAACAACAATCTCCTTATTCTTTTGAATGATCTCTTAGATTGAATTCCAATAAGGGAAAGTTTGAGGAATATATGAAGGACTTGGAATGCTTTGATACTAACTTGGAAAGGTATCTTGGGGAAGAATGGATGGAACATATGAGGTTTGAGGTGGTATTTATGAAGATACATGGGGATGATAGGATTAAACCTACTGTCCTTAATTGAAATCTTAGCATATCTTCTATTTTTTTTAATGAGACCACTTACAACCAAAATTTCACTTGAGATGCTTTGCCAATTTTCTCTCTCAATAAGTGCCCATTATTCTTTCATTAGTTTCAATGAGTTTCTCATATTATGAATGAGATGAATATGGATATCTTGACCATATTCCATTCATGCATTGAGCCCTATCATGTATCTCTCATATCCCAGGAGAGTTTTCTTCAAACTTGAAATGGACTAATTTGAGAAGTGATTATGTTGGCTAAGTACATCTTGAGCTTAATAATGCTGATCATATGAAACATCATAGTCATGTAGGGGAAGTGTATGCTGATCATATGACTAATATGACTCATAAAAAGGTTGATATATCTCATTATATGATTGATAATAATCATAATGAGGTTGATAAGGAGTATGTAGGCTTGAGATGCCTCACCAACTTTCATGAATTTGAAATTCACCTCAATCTCATCCATAAAAACTTCATCAAGATAATGAATTGAAATCACAACTTACTTTGAACAAGTGACTGGGATGCTAAAACCACCTAATCATGCATAGATTTACCATTGATATTTTGAATTCCTCTAAAGGCTAATATGTAGAATAACAACAAAAATTATTATCTAATAATTTGGGACTTAGTCCCACTTGGCATGCCAATACTGTTATCAACCAAATTTGCACCCTTTAGAAGGTAGTTCAAGCCTTCACAAATTTTAATAACATGGAAACACCTCAATTTTGTGGGTGACCTATTGAAGAGATGAATCTATGGGTTATATTAATATCTCCCCTTGATGAATCACTTAGGGTCAAAAACTAATCTACAACATGATAGGAAAAGGGAAAGAAACCTATTCTAATTGAGGTGATGCACTAAATATATGGTCCTAAACCTATATATCATACACTAAAGACATGAACTACAACATGAATTCAATTTCACCACTCAAATAGGAAGGTCTCTAGGTATGAGTGTTTCACCTAGAGGCTAGTGCATGGTGCATAGACTAGGAATCTAATCCATATGTCTTTAAATACACTAATAAAGAGTTCACTTGTCAAACACATAAGCTATTATTCACACTATCTGACCTACATATATGACTACTAATTTCATAGATATAATTAAGAAAGGACAAATGAAAGGAAACATTTGCTATCACCAATATTTCATCAACCAACTAAGCACATCTACTAGACACAATACATGAGAAGGTAAAATTTAGTTTTATTCAAGTCCAAAGGAAAAATATGAGAGTTTATATGAGTAGTGATTCATCATAACTTAGGTGGAGGATAAAAACATAACCTATCAAGGCTAAATATATAGAGAAATGTGAGAGAAAAAGGAGAGAGGGGCATAAGAGATAGAGATGAAAAGTTTATCACAAGTTAAAATAAGGAAGAGAGTTGTGAAAATATTATATCACACCCTCCAAGACATGTGTAACTCTCTTGAAGATGCTTCACCATCCAAGTGGCATAGGAGTTAGATTACTTACTTGATACCTTGGTCATTTTCTTCAAAACTACCCATATTTACATATGAGAAGTGAAAAATAGACCTTATGATCATCAGTTCACTATAAATACCTTAAATTCTCATTTGAAACATTTCTTACAATTATAAACTCCTTTGATCTGACATTTTAGTGGCAATCATCATTCATATGCTTAGGTTTCTTGAAACCCCTTCATATACCATGCCTAGCCTTATCCAAATGGATCAAAACTTGACTTCTACTTCATCAAGGAAATATATTTTCATGAAAGACATTAAAATACATTATAATACCTAAATCAATACATTTTGGTTGATGGAAAAAATCTCAAGACTCCTTTTGCTCCTCAATCTCTCATTAGGTTTCTTTTTCTTGTAACCCTAAAATCATGTAAAAATAATTATGTAAGATAATGTATGGATGATATTAGGAAAAAAAATACATATTTGAGGACCTACTATGGATTTAAAAATCCATGTCAAGTTTAGGTCTTGAGAGTGAGTGGAATTGTGTTTTTTTGTTCTCTTCTCCCAATTAGACCTCATTGCTTAGAAGACAAATTTATTGCTCTAGATATATCCCACACATGTGAAACAACAAAAAATATTATGATTAACTTGATTTATACTATTAAAAACCTAAAATTTAAATTTGAGGTCCTGAGACCCTGTGGAAGTATGAGAACCATGAAATAGTCTCAAAACCTAGTCTCTTTTTAAGCATGTTTAAGACTGCCTTGAAAAACTAGACTTGTTTGGGAAATTCTAGGATTATATGTAACTATTTTTTAGATTTAATAGGTGTAATACATAAAAAATTACCATTTATAATAGTTTTTAAGTGTTCAACTATCTTAAAACCTACAAAACACCAAAATACCTTACTAAATAAGGCATTTAATAAAATGTATATAGTTTAGAGTATAGAAAAACTGCACCTTGAAAATATAATTGGAGTATAATTTTTTTTAAAGATGTTTTAAGATAATTTCAGGTAATTTCATGTGATTTGGATACTAATATTCCAAATTGGGTCTTAATAGGGTTTTAGGAGGGTTTAGAGTGGTTTATGTTCTTAATGATTGTTCATAAAACTTGGGCTCTTAATACCTAAACCAATGCCATGATTTTATAGTCGACAACCCTTATAAACTTTCCCTTGGTGATAAGGTTTCCATGCATCATGTTTTTACATTTTTGAGTTCAAGAAATTGGCTATTGGGTTATAAAAAATCCATTAGAGAGGGGTTTGAGTTCTTAAGCATTGTTCATGAAGGTGAGGGATTCAATAAAAAAATGATGCCATAGGTTTGAAGTGGGGAAACCTATTTATTATAATTTAAATCCAATTATCCCCAAGCATAGTGTAAAGTTATCAACAAGCATAAGAATGTGGGTCTTAAATTGCAGTTCTGCATGAAAAGAGCTCAAGGTGATGTTATAGGCTTAAATGCCACATTATTTGCTTTCCCCTACCTATGGATGAATATTTAGGGTTTTTTATATAATAATAAGCTTATAAAAGTTATAAAAATCTCTCTTTACCTCCAAAAAATATTTTATTCATGACTTTCCTTATAGGTTTTCCTGTGTGGTGTTAGGCTTACCAGGCCTAGACAAGATTTTTAACATTATCACCTTTGTTATTGAGTCTGAGGATCTCATAAAGTCAAAATATCATGATGAAACCACTTTCCAATTATTTTAATTCCATTATATCATTGTTTCATTCAAAATAAACAACATCCTTCATGACTAGGCATGACAAGCTTGTAGGTTCCATTGACTGTATATGCAGGGGTTTAAAGAGTCTACTTAGTTATCTTATTTTCTGACTTTCCTTTTGAATTTACATAACCTCAAATAGTTTAATTTACCTATAAATTCACCTAATATAAACCCCAATGTTATTTATGTACACTCTACCTACTCTCCAAACTTGAAACTAATATTCATTTCCTAATAGACTTATTAGTGAATATAAACTGTGTATGTTCCATTCTCTTCTCAAATTTGGAAACAACTTCATTGCAATTTTAGATATTTGGTTTTAATTTAGAGTTCAAGGATATAAAACAAATAATTTATCAGTAAAATATCACTATCACTATATTGAAAACTTAAAACCTTTCCTTTGACCCAAAATCCTACACCTTCACACAATATACATTTGTTTCCTGCCTGTGTCCAACACATGGCTATAGATGGATATTGGAGAAGAGTTTGATCATGGACTTTAAAAATTGATCTTATCAACTACATCATGAAAAATTGAAATTAATAAAACTTCATTGGAGCTTCTTTCTCATTTTATTACATAGTCCATTTGCCCTTTTCATAACATTCTACAAATTTGTCCTCCTCCTTCATACACAGGTCTGTGCATGAGTATTAAGCTTGTAGGCTCTCTCATCCTAACCCTAATTGGATTTACAATAGTTATGTGTCTTAATTGGTTTGTGGCTTCCCTAATTTTATGTATATAGTTATGTTTCCAACCAATTATTCTTAGCATAAACCAATGCCTTTTGTTCAAAAAGAGCACCTATAAGTCTATAAGTTGTAGGTCTCTTTTCTTACTTACATAAACTAATAAAGACATTTTCCTAAGTTTTGACCTTTGATATTATATCAGATCTTATCCTTTCCTTATATTATCTACCTCAATAATCTGTAGGCTTTAATTAAACACTATACAATCTCAAATCTCCCCTTCACATGTATAGGTTTGTATGAGGTTAGTTCATATTCAATTTCTATGCATATAAGTTGGAGTTCTTGAATTCATTAATGTTTTTTATGATGTAATGGATTATATAAAGGTTAAAAAAATGTTTTATGAGTCTATGTTATATCTTTCCATTACCAAAACATCTAAAATATGAACCTAGACCCATAAATGCTCACTTACAAGTCTACAGATCTGTGACTGACTAAAACACATTATAACCTTTATTTGAGAGCATATTATTGGAATAACACTTTAATTCTCTTATAAATATAATGGTTTAATGGTTTCCTTTCATACTACCATATTTTCTCATTGACATTTGATCCAAGTTTGGCAATCATACATATAGAGGATTGCTCATGCACTGTACCTTGTTACCACTTGAAGATTGAGAAACATGACATTTGAAGGGATTTTCATAAAGAAATTTTTTTTGAGAAAGAACACATGGATCATCTAATATTAAATTATTTTCATGAATGATGAAGCACCTAAAAACCTTTGAAGGTATAAACACTTCAAGCAAACTAAAAACACTTGTAGATGGGGTGATATGTTCCACATGTTTGAGGCACTTGTTCCTTTAATGAAGGAACCTCATGAGATTAAATTGGATATTGAAACAAGAATTCAAAGGAGTCATTGAACCTCTAAAAAAATCCTACATATCCATTCTCCTCTATGAACTTTGAGGTGAAGAAACACAAGCAACATTAGACCTTACCTGAATGTACAAGGCATAGTGACATCCTTATAGTCTTAAAAATTGTTCATAAATGAGGGGACATAAATATAAAAAATAATGAAAAAAATGGAAGATTACTAGGACCCATAACACTATCCAAAATTTTAGCCTCCAACTTTCTCTCTTCTAGATGTATAATGCATTTGTATTTTGTCTTTTCAAGCTTGTGAAGGTAGTGATGGAAGAGAGAGAGGGTTATCTATATATATAAGACTTGAAACTTGATACTAAGTTAGAATATTACATTTTAAATCACAAGAGACTCTTTTAAACCATTTTCACTAGCAAGTTAATCTCTTAAGGTCATTTTTTAATTTTATTTTTAGAATATTGGAGTTATATTCCTAAATAATAAAGGGGCTGAGCAATGTAAATCAGTAAATAAATATGCAAGAATTAACCTAATTATTTTTGTAAATAGATAGTATTTTTTTCCTTTTATAAATATATTATGGAGTGAGATAAATTAGAACGTAGCTTATTCTGGTTGATTTGGACTGAGACAAGGTCTGATATTAGAGGAACAAGATAGAGAAACAATCAGAAATATGTCTCTAGACTTCATTTCTTGAATAGATAGGAGCACCAAAAATAAGAATCCCTACTATCTGATGTTATAATCTCATTCTAACACTATTGTACTGAGGTTAAAAGCTTTTTAAGTTCTATTTGGAATCCCTGTGTTACCCTGTCACTAAAATTTTAGGGTCTAAGACCTCATAGAGCTCATTATGTACTTGTTTTAATATTCAAAACCCTTAGGAGCTCATAGTGCTTGAACTTGAATGAAAAATTGGGAAAGAGAGAGAAGTGGTTAGTGTGTAAAGGATATGTTGGATGCACTTCACACCTCATGTGTGGGCATGATGCCTACATACCAATACTTTGAAGAGGGATCAAGCTAATGTTATTCTCCCATTGAAGTTCTGGTGTAATTTGTGTATGATAAATGCAACTAGAATGAGAAATTAGACATGATTTAGTTGGATAGGGACTGGTGTAATGACTTGAGTAGGCTTGAAATAATGTTAGAAGGCTATGCACAAAGAATGAGGAAGAGTGCTTGAGTGTACTTAATTGTATTCTCGCATCTCTCTTGTAAATGAGTTCCAACCCCTCTAAATGGAATTTGAATGGAATTTTATAGAGAAACTAATGATCATGGGTTAAATGAATTCATATTAGGCCAATAGGGAAAAATATAAAGATTCTAGAAAATCTGACCATTTGAGGCAAAGATGAGCTTGGATAATCATAGTGCTAGAAATAGGACACCCTAAAATTTGGCACTCATATCCTATTTAGGAACTATTGTCCTAAGGGGATGAGACCTAGGGGGATGTATCTAGGCCTGAGAGGGTTATTTGGGTCTCAAAAATCTAAGTCTAGGAAGCTATGGATGACTAGGAATTAGTGAAAGAAGTAGCCTAGAAGGGTTGTGTGAGCCAACAAGAGGAACTATGGATTAGGTGTCTTAACCATACTTGAAGTTGTAAAATTTCACATTTTACATGACTAAATTTCACCCCACTTTATTCTAGTGATGTAAAAAATAAAAATACTAAGATAAAGAAAAAATAGAAAACATACCTAAACTTACCTATAAGGATGAAGCTCATGAAGCTGTGTGATGCTGGATGTGCATAGAGAGAGCACACTATGAAGCATGAATATAAAAATGAAAAAATAAAGTAGTTCAATTCTTACTAGATATGATATATCTAAAATAAGAACATACAATGCTGAGTAAGAGGAAGATAAAAGAACAAATACACTTCACTAGGTACATAAACTAAAACAAAACCTATTGTGATGATGGAATGTACTAAGTATTATGTTGAATCAAGAGTAATATCATGAATAGAGCCGAGTGCTCAATTACTCAAAATGTGGCTCAAGAATACAATGGCTAGCCCTTTGGCTCCATCATCATCAACTACGTGAAGTTAATAAATCATGCATATGCTAATTGTTGTCTAGACTATGTCTCCAATCCCTCTAAATAAGTGGCTTAAGAATACAAAGGTTAATTAAACCTTTGGTTCCATCATTACCTCATAAAGTGAAGCTATGAAGTGATATCGGTATATAATAAATGTCATATGAGATGGTTCATGGAGCCCATGGATGTTCTATAAATCTGACAATGTGGCATGGATAGCCTGAATAGATGCTAGAAACTAGGCCATTCTTGGCCATTTTGAAAGATGGATGTTAGGCTTGTATGAAAACCTCTTCAAAACTAATAAAAAATGCTTATGTGAAATCCAAATTGAGAACTAAGGTACTCAAAAAGATAAATTTTTATGAAATTTTAACTCAAATGTGATGCCAACCACCTACAGATGGAGTAAGGCATGTAACTACTAAGAATGATTGGAATAAACTGAACTCAAAAAGAAAAAAAGATCAATGTGATATGTACATTACCCCCAATTACCTATGTTTATAGTATAAATTATAATGTATAAGTTATTCCAACTACCTAGTCTAAACTAAAATTGAGAACCATCATGCTGCGCATGATAACCCACTGTATCTGATAAAATTGTACTAAAACTACTAAATTTGACTGATATAGAAGTGTAAAAACTATCCCTAAACTAAATTTTTTTCCTATTTTTGGAAACCCTAAGTGTTTTCCTTCCTTAATAGGAGCACAAAAATGTGGACACCCTTGTGTTTAGTGCTACTATCCATTTTTGGTGTTATTATCCAGTGTGAAAATTGACTACTGATATAAAATTGTCACTATTTTTATACTCTAGTTCGACTAGTTTAACCTCTAAATTCATTATAAATTATTCTAAATTCTATTATTTTGACTATTAAGAAGTTTTATCTCTATGATAAACCTTTATTTTATTCCCCCTCTTCTGTGGGTATGAAATTATGAATGATGAACCTATAATAACTACCCTTAGAAGAAAAGAGTCCCACAAGTGTGCTAATCTATATAGATACAAGATATAACATTGACTATTTGACAAGATATTTCAAGATATATAAAAAAAATTAATTTTTAGATTGTTAGATCAATAGGGGTATGCCTAGATAGATATAACTATGTAAGAGCATGTGCATAGTACTGAACTAAACTAGAAATGTTAGACATTAGTTGTTAGTTTGGTAGTAAGCATGGGGGGATAAAGCATGATGTCCATCATGGCATCTAAGAAGTAAGATAAATGCATGATTGGAATCATGTCATTACACATAGTGAGGAGATAACAAGCATATGAATCAAGAAGAAAGAAGCATACAAGGGTGGCCAAGGGGCCATGTAAACAAGGGACATGGACACATGTCACTCAAACTAGAAGATAAGCATACAAGGCATGTTAAAATGCCACATACACATACTAATGAACAAGCAAAGTTGGAACAAGGGCCATAAGCACATGAAAGAGTACAAAAAAATAACATTGGTAGATGTCCTAAGGCAGACACATGAATATAAACAAATGACATTGGAAAATGTCCTAAGGCACAAGCAGGAGACAAGATGGAATTGGAAATACAATCACACAAGTTATGCTAAGAAAGGAATAAAAGCAAAAGCAAGAAATGGAAGATACAAACACATCTAACTAATCAAAGTAAATGTAAAAGTATGCAAAACATGTGTATTACAAGACTAAGTATATGATAATAAATACACAAGTGCTAGGCACTAGTGAAATGTTGATGTAGTAATTTATGTAATCTAGTAAGTAATGTGCATCAGCATGATAACTCAGAGTGTGTAGTATATGAATGACATAACCTAGATGGTGTAGTCATGTAGAATATACTCCAAGTGGGTATGTATATTGATGTGTGTCTCGAATGTAGAAGTAGTAATGCCCCCTCAATAGGTAGATTGAAGCAATCAAAGAGCTAGATGTCACTGCAAATACTCAAAAGAGATCAAGTGAAGCATGGTAGTGTAGATAAATTGACATAAAATAGTATGAAATAACAAATGTAAGTCCTGGCATGATAGTAGTAATGTAAACATGGATGATGCATACAATCATAAAAAATGTTTTTGGTGTTTTTAAATTTTTTGAATGTTTTTGTATTTTTGATAATATTTAAACTATGTATAATCAAGAAAATGAGTTTATGTATAATCAGTACTAAAAATAAATGATACTAATTGATGAGTCTTAAATGAGACCCCTTGTCATGGTGTCTTGTATCAAATAATGGGATTGTACATGGTTGTGAGGCATAGTGGATTGTCTGAGATTGTGCAACCAAAATTTGTGTACATTGTAACTGCTCTGAAATATCTAAAGTGGAAACTAAATGTGGGGTCTCCATATGACTATGACAAGTGGATAAAACTATAGGGCTCTTAGGGACCCATCTAAAAGTAGGAGAAGAAGCTCTATGAATAGGTTCTCTCTATGTAGCTATATGAGACTACAATGTAACTGCTCGAGGTGTGAACACTATAATTGGAAGCTATCTAGAATCCTAAAACTATGGGGGTGTATGAACCCTCTATTATAGTGATGGATGTTTTAACTATGTCTAACTCTAAATTAGAAGTTGAACTAAAATTGGAGTGAAAATTGAAATAGGTAGAAGCACTAGAACTGGTAACTATAAGCTGGTAGATGGATCTGAAGTGGGGAGTGGTGACTCATAAAAAACTCCACCAGCTATAATAACCTAATTAGTGTGAATAAATTCCATGTAATTTTGAACTATAAAAGGTACTAACCTAATTTTTTGAATCCATGATAAACCAAGTAAGATATCAAAAACTCCTACATTGAGAACTATAGTGAATGGTGTGGTCACATATGTAGGACCAACTTGTAATGGAAGTGCTATCTCACCCAATAAACTTTGTATATGCCCACTGAAACCACTAATAACTATGTTTGTTAGAGTGATATCCTACTTTGAATAACCCAAATGTAGTAATAGTGTGAAAATGCTCATGTTAAGACTGAAACTGTTATTGATGAGTACACTATGAGTAGGCTGATTTTGAATATGTGTTTTGATAAATAGCGCATTTTAACTTGTATTATCCTCAACAATCTCATGATTTAAAAAAGGTATCGAAGGCCTAACTATAACTCTAGACTCATACACCCCTATAATACCACTCAAAGGATGTGATTTCATTGAAGTTGCTTGGTATGTATGGTGAACACTTGATGTGTCTCCCTGCTCTTGTGTAGAATGCTATGGAAATGGATCTATTTTTTTTCAAAGATTTATCCTATGTTGGTTTTATCTTTGGAGGATTAACTAAAGTTCCCAAATCAAGTAGATTATCATCAATCAAATCTTGTCTCTTATGTCACAAATTGATGCATCTATTTGTTCTATGGCCTAGTGCCCTATGAAAATCACAAAATGCATGCTAATCATATCCCCATAGAAGAGGCTTTACTAGATCTACTTGTTGAATAAGAAGGAGAGTGATGAGGTTACATGCCAATAACTACAGTAAAACCCTTGCTGGAGAAACTGGTAGATTGGTAAATTTATGATGAGGAGGTGTTGATAGAACCACATGTTGAGGGGCATCGAAAGTCATATTAATTTTTAGTTGATTTTGATTCCTATTATCATTGATTTTTAATTTGTATGGGACTTTGTTGTTACTCTTATTAGTTATGTCTAGGATACTTGAATACTTACATTTACCCATTTAAAATAGCTTGACTTCTCTTCCCTTGAGTGTATGACAAAATTTGATGAAGGAAGAGAATCTTTTGAACATAATAGATTCACATAGTGTTGGTAGAAGGCTCTGTTTGAAGATGTCCTATAGTTCTTATTTAGCCATGGGGCTAGTTAACTTAGCTAGAATGGTCTTATATCTAAGAACATAATCCATGAGATGCTCATTTGATCTTTATTTATACTATGCAGTCTATGCATATGAAACCTTATCACCAATGTTGATACTGAAACGTGTTAGGAACATGTTTGCTAAAGGATTGAATGATGTGACCAACTGATTTGGTAAACTATAAAACCATTGTAAATCATAATCCTTAAGGCTCTATGGAATTTTTTTTGTAATTATCTAGTCATTGGGTACATAATACAAACATGATGTGTGAAAAGCTATGAAATGTGTCTCTAGATCACCCTTGCCATTATAAAGAGTAAGCTTGGGTTGAATAAATCCTTGTGGCAAGGGTGTAAAAGTGATGTGATGTGCCAATGGTATATGAAAAAGAACAAAAGAATCTAAATCTTACGTAGGTCTAGTGGTACCTTGCTCAAGATGTTGCACCTTAGATTGAAGAGATCAGATCTCTTGCACAAGGGCTGACACATCAGGAGATAAGGATGTACTAGCTGTAGCTAGTGACATGGAAGAAGGTTGGGCTGCTATAGGGGGTTGTTGAGACATAGTTTCCCCCATAGTGTTATGTGAAATTGGATGCTCTATGGTTTGAGAAGATTTCTCATTGGTTACTTTTTGTTTTTCTTCTTTTAAAATTCTAAGCATGTCATCTTGCATATTTGGATGTTTGGTTAAGAGTTTTTGAATTTCTCTTTTATTAGTTTCTTCAAAACCGGTATATTGAGCCATTGGTAAAGTAGGAAAACAATTTGAAATGTTTTTAAATGTTTTTCAATAAGTTTTAATAGGCGATGTACTAGAAATGGAAAGTATTGAATATAAGAAATGCAAAGTCCAAAAAATAGTGAATTGAAATTTGTGTAAAAAGGATACTGAGCTACCAAACATGTAAGGTGATACCTCAAAAAAAAGTAGGTGATAGTATATGAAAATAGTGTTTTTTAGAAATATTATTTGCAAAATACTATGAACTTTTGAATTTGAAATTGATTTTCAAGTAAAAATGCAAAAAGTGATTAGAAAAAACTTGGAAAAATAACTGGGAACTAGTTGATGCAACTAGGGGTTGAAAAGATTTTTTTTTCAAAATTAGTATAATATTTTGAAAATTTTTCTATGAATTTGTAGAATTTAGCTTGAAAAATTTAGGAAATATCTGAAAATATTTCCAAAATTAGCAATATATTTTTCCTAGTGGTTTGAAAGTGTTTGTATGCAAATAGGACCTAGTATATGCAAACTAGGGTTTGGGTGAATTTATTAAAAATATTTCAATTAATTTATATTTTCTTGATTTTTAAATTTAGGAAAAATCAAGAAAATATTGCAAAAAATTAGAAATAATTATCCCTAGGGTTTCTAAGGTTTTAATGCAAAAATTTGAAGTCAGGTTCACCAAATGTTTTATTGTTTTCAAAATATTAGAGTTATATTTCTAAATAATAAAGGGACTAAACAATGTAAATTAGTAAATAAATATGGAAGAATTCACCTACTAATTTGTGTAAATAGATAGTATTTTTTCCATTTCTAAATATAGTAGGGAGTGAGAGAAATTAAAACTTAGCTTATTCTGAGAGATCTCAACTAAGACAAGGTCTAATACTAGAGGAATAAGATAGAGAAACAATCAAAAATAGGTCACTGGACTTCATTTATTGATTGGACATGAAAACCAAAAATAGGACACCCTGCTATCTAGTGTTAAGTCCTATTTTGATGCTAATGTCCTAAGGCTAAAAGCTTTTTGGGTTCTATTTGGAATATTTGTGTTACCCTATCACTAAAATTTCAAGGTCTAGGACCTTATGGATCTTGTTGTGTGCCTATTTTAATCTTCAAAACCCTTAAGATCTCCTGGTGCTTGAAATTGAATACAAACTTAGGAAAGAGAGAGAAGGGGTTAGTGTGTAAAAGATACGTTAGATGCACTTCACATCTTGTGTGTGGGCACGCTACCTACATACCAATACTCTAAAGAGGGATCAAGCTAATGTAGTTCTCCCATTGAAGTTCTTGGTGCAATTTGTGTATTATCAATGCAAGTAGAATGTGAAATTGGATGTGCTTCAGTTGTCTAGGGACTAGTGTAATGACTTTAATAGGCTTGAAATAATTTTAGAAGGCTATGTGAAAAGAATGAGGAAGAGTGCTTGAGTGTACTTAATTGTATTCTTGTGTCTCTCTTATAAATGAGTGCCAACCCCTCTAAATGGACTTTGAATGGAATTTTATAGGGAAACTAATGATCATGGGTTAAATGAATTTACATGAGGTCGATAGGGAAAAAGATAAGGATTTATGAAAATCTAACCATTTGAGGCAAAGATGAGCTTGGACAATTGCATCAAAAATTAGATACCTTGAATTTTGATGCTCCTGTCCTATTTGGCCACTATTGTTCTAAGGTGATGAGACCTGGGGGAATGGATTTGGGCCTGAGAGGGTTGCTTGGGTCTCAAAAAGATAGTTTGGGAAGATGTGGATGACTGGGAATCAATGAAAGAAGTAGCCTAGAAGGGTTGTGTGAGAAAATAGGAGGATCTATGTATTGTTTGTCTTAGCCATAATTGAAGTTGTAAAATTTCATATTTTACATGACTACAATCATACAAGTGCCTAAAATTGCCTCTTAAGTGTTTAAATATAAAATTTTGACTTATTTATGACTTGATAAAATATATGGAAGCTATGTAACTAATATAAAGACATTGGAAAATGTGTTTGTATTGATTATTCAATTTGGAACATTTATCATATATTGGAATTAGTTAAAAATATTTTTTCCTCACATAAAACTTTACCTTAAAGTTTTCAAAGAGATTTAACTTTCCAAAATAATATGAAATGTTTATGAAAGGTTATTAAGGCATGAAATGGCTTTTATGGACATTTAATGACCCTATGACACCACTTGACCAAATCTCATTAGTCCACGATATGACTAGACCACTACAAGACTAAAATAAGACATAAAAAATAAGCATGCATAGGATAATTATAATTAAGCTATGTATAGATAAAACCTTATTGCATGGAGAGAGCAATATATTTGAAGTCTATTGCTTATGATACTTTTATCTACTAAAATAGAGGAGTAAAGTTATAAATACTTACCTCGAAGACAAACCCATCAAGACTCAATCTCTACCTTGGCCTAAAGTGCTTCAAAAGAGGTTGTTTTGGTTTGTAAGAATCACTAAGAAAGGCCTAAACATCTAAGACTTTTTCACATGGCAAGATTATTTTATAAATATAAACCCTAAGCAATAAATCCTCAAGTAGAATGGTCGAAGAGAAGATTGTAAATAAATGCAAATGAATAATTAAATTTTCTCTTTAAGAAATGGTGAAATGAAGGTGTAATATAGCTGAATCTAACCTTAAACCTTTATGAAAGATTAGTCAATAGGGTTGGCCCAATTTGAATCTATATCATTATTTTATAAAAGTAAGTTAGGTCTTGATCTAGGTCAGCCAAGGATGACCTTGACCCATAACATGATTTTAACAAATTAAATAGAAGGTCAACCCAAGCTGACAGTGTACTATAAACTATCAAATAGGGTTTTAATCTTAGGAAAGGGCTAAGTAATGTTGTGAATTACTTATAGGATTGTGTAATAGAGGTTTCAAAACTTAGAGAAGTGTATAAGAAAATGTTTTATTGATAGCAAGTGGTGGCATAAGGGACAATAATTTTGTGAAACATTAATGGTCTACCCTTCCTTTTCCTAACGCACCCTTTAAGGTGTGAACTTAGAGAGATTGAGACTTGATAGGTTCCTGTAAGAGAGAAGTATCAATAATTGATAATTTTTTAAATTTTTATGTGTATTCATATGATTTACTTGAATCTCATCATGTGTCACTCAGGTGTAACATGGGATGGTGCTTTGAGAAAAGAATCGAACAATACACAATGCTAAAACTAAATAAATTGTAGTATTTTATAGCATAAAATAACTAAAATCAAATGATTGAAAGGTAAATAATTGAAAATAAAAGTAATATATGCATACCTTGACTTACCTTTATCAATGTATGGTTATCTGATGTGTTTTTAGTTCTAACGATAGAAGGTGCAAAGACTGATTTAGATAAGCCCAAGGACACATGGTGTGGGAATGATGTAGGCATGATGTACTTGAAAATTTGGTATGTTGGGGTGACAAATGCTAAGCTAGAACCAAATTACCAAGGAAAATTTAGAGTAAATCAAGTAACTAAAAATCTAAGGCTACTAAATGATCAAAAAACTCAAACAAGTAAACATTAAGTAAGAAATGCAAACTAGTTTATTATTTTTAGGAAACTAGGGTCTAGTTCCTAAATAATAAAGGGGATGGAGTAAGGGGTAAAATATAATCAAATGTGATAAAATATATATTTATGTCAATTTGATCAAATTAATTGCATAGGAGAAGGAAATGACTTATCTAGAAAAATACGCTGAGACGATTGTTGTAGAAGCTAAAAACTATTATGAAAGATTGAGAAGACGTAAGAAAATTGAATGTAGATTTTGTTCAGTGAAAGGATAGGAGCAATAAAAATAGGACACCTTGGGGTTTGATGTTGTAGTCTAATTTTAGTGCTATTGTCTAAATCAAATTCTGGTTTTAGATTCTTGTGTGGTCTACTTCTTGGGTTCTGTAAGTGTCTTTATCTTTCTGTGATCACATGTATGTGCCAATGTATAACCTAGTTTATTCTAAAAACCTAGGTCTACCTACACACATGAAACAAAAATACATCAAAAGAAAAATGGGAAAAAATTGGGTTAGGGTAAGTATGATCGTACGATCTAAAGTCCCTACTATCCTAATCACTGCCTAAATTAACCCTCAAGCTAGGGTCTCTAAACAAATGTAATTATCTCTTAGGGAATGTGCATACTCAATGCCTATGATATATTTAAAAATGGATTTTACCTAGGCCCTTCCTTGATCAAGCATGCAAATCTATATGTGATGTATAATGTTAAACTATACTACTAATTGATTTTAATGATTTACTATGCTAAAACTGTAAGTTCTAGATATAAAATGCCTTGTGTAGTCTTTTATATAGGAGACTCTTTATTTTGAATTTGGGAACTTTATTCACACTATCCAACATTCAAAATAAAAACAAAAAACTTAAGGGAGGTACTAAGAAGGGTTTAGGATCTCTCGAGCAAAGAGAAATGACCGTTGGGACTCAAAATGCAAAAGGATAGGAGCACCAAAAATAAGACACCCTAAGGTCTAGTGTTATAATACAATTTTGGCACTTCTATCTTATAGGTTCAAGACTTGGAAGAATATGATTAGTATAGGGAACCTTGCTTGGCTAAAGTGGAATGACTGGTAAAAAGGTTTTGGATGACTGGTTATTAGTAAAAAGGTGACTAAAGTAAGAGATAATACCAAGACAAGCAAAATAAAAGACATGGTAGTGAGAACAAGGATCGTATTCTCCAATAAGGGTCTCTTATGAAAAGGATTGTGAAAAGACATGATATGTGTGGTTTCCTGACCAATTTTGGGTGTATACATTTTCACCATTTTTATTCTAGTAATGCAATGGAATTAAATACTAGAGTAAAAGAAAGAAAAATAAAATATGTACTTGAACTTACTTGCATGGATATGAATGTGTTGTAAGGATCCAACTCACTTCCTAGCTAGAGAAGTGGATGGAGAGCTGAGTAGTTCCTAGAGAAAGAAGGAATCCCTAAAGTGGATGCCCCCTATACTGAATCTAAATATGAAATCCTTATATCATGAAGAAAGAGGGAAATGCTTACCCCCTATGCTGAATTTGAATGAAAATGAGGAATGTTCAGAGGCCCAAAACCAATGTTTATCCTCTATCCCATATAAACTCATGTAATTCAGAATGTGTGTATAAACATCTATATGCTATGAAGACCCAAATCTATCATGCCCCCACTCTGAATATTTGAACTAAAAGTGAGAAATACTCAGAGGCCCAAAACTAGTGTCTGTTCTCTATCCCACATAAACTCATGTAGTCTAGATCTAGGTAATATAATGGACCAACCACTAAAAATGGCCATAAGGTCTAATTTGGTGATAATTTGGGTATAGATGGGTGTAATATAAAACTCTGGTTAATCTACAAGAAGAGAATGGCATGTCTTACCAGTTCATCTATATAATACTATATGATGAAGAACATGAACATCTATGCCATGCCCCTGAATCTAGTATGTGAGTGATGCATCAATATAATTTGGTAATATGTTGAACCATATGTGATATGACATATCTCTCTATGTCTCATGTGTAGAGATCAAAAAATTATGCTCTACACTATTCCTATAATCTACTATCTAATTTTTTAACTATGTCATGCTATATGAAGTTGTATGTGTGAGACATGTAGTATGTACATGTCTCCAAATCTAGTATCCAAGTTTGTATCTATAATAAAATCAATATGAATCCATATAATCTAAAACATTATATCTAAATAGTCTGTGTATCTTTAAAATAAAGGTATATCCCTTTAAATGTCCTAAGTAATGTTGTGTGACCCACATAATTTGAATCACTATATATCTCAACCAATCTAATCTGAATCTGATAATCTGAATGTTGGATGTATAAGAACCATGGTTTATCCAACTTAAGTGTCAAAATAGGAATAGTATGAATGATGCCCCCCTTTTGGGGAGGGGGATGAAATCTATGATAGAGGAAGATGATCCAAAAGTGATGACTAGTGGCATGGTAATAGAAAAAAGGTTGGTACGTTGTGAATAGATTGAAAAATTATTGGATTACTTAGATTATGTTGTTGGAAGTGAAACACATTTTGATTAATGATGGCAAAGGAATGTGCCAGGGTGTAAGAGAAATATATAGATGTACACGCCATAATAGGAAAATTAGGTAGTAAGAGAGTAAATATTATGTGATGTCAAAGGTATCATTCTCACGATTTTGTGGAAAGAAATGGTTTGGAAAATAGAGTTATAGGGTTTGAGTTATGAGAAAAATAGTATTTTGTTTTGAATGAAAAAGTTGGTTAATATAGGAAATTAGATTGATTCTTGATTCATTTGTGCATTGACTAGGTTGATATTTTGATCTCTAGAGTGAGAAAAATGCCAAGGAGATGAGCATCTACCATAACCTAGTTCAAGTAGCTAGCAACCTAGGTTCAGGCTGGTGGTGATGTGACCTTGGTAAGTAACCCAAATGCTTGGTTTTTGTCTATATTTAGGCCTATTTTAGTGTTTTTGAGCTATTTAAAGTAGCCTAGATTTTTTTTTCTATTTTTAGCACTCATATCTAGGGCTCAATGCTCCTATCCAGGGTTTAATGCTCATATCTAGGTTTCAACGCTCTTGTCTAGTACTGTTATCTTGTATCTAGCATTGTTGTCTTGGAGGAATAATTTTTCAAAGATGCTACTATGCTATTGATTGTTGTTCTATTTTGGCTTTAGATTTAGTATTGTTGATTGATATATGTGTTATTTTTGGTGTTTTACAGGGTGAGGTATTAGTGAGAGAGTTTTGGAAGGGATAGGTGATGGAGACATTAAGGCTGTTACCATTATCTAATGATGAGAGGGATGTCATGGATAAGGTGGGGTTGGGTCACATGTATGACCTAGGTACAATGTAGTGGGATTGATATTTGATGACAACCTTATGTGAGAGGTGGAATGTAGATACTTGTACTTTCTTACTTCTTATAGGGGAGATGACTGTGACTTTGGAGGATGTGTATCACTATTACATTTATTGATTAGTAGGTAGTGTGTGATGGTGTATGATGACATGGGTTCTAATGTGATTGATCATGCTTATTTATAATTTATTAGTGTACCCTCAATTATACATTAGATAGGTAGTGATAGTGATGTGCTATTATTAGTTATTATGTAGTCTAGAGTTCCACACTTATAGAAGTGGTTAACTATCTTGTTGGCATATTTTGTTACTATAGATGGGAGTGGAGTATCTATTGCATATAGGATACATAGGATTGTGTATAGCATGGAGGTATATAGAATTTTATTTTCATGGGGGAGGCCTATGATAGCCTACCTATAGAAAGATATTTATAGGCTTACATAGGAGTCATTTGGTGGTAGGGTGAGTGTGGTGACTTTATTACATTATTAGGCCTATGAGCACATAACAATTGTGTGGCTGATTAGATTATCGAGGGTAGAGTGGGCACCCCCACATATATTTATGGAATGGTGGATGAGCACAATGGATATTTGGTCCCATGGGATGGATCATTATATGTGGATTTTAGATGGATTGGTGGCTAGTGACATCGTATGGAGGCCTTAAAGAGGATTTATTGGGTGGGAAGAGGATGGAGTACAATTATGATATATGAGAGTTAGCTATTGAATCCATGACCATTGGGCTAGAGTATATGAATACTTTTAGTATTATCATATTAGTAGATAGTTTTGGGTACCATAAGATGTGACCCCAATAGCATGGGTATGGGTGAGGAGTGCTTGAGCATCTATGAGGGTGAGAGATCATGTGAGGCCTACTGAGGTTGAGCTTTCACCATTACCTTTAGATGTGAGGGATGCGGTCATAGATATTCTAGATGTGGATGACATTAGATGTACAAATGAATATACCACATGCTGGGATAGGCATCAATGGGATCTATTATACCCTATTGATGTAGGGGATGCTCCAGAGTATGAGGATCCTAAGCTGATCTAGATGATGGGAGGTAAGTAGTGATTATATTTAAACTGTGTATAAATTTTTGATTTAGTTTGATTTACAAGTATATAGTTAATGTAGTGTCATATTTTGTTTTCAAGTGAAGTGGGAGGTGATTAGGATAAAACATAGGTTGGGTTGGGGAGTGGAGATGATAATAATTGGGAGATAATAATCAAATTGACACTTTGAGAGCTCATACAGTATGTACCAGATGATGTAATGGAAGAAGGGTTGATATAATGCGTGATGATCATGACTAGTATTCATGACCATATATTTGACAAGGCTACTATAGTGAAAATTGCATATGTTAGGGTAATAGGAGAGCGATGAGTTGAGAGCTGAGTTAGATAGGCATAAGATACCCCCACCTGATTTTGGATTTATCAGTATGAGGATCATGGATGAGTATATAGATCTTTAGAGATGATATGTAGACTTCTGTGAGGAGCGTGGTTGTCTATTGGAGTGAGAGAGTCATCTTAAGAGGCATACAAAAACATGAGGAGGTGTGGGGACATCAAGTGCTAGGGTAGATTATGGGACTATCACTGGTGGAGAGAGTGAGATTGAGAGTGAGGGTTTGACGCTCATTAATGATTGATTGTATTTTATACCAGTGTATATGTATTAAAATTTTTGATATATATATGTATATATATATATATATATATATATATATATATATATATATATATATATATATATATATATATATATATATATATATATATATATATATATATATATATATATATATATATGGATATTTGTTTTGATTTTGACTCATGAATATTGTGTTATGGAATTTGGAGTATAGTGGTATATTTATTACAAATGGTTGATTTAGAAATAGTTGATGTGGCATTGATGTTGAGGTTGCATATGTTTGGTAAAATTTTATTTGGGATGTGATTTGATTGTTGGTGATATGTTTAAGTGTGATGATAGTTTTTGATTTTGAATCATAGGTGAGTAATAGACTTTATTTTTGTATAATTGGTAAATTGATTTGATAAAGTGAATTAGTTTAGGATTGGTAAAATATGATATTGGTAAGGTTAGGATTTAGATAATTTGGTTTGGCTAGGGATGGTTATTTGTAACTAGGAATTTTAGTTTTTAGTATAAGGGGATGTAATATATCACTTTGTGAAAGTTAACCCCATGGCTATTGTATCACTATCTAAACCCTGATGGCTAATTGAACAAATGGATATACTATTCATGCTATGTAGGAACATGCCCTATATTT
The DNA here is from genome assembly GCA_037957365.1 of Torreya grandis. Taxonomy (NCBI): domain Eukaryota; kingdom Viridiplantae; phylum Streptophyta; class Pinopsida; order Cupressales; family Taxaceae; genus Torreya; species Torreya grandis. The sequence continues at coordinate 258,074 of JARHVA010002429.1, read as the reverse complement.
AATGATATTTATGGTGCACGAACTATAGCTATATATGGATACTTTGAAAGATAAAACCTAAATGGGTGTGTAACTAAAAGTGTGTGCTATGAAAGATGCTCATCTATCTATAATTATAGTAGATTGTTACATGAAATAATACCCTATAGCCTTTGTTGTGATCCATATGACTAAACAATAGATCAAAATGGAAATTTAACCTATGATTAGTGCTAATCTAATCTCAATCATAGTGGGTTGATACATGAAATAGGTCCCTAAAAACTTAGCTATAGTGAATATCTATATGGATCAGTACTCTGTGATGTGGGTTAATCTAAGCTTAACTGTAGTGGGTTGCTACATGAGATAAGACCTTGAAAACTTTTCTATAGTGCCTATGACTATGATGGTGATGAAATACACTACTATATGTAGGCTAATCTCACTATACTAGTCTCCAAACCCTCTAAGTAGTTAGGATAGAAGATATCTTATAAGGCTCTATCTTAGAAACTATATTACTCTCATGATGAGTAATCGATGATTCTTATGAAGGAATGTCTTGGGATGACTTGGTCATGGAGGAATGAGGTCTGCGAATCCATGATGGAGGATATTTTAGTGATCTTAGTGTGAATGCTATGATACCATTATTGACACATCTATTAATGCAATCCTTAAGTCCATAACAATCATTATCTCTGTGTCTATGGATATGATCATAGTTACAAAAGGGCTGGTGTGGATATCTATGTAAGAGATGTGGATCTCATCGATGAGTAGAAGGAAATGTGATTTAGTAGTGCTGATAGTATGGCATATGGTATATCATACTTTGACTCAAACTATAGTGGTGCCTTACTGCTATTTTTTATAGTGCATATTATCGGTGGTGCTCTAGAAACTAGATCTCTATTATTAACTAGTTGCTTTTGTAGTTATGGTCTCCTATCTTGTTTAGCACATGGTATATGTTATGTGTTAGGATATATAGATGGAGGTAGTGCTATGAAATATAGAGTAAGCTGATCAACTAAATCTACCTCAATCAATCCCAATTTCTTCTCCAAGGCTAAAATTATATAAGTGCCTAAAGGAGGACTCTATCTGAGATAATATATGTTATAGGAGGGGTTAGTGAAGCCCCTTGATAAAGATATACTAAATCTTTAGATATGTTGGTTTATAAATCAATTATAACATGTGTGTCTTGGATCACAAGATATAATCACTAACTGGCTAAAAAAGTTATGATGTAATGCAATAAGTTTCTCATATGTAACATGAGGGCCCATGTTTACGATGTAATATATGAGTAATTCCTCCTCTAGGTCATCATATGTATGCAAGAAACCAACACGGAGGAGATGAAAGAACTAATTTTGTGCATTACCCATTAGTTTCTACTGGAATAACTTAAGTAGAATCGAAGGACTCATATGAGATGGTAATGCCTTCTAAAAGGCCTAAAGGTGTACAAATAGATTTCTAGTTCCATCAAATTGAGGCAATGATGGTATCTAGAAATGCTTAGGTAATGAAGCTTTGATAAATGTATTTAGAAAAGGGTTAACATGAAAGTCATTGGCATCCTTACAAGACTTATAAGCCTTGTTTTCCAAAGTTAGGAGGTGTACTTGGTATTTTTATTCACCAACTACATGCATTAAATAAATAATATCCTAAGATGGTATATTAGTATATTGAAGTGGTTCATTTAAATGTTAAATTTGATCATTTATTTTAGCCATGGGAATGCTACATTTAGAAATTGGATCATAGAGAGGGGGTGTGCTCACTTAAACCTTTGGAGGAATGGTAACTTGGACCTTATTAGAGGGATGTGGGCTACCATTCTCTTTAGGTGAAGAGTGAGGAACATGTGCTACTATAGTAGGGGATGGATTGGGAGATTCACTGGTATCTATGCTATCCTTGGATGAAGTGTATGCATTATTTTCATTTGTAATATGAGAAGTAAGAGAAAGAGAGTTATCATTTAGACATTATTTTTGACAAAGTAGAGTTAAGAGAAAGAGATGGATCATTTTAACTATACATTAGAATTCTGATTCTATTGCATTTATATTATTATAATTTGAACATATAAGTAGCAAAAGAGAGAGAGAGACTAGGCTCATATGCAAGAAAATTATCACCAATGAGAGGCTCACTTGGAATTGCATGAATAATTTGTACATTTGATGCATTGTGCATAGGATAATGAGGTGAAAAGTACCTTTCCCATTTATCAAAATTATTTTCTTTAGAAGAGGGAAGAAAAGAGATAGGTTTGAGAGAAGAAGATGCATCTACTTTTTCTTCACTATCACTTTCATGTGCATCATCATATTCCTCATTAAAACAATATTAATTGTCTTCATTGTAAATGAAATAATTTTCCACATTTTTGGATAATGTGTAATTTTGTCCATTTATTTTCATAATTATGAGATAAGTTTAGAAATTTATCTATAGAATGAGAGGGAAGAATTGCCTTAATGGCCATTTTATTGCTTTCAAAAATGAGAATATGGAAAATTACTATTAAGTAAATAAATGAAAAAAAATAATAACATATATATTTTGAAATTATTTTTGACACTCCAAACAATTTTAAAAAATTCCAAAATTTTTATCTAAAAATTGTAAGGGAGGAAGGCTTGGGATTTGAGGACCTAGTTTGGAAATCTAGGGTTTTGGGTTGGGGTTTTAGAATTTTTGAAAATTATTGAAATAATTTAAATTATAAAATAAATTTGAATAAAATAAATGCACAAAAATTTATACAAAAATTAGAAATTAGAAATTGAATTTTCGCACAAAAATATGAAGGAAAAACCCTAAGGGTATTTAGGGTTTGAAATTTATTCAAAGTCAGGTTCACCAAATGTTTTATTATTTTTGATAAACTAGTGTCTAGTTCTTAAATAATAAATGGGATGGATTAAGGGTTAAAATATAATAAAATGTGATAAAAGACATATGTATATCAATTTGATCAAATTAATTGCATAGGAAAACAAAATGACTTATCTAGAAAAACATGTTGAGATGACTATTGTAGAAGCTAAAAACCATTGCGCAATACTAGGAAGATGTAAGAAACCTAAATCTAGATTTCATTTAGTGAAAGGATAGGAGCACTAAAAATAGGACACCTTGGGGTCTAGCACTGTAGTCTAATTCTGACATTATTGTCCAAATCAAATTCTAGTTCTAGATTCATATGCGATCTGGTTCTTGGGTTATATAAGTGTCTTTATGTTTTTGTGATCACTTTTATGTGCCATTGTATAACCTATTTTATTATAAAACCTTAGGTCTAGCTACACACATGAAACAAAAAATACATCAAAAGCAAAAGGAAAAAAATGGGTTAGGGGAAGTATGATCTCATGATCTAGAACCCCTATTATCCTTATCATGACCTATATTAACCCTCAAGCTAGGGTCTCAAATAAAATGTATTTATCCCTTAAGGAATGTTTATAATAAATGTGTATGATAGATACAAGAATGCCTTTTTCCTAGGCCCTTCCTTGGTCAAGCATGCAAATCTATGTGGGATGGAGAATGTTGAGCTATACTATTGACTCATTTTAATTATTTATTGTGCCAAAATAGTAATTTATAGATATAAAATGCCTTATGTAGTAATTTATAAAGGATAAACTTTATTAATAATTTGAGAAATTTATTTGCATTAGCTGACATTTAAAAGACAAACAAAAAATTTAGGGAGGGGCTAAGAAGGGTTTAAGACATCTTGAGTGAAGAGAAATGACTGTTAGGATTCAAAATTCAAAAGGATAGGAGCACTAAAAATGGGACACCCTAAGGTCTAACACTATAGTCCAATTATGGCACTCTTATCTTATAGGTTCATGACCTAAAGGAATAAGATTGATACAGGGAACCTTACTTGGATAAAGTGAAATGAATATAAAAAGGTTCTAGATGACTGATTATTAATAAAAAGGTGACTAAAGTAAGAGATAAGATCAAGATAATAAAAATAAAAGACATGGCTAGTGTGCACAAGGCTCTTATTCTCTAGTCGAGGTCTCTTATGAAAAGACATAATATATGTGGTTATGTGACCAATTTAGGGTGTATACACAAAAAATCCAAGTCAAACTAAGGATATAAGTAAAAATGGTAATCAAACATCAATTTAAAATAAGTAACAATCCTTAAACAAATATGGTCAAATAAATGGTAAAAAACATTGATGAGTGAGTAGTAACAATCCTTACTCAATCATCAATGGAAGAAGTGCATAAAGGGGAAAAAACATTGGTGAGTGAAGTAACAAGCCAACCTCACTCAATAATGGAAAAAGTATTAAAAAATATAAAAAATGCATTTGTCTAAGAAAATGAAGAAACAACAATGGAAAAATTATTTAATTGAAACAAAGTGATTATAGAAATGTAAAGCCATGGTGTAAAGAAAATAATCCATAGCCAATCGAGCATACTATTTTGTTCTTAAATATAGATAAAATTGAAACAAATTAGTGCTAGCATTTATTTAAGATGTGAAGAAGAGGGAATAAAAGAAGTGGGAAAATAGATTTAGAATTAAAATTTCCTATCAAGGGGGAAATGAAATGGGTGGTAGGGAAATGAAGGAAAAAGCAAGGGAGATAAATTCCTTATAAAAGTTAATACACTTAAATTATGTTTGTCAAAACAAAATGACTACCAACATTAAGGACTCTAAAGAACTATTCCTTACCACACATGTCTTGGGTCACCAAATGAAGTATGAATATTATCCCATGAAGGTTATATGCATGCAAATTAAAAATGGACCTACCTTCCCACAATGTGTTCCCCATTCCTCAGAACCCCTTATAGAGTTGTTGGTGTACTGTGAAGATCGGTTAATTACATGAGAAAATAGGTAATACTAAAATATTTTTTTATTCTCTTTTCCCAATATACTAGCCTAATACACCTTAATCGACCTTGATTTTATCATGAGGCCAATTTTGGAGTTTGGGCTTTGATTAGAAAAAGGAGATGTGATATGAATCACATCTTTTAGTATGATTTGAATTTTTAAATTGTATGTTACCTTTTGATTAGTTCCTTTTGTTTTAAATGATTTGGATTTTAACCTTTGGAGACTTTTTCTATTCTTCCTCCATAAGGATTCATAAAACCAAACATGGGTGATAAAGATCATTATCATTGAAAACTTGGGACTTGGTTGCTAAGAAAGAGAACTTAGAGAGCATGGTATCTAAGAATTTTGTTAATTTATGTAAAATAAATGTGATATCTTGAATTCAAACTTGTTTAATATAAATTTGAATGAAAGGAAAAGAAATTAAGGGGAATAAACATGAAATAATTTGAATTACTTCAAATCACATAAAATGTGACAAAGGTGAAAAGGGATAAAATCACAAGTAAGTATGATTCCTTATCATAAGAATGTTGAAAGTGTAGGGAAACATGCTGACATAGTTTTTTGTGCAATTTTTATCTACAAAGGAAACAAAAACCAAAGCCAATAATATGGGATCACAAACTTGTAGCCTATTCTTAACATGATATAAAAAGAACACTTGGTTGAACAAAAGGTGTTTCAATATAAAATGGTGATTATATGAGGAGATCCTGGTCTTATTCATGGTCTTACAATGCAACTCATAAAATAAAAACCCATGAGGGTGCAACAAAGGAAAAAATGGTATTTGTGAGGAGGGCCTAGTCTTATCCATGGTCTTACACTACAACTCATAAAATAGAAAATCAAAGAGAATTAAAAAATCATGTGAAATAAAATGATAAAAATGGTATTTGTGAGGAAGGCCTAGTCCTATCCATGGTCTTATACTACAACTCACAAAATATAAACCCAAGAGGGTGAAAAAATCATTGGAAGATAACAAATCAATATAATTGAAAGGAATTCATGAGGATGAATATGTCATATTTATGGTATTACACTAAAAATCATGAGAAAAATAAACTAAAGGACCTATTGGAAGAAAAATGACTGGGGGGGGTGAACTAGTCTTCAAATTTTCTTATACAAACTTACTTAAGCACTCATAGATCAATTAGACAAGCATATATATATTTTAACAAGCATAGACATCAATCTACAAGATCATGAAAAAAATATATGTGGGAAACCCTCATTGGGAATAAAACCCACTAAAACATAATTTGGATAACTTATCTTATAAGACCATGAAGAAATTTTAGTTGAACACCAACTCAACAAAGAGCATCAACCCCTAAGTTTATCAAGCATCAACTTGACTTTAGTAAGCATTAACATGATAGGAATCTCAATCCCCCTTTCTAATCAAGTATCCACTTAAATAACACTCTGGACCTTTCCACCTAGATCTTGTTTCCCTATCATAAATAATTATGGTATTATTTTTCTCTATCACACTCAAATCTATCTCTTACACAAATAAACACTGTCTTTTACCTTCTTCGCTCAATTAGCCCTTCTATGGTTTGATTAGGTCATATGAACTTGATCCTCACATATAGGACTTCTATCAAATGTTCATTACTAAAAAATTATCTTATTTTTATGGTCTAAAATACCTCATACTCTGAAATATTATTTCTTATTCACTTACACCACACTCACAAATAGGCCTAAACATGCCTAGTATATATACAATACTTTTCTTATCCATAAACTTCTTGGTCAACCAAAAATTCTTATCCTTTTAGGTTGGCCATGGAATTTATCATGAAAAACTTCATAGGAAATAATAAAACATTATTTTAGTCCCTATAGGTCTTATATTTTTCAAATAGGCCTTATTTCTTCTTTAGGTCTCATAGAGACCTAATCTTATTAGGTCTATCCTCTCCTTGGAATAACTTGAACCTGTATGACCCAGATGGCCCTAACCAATAACTAAAGCCTTTAAAAAACTTATATTTAAATATAAAATTACCTATTATATGATTAATAAGTCATAAATCCTTTGATCTTACCTTAAAATCACAATTAGGACTTAAAAACCTATTAGGCCTAATTACCTCAAAAATACTATCTTCAAAGATGAAGATCATACAAACTATAAAAACACATTCTAGAAAAAAAAACATATGGATGGAAAATTAATGAACTCAATGTCATAAAAAATTCCATTAGATAAATTCTATCAAAGACTCAGGAACACCATCAAAAAGCTCACTTAGAACTGCCAATTTACTTAGAATCTAGTCATTAACAATTTGTCCTCAAACACCAATATAGGAACTTTATAAAATTATATATAAATGTATAATATCCCATGTAATTTATATAACATCACAAAATTATTGGTATATCATTTCTTATGATATAATGGTTTAGGAACAACTCTTCACCCAACTTAGTCAAGTTTATCAAAACACTTTAAAAACCAGTCATGCATACTTGGACTTCCAACACTTGAGATAGAATTTCCTATGAGTATTAAATAATAAAAATGATACAATTATATATTTATAATACCATAATATTATTTAAATATTTAAAAATTAGTCATAATGTTTTAGGAACATCTATCTTCCTAACACACATAAAATTACCATAATCCCTACAAACACAGTCTTGAAAACAATGACTTAGAAAACCTATAGAATCAATATAATAAAATTAAAATGGGTTTAGATAATAATTAATAATCATAAAAACATATTTAAACAAATATATTATAATATTAATTAAAAATATTGGTTTTATAGACTAATCCCATGGCTTTACTGTACACAAACCTCACTGTGTTAGATAGGTTAGTTTGAGAGCAAATTTATGCCATACACAAGCTTCTTATAAAATTGTGTCCATTAGGGATATGTGTTAAATGTCTTGAATAAAAACCTAATGCTATTTTATCCATACCTAATCCATGTCAACACATCTCTAATCTCATTCCCACTTCTGCCTATTTTTCTCACTATCTTTCTCACTAGGTCTTTTTAGTGATAGGCCAACTTCCATGACTGGTTTAGCATATTTTAAGTTTGTAAAATTATCAAAAACCACCATTATAATATTATATAAGTCTCAATATTCAACATCCATCCAATTATCAGCTTTGACTTGATCAACTATACCTGCAGTAGTAAATTTATGAGAAATATGGTTTTTCTTATAAGGTCCACTTTCTCATCTGATGGACCAATGCCAAATAGAGGTAGCTAAGATAGTAAAATACATGATCCAATAATAAAAATAGGTCATAAAATATATTATTATACACTTCCAACAATATCTTCCATATTATGTCATAGTTAGGGTTTTAGAGAGGGTTAAGACCACCTTATAGTCTTAATAATCATTTATAAAGCATAAGACCTTAATACAAAAACTAGTGATTATAATATTGATCTAGGATAATTATCTATATAAAATTAATGTATTATGTTCTCATGTAGAGTTTATAAGTACCAATGAGCACATGAAAGTCCTTTTCAGGTTGAGAATCCTTCATTTTATGCACACAAGATAAATCAAAACCATATTTCATGCTTTCTTATTCAACTCATGACCTCATACTTCCTCAAAAATATTGAAACAAAATTTTAAAATTTTTTCAATGCTCATTTTTCCATTCATGCCTTAGGAACTGAACCTCATACCCTATTTGATCACCATCTCATTATTTTCTCTTTTAGGCTTTAGATCTGCATTTCATATTAGGCCTTAAAGTAGGCATTCTAACTATTATCCAAGTAATATCCATCTTAATCACATGTAAAAATACTTTCCATATTCTCTACCACTAATTTTTATATGTAATAGATATTGAAAACGCTTCATGGTACCTTATTGAGTAAGGTAGGGTTTAGGACTAGTTTGGTTACTTGATTAGGTTTAAGACCTTAACACTATAGGATTACCTTGAAGCTTTCCTAAGTATTACAATAATTCATATGCATGATTTATAATCATTAAGCATCTAATCATACATATGTATATCTATCTCACCAGACCACCATCTTCATACCCTCTCATAGGGTCTCTTCATGTGATGGTTAATGTCATGACTAGGTTTCTCAAGCTCTTGAAGCTTGACAAATAGACTTAAAACATTCCTTGATGTTTTAATACTTTGATCATATGCCTTGTATTCTCCTTAGATAGTAATAGACATATATACACACTTTTTCATGCATATGATCATGATATAATAAGGCTCCTCAAGACTAGTGCTCAAAAGTATGCTTACCTTGTATCTTGATCTTGACCTGAAAGGTCATCAACCTCAAAAAAATCATCAAGTTGCCTTCAAATTATCTCTTGTCATAAGACTTCCTTGTCACAAACCACTTCACCATACATATTTACTAGATGCACTTTGACATCAATTTTGGTCATGACACTAATGACATCCATTTTGACCTTAACATCAATGACAACACTTCTTAACAAAGTCTCCATTTATCACTGATGGAAAACTATTTTTTAGACCAGTCACTCATCTCCCCAAGCTAGTCAAACTCCCTTCTTGGACTTTTTCCCCATTTGACATTAATGACAAAGGGTCCTACATAGACTGTCATATGGAACCATACTGATAAGTCCATAAAATAGCTCATTATATCCATAAAATAACATCCTTTTTATTGCATAGAAAGTGGATCTAAATGTATATTTTGAGCTTATGGTCTATTTAGAATAAAATATTAAGTATATATCAAGGTTATGTCTTTAAAATTCCTTATTAACTATTGGTTAGCTATTACTAATGATTATTGGGAAAAATATGTCAATGAGTGCATATAAATTTAATACTAAGCTAAGAATGATTCAAATTATGAAGAGTAACCATTCAAGAATAATGTTGGAGTAGTGTCAAAGTATTCTACAACCAAGATCTAGTATTCTAGTCAAGAATGGACTCCTATAGGCTTGCTATAGGTTTCCATAGTAGTTTCAGATTATAATAAGTTTGTTACAGTAGATATGAATTACAAAAGGCTTGCTAAAAATAAGCTATAGAGTACATCAGACCACCTATAGACCAGATATAGATTACATCAAACAAACTATGGATTACATCATCTATCTATGGATTTCACCAGGTTTGCTATAAATTTCAATAGGCTTGCTATGGATTTCACCAAGATTTCTATAGATTTTGGCATGTTTGCTATAGATTTCATCAGGTTCCTAAATATTTCAATAGAACTACTACACACTTCAACAAAAATACTACATAATTGTTTAGAAAGTATTTCTAAACATATCCTAATGTTATAGCTATCACAAATGATGTTTTCTATTTAGATTCTTTTTATATATAGGTTTTTATGTATATAATTTCCATTTGTAAATTATATTAAAATATAGGTTTATGAAATTTCACTCCAAATAATTAGCTCTCTCCATATTTGGTGGAGATCAAGATTAGGAAATAATAGATCTATTTATTAGAATAAATATCTCTCTCCATATTTTTTGAAGATTGAGATAGGATAGAGTATCTCAGTTGTTACTCCCAAATAAGGTGTTGGTTGGAAGCATGAATTATAAATGCAACCTTTCACACCTGAATAATCAATCAATCAATACAATTTGTCTTTTCATTAATTTTGAGCAACCCATTTAAAATTCATGTTCTGAATAAATCCTCTTTCAAGGAATGAGTTGGCCATTCATTCTAAAGAAGATGGATCATGTATTTATGTTTATTCCTTTATTCTTTAATTATCCTCTTTTATTGTAAATTATTATTTTATTTATTTGATGATGTAATTATTTATTTTTATATACTTTGTGTGAACCTACATGTGTTTGATTTATTTGTCATTTATTTTTAATTCAAGTAATTTAATTTATACAAGTGTGCTTTAATTTTATGCAAGTGTGTTTTGATTTTTGAAAAGTGTGATTTTCAATTCCAGCAAGTGTGATTTTCAATTCCTACAAGTGTGTTTTGATTTTTGCAAATTGTGATTTTCAATTCTAGCAAGTGTGATTTTCAATTCCTATAAGTGTGGATTGTGATAGAAGGAACCTTTTACCAAAGATATCTTTCTCCTTTTTCATACAAACTTTAAACACCAGCCCTAGATTGACATTATTAAATGAAGGGTATTTATTACACATATCACATACCTTTTTGCTATAATAGCTCAATACATAGAATATGAAACATCAAGGAAATATGCTCCCCTTACTATAAGCATACCTTATTCAAATGAATTATAATAACAAGACCATTTTTTAATGCATAACAAGCTCAGTCATAGACCTTCATAGATCCCCCTCAAAACATGCATCTATCCTACTTTTGATGCCTGAATAATGTCTCAATTGAGCTTAATGGAGTCACCATTTTTTATAGGGCACTAAAACATTACAAGTTTAGGAGATTATCAGATCTCCATGCTGTCATCTAATTGTATGTACTTCAATACCTTTTTAGGATTGATTTTCATTATAGGTTTGATCTTTTCATCATCTATTTGATCAATGTGGGCTGATAATAGGCATTTTTGACTTGTTTTCTTATTCAAATCATACTCTATCATAGTAAGTAGTCCAATTGAGATTGTAGATGGATCATGACTTTTTTTCATTATCTTTGGTTTCCAAATATTCATTTATCTTTTCTCTAGTAACTTATAGGATTCAAAACTCCTCTTTTTACTTGATGACCTTCTAACCTGTTAGGATAGAATCTTGAATGACCACTATCTTGAATCCTCCAAAAATGATAGAATATTAGATACCCTCTAACCTTATAACCTTTAGGAATTATTCATCCTTGACTTTCTTGGATTTTGAACTTTTATCAACTTTGAAAGTTACTTCTTTCTTGGGAGGTCTGCCTTCACTGGTTCTCATCTCATAGGTAGTCAAGATGCCATGAAACCCATCCATCTCTAGCTTATCCAGATCTTGTACTTATTCAACTACGTATACCTTAGATTCAAATTTATAAGTTAGTGATCTCAAAACCTTTTGAACAATAGTGTATTATTTGACTTCTTTTCCTAATTCTATAATGATATTAATAAATTCATCAACCTTCAATAGGTAGGATGCAATGGTTTCATCCTCATTCATTTTCAAGATTTTAAACTATCTTTAGTGGGTGTATAATTTATCCATATTCACTTTAGTGTCTCATTCATAAATAATCTACAATTTGTCCCATATCTCTTTATCTAAATCATAATGAATTACCTTCATCAATTCTACTTTTGATAGGCCATAAATAATGGCATTCATTGCTTTAGAGTTGTTTTCACTAGCCTTCTTACTTGCTACATCTATTAGTGGAATAGGAGGGGAATAATAAAAATCTATAAGTGACTACCAAATATCATGTCCTTGTGACATTAAATATATATTTGTTATGACACTTCAAAAGGCATAGTTAGATGCATTGAATAATGGATATTTACTGGTAGAGAAACCACATCTAAGATCTCTTTTAGATTTTTATACCTGCCATAAAGGACCAAGATATGATACCAAATGTTAGAAGAAAAAGGACTAAGAAGGGGGGGTGAATCAGTCTTCAAAATTTCATATACAAAGTTACTTAAGCACTCATGAATCATTTATACAAGCATATATATTTAAGTAAGTATAAACATTGATCCAAAAGATCATGAACACAAAGTATATGTGGAAAAACCTAATAGGGAATAAAACCCACTAAAACATAGATTGTAAATTTTTTATTATAATACCATAAATCAATTTTAGTTGATCACTAAATCAACAAGGATCACCAACCCTTAAGTTTATCAAGCACCAAATTGACTTTTGTAGGCACCAACTTGTTAGGAGGGTATAACCCCCTTACTGATTAAGCACCCACTCAAAAAACACTTTGAACCTATCCACATTGATCTTGTTTACATATAATAACTAGTTATGGTATTATTTTTTTCTATCACATTCAAATATATCTCTTACACAAACAAAAACTATCTTTTACCTTCTTCGCTCAATTATCCCTTCTATCGCTTGATTAGGTCATATGAACTTGATCCTCACACATAGGACTTATGTCAAATGTTCATTAATAAAAATTTATATTATTTTCATGGTATAAAATACCTCCTTATGATTTAAAATATCATTTCTTATTTGCTTACACCACACTCATAAATAGGCTTAAAAATGCCTAGGATAGATATAAGACTTTTCTTGTCCATAACCTTCTAGGTCAACCATACATTCTTATAATTTTAGGTCAGCCATGGAATGGATCATGGAACACTTCATATGAAATAATAAAACATTATTAAATTCCCTATAGGTCCTATATTTCTCAAATAGGCCTTATTTCTTCTTTAGGTGTCATGGAGACCTAATCTTATTAGGTTTATCCTTTCCACATAATAACTTGAACCTTTATGGCCCAGATGGCCCTCACCAAAAAAATTAGGCATTTTAAAAACTTATCTATAAATATCAACTAACCTATTCTATTTTAAATAAGTTACAAATCCTTCCCTCATACCTTTAAATCATAATTAAGCCTTAAAGATCTATTCGGCCTAATTACCTCAAAAATACTATCTTCAAAGATGAAGCTCATACAACATGTAGATACACATTATAGGAAAAAACATATATGGATGGAAAATTAATGAAATTAGGTTCATAAAAAATTAAATTATAAAACTTATATTAGGCTCTAAAGACTCAATAATAGCCCATCAAAAATCTCACTCAAAACTGCTAATTTACTCATAACCCAATCATTAACAATTTATCCTCAAACAATAGTATAAGAAATTTCCAACACTCTAGATGCATGTATAATATCCCATGAAATTTATATAGCATCACCACATGGTTTATATAGTTTTGGTTAGGATATAATGGTTCAAGAACAACTCTTCACTCAGCTTACTCAAGTTTGTCAAAACACCTTAAAAACCAATCATGCATACTTGGACTTACAATACTTGAGATAACACTTATTATGAATAATAAAGTATAAAAATGATAAAATTATATATTTATAACACCATAAAATGATTTAAAAATTTAAAAATTGGGCATAATGACTTAGGAACATAAATCTTACTAACACACAGAAAACTATGATAATCCCTAAAAACACAGTCCTAATAATAATGAATTATAACACCTATAGAATCACTATCATGAAATTATAATGGGTTTATATATTAATTAATAATATTTATAAAATATTTAAACAAATATATTATAATATTTAGTAGTAATATTGGTCTTATAGACTAATATTATGGATTCACTGTACATAGACCTCATTGTGTTAGACAAGTCAGTTTGAGAGCAACTTTCTACCATATACAAGATTATTAATTTTTTTTATCCATTAGGTATATGTGTTAAAATTATTTAAAAAACTTAGTGCAATTGGATACATCCCTAATCCATGGCAACACATCCCTAATCTTATTCCTACATCTGCCTATTTTTCTCATTGTCTTTCTCACTAGGCCTTTTTAGCGATATGTCAACTTTTATAACCAATTTAGAATATTTTAGGTTTTTAAAATACTCAAAAACCACCTTGGTAATAAGATATAATTATCCATATTCAACCTCCATCCAATTAGCAACTTTGAATCAGTCAACTTTGCCTATAATAGCAAATTTATAAGAAATATGGCTTTTCTTGCAGGGTCCACTTTCTCATCTGATAGACCAATACCACATAGAGATACTTGGACAATTAAAATACATGATTTAATCATAAAAATATGTCATATAATCTATTTTTATCCATTTCTAACAATATCTTCCATATTAGGTCATAGTTAAGGTTTTAGAGAGGGTTACAACCACCTTATAGTCTTTATGATCATTCATAAAGCATAGGCCCTTAATCCAAAAACCAATGCTTGGAAAATTGAGATAATATCCTTACATATCTACCATGAATATATTAGGTTATAATATAGAGTTTACATAGCCAATGAACACATGAAATTCCTTCTCAGGTTGAGAACCCTTCATTCTATGCACACAAGAAACCTTAAAACCATATTTCATGCTTTCTTCTTTAACTCAAGACCTCATAATTTATAAACACTCTTGAAATAACATGTAAAACATATGTCAATTCTCATTTATCCATTCATGCCTTGGGAACTAAACCTCATACCATATTTGATCACCATCTCACTCTTTACTCTTTTAGGCTTTGGATCTATAGTTCATATTAGGCCTTAAATTAGACCTTATATCTATTGTACAAACACTCTCCATATTACTCAAATGACAAAAAAAACTTAAAAATTATATACCACTTATTTTTATCCTTCATAGGTCTTGAAAACACTTCATGGTACCTTATTGAGTTAGATGGGGTTTATGACTAGTATGGTTGCTTACTTAGGTTTAAGACCTTGCCCCTATAGGCTTACCTTGGAGCTTTCTTGAGTGTTATAAAAATTAATATGAATGCTTGAGAATCCTTAAGAATCCACTCATACCTATGTGTATATATCTCACCTGACCACCATCTTCATACCCTCTCATAAGGTCTCTTCATGTGATGATTAATGTCATGACTATGTTTCTCAAGATCTTGAAGTTTTACAACTAGAATTTAAACATTCCTTGATGCTTCAATACTTTGATAATATTCCTTGTATGTTCCTTAGATATTAACAAACATCTATACACAATTATTCATGCATATTCTCATGATATGACAATGCTCCTCAAGAATAGTACTCAAAAGTATGCTTACCTTGTATCTTAATCTTGCCTTCAAATTATCTCTCAATAAAGAGAAAATAGGTTACCTTCAAACTATCACTTGTCATAAGAATTACTTGTCACAAACCACTTCACCATGCATCTTTACTAGATGCACTTTGACATTAACTTTGATCTTGACACTAATGACATCCATTTTTTCCTTGACATCAATGACAACACTTCTCAATAGGACCAAGAGAAAGAACTATAGTTTGTTGATGGAGAAAACTACTACAGAAGGTTAGACCCATGTATAAATCTTATAAAAACTATTATTATGATAGCATTGTTGACCCAATTTTACCCCTCAGGCAAAACTCCAATCACCTCCTACACCTGCTTTGCATGGCCAGTCATTTCAGGTTGCAAGGTCCATCTTCAGGGTTTGACAGCTCTATTTTAGAGCATTGATTCATTGGCCTCGTTCATTGACATTCACAGTAGAAAAAGGCAGAGTCTTCGAATGTTCATGCAAGGAGAGAAGAAGGGAAAAAACTAGGGCATTTGACACTAAGGCAAAAAGAGGGTAGAAAAAATACAGAGGGCAGCAAAATCACTGCCCACAACACGGACGGGTAAAAAGAGACCCCCTACACATAATGCAGAGGGCGGCAAATTCACCACCCACAATGTCGGCAAAGAAAAAGAGGCCACTAACATCGGCTAATGTCAGCAAAACTATCGCCATCGGTAGCTTACATAGGCCAACATCGGCAAAACTACCGCGATCAGCATCTTATCAGCTGACATCGACAGTAGTCCTACATGCAATCCACTACAGCAGGCAGCAAATTCACTGCCCACAACATGAGGTGGCCAAAAACACTTGCAGAACACAGGAAAAAACCTACCCAACCATCAGAGGAGAAGACCAACATGCAAAATGAGGCAACAAGCATGGTCTTGGCAGACTTATGACATCATCAATAGTGTTTTTTCACTCTTCCCAATGAAACTTCTCTTGGCTCTTCTGATATAAATACGCAGACTTGGTCATTTTCAGAGGAAGGGCTTCCCTACTTTTGTAAAGAGCACTGCTCTCCAAATTTTCCACTTGAATCAATAAAAGATAGTTTTACCTCTATTTGGATGGATCTTTCTATGTATGCATTGAATGTTAATCTATGTCCAGTCATTGTCTCTTGATGCTCTCACAGGTTCAACACCAGCAAACCTGTGATCTACAAAGCACCACTATCTGCTATTGTCAGGAGTAGAGTTTTGTTTTGGAGGTATAAAATAGGTGAGGTCACTTACAGTGTGTATTTCTCAGCACCTCAGTGAGTCCTTGTTTCTTGTGCTTTTCATAAGAACCTCCCTGTCATCCCAGAGACCTGGTCTTTTTTGCTAGATCTGAGTATATGTATGTTTTTGCCTGATCCTAAGTGTGGATGTGGGAAGGTCACTTTTATTTTGGTGTATCACCTCTTTAGAGTAGGCTGTTTGCTTTCTTGCATTTTCTTCCCTTTTCATCCCCCCAGTGTATATCTATATACCTATATTTTTGTGCTACCTGAAATAAACAAGATACATAAGAGGGAACTAGCCCATACCTAGAGACTCTCCTCTCCTGCTTCACCATCCCACAGGTGAGAGAGGGGTTTCCATGTTGTGGGGAGAGGGCAAGAATCTATTTTCCTGCTGCAGGGTGCACTTTCCAGCGTCAACAGTTTTGGCACGCCTGGTGGGACCTCAAGTTTTCTAATGCAGTAAAGTTTCAGGGCTGATGCTGGTCCTATTACAACAAATCAAGTTTCTTTAGCATCTAGTGACTCTGAGTTAAATTTGTTGGTTAAGTAGCCTGGTGCCATCAAAAATCATCCTTTTCTGTGTATGTATACTTCTTTTGCAAAAAATTATGGATTTTGTTCTCCTTCATATAATATCGATCAGACTCAAAATATTTATGGAATCCCCTCAAGTAGCTCTCCTAGTTGCCCTGCAACTATAAGAGAGGTGGCATTGGAATTTGAGAGGCAGACAATGGAAATCGACAGGTTGGAAGAGCAACACAAGTATCAGCAGGAGCTGATGTATAAAGAGGAGTGCTTGTCTAGGCAAACACAAACCTTGCAGTCCATGAAGGAGGAGGTAAGAAAATGGAGAAATCCATCTATTCAAGGCAACCAACCTTGCGTACCCCCTCTTAACCTAAAGAAAACCCCCTCTTTTGCACCAAATCTATTTTACCAAATTACACTTGCTCACTCCAACTCATCAAATATAGCTGCTCTCAATCTCGTACGCCTGGCCTTCCAACACCAAATGGCATCAGAGCAACGTCCTAGGGAGATTAATCTTTTCAACTCCTTATATCAGGGTTCTTCCATTGAGAATAGTACCACCAGCCAGCACGTCCCTCTTCTAGAGGCTCCTCCAACACCCCAACAATGTTTTCCTTGCATTCTTAAGCCTCCCCAAGTTTTCCAGCATAATGTGCAAATTTCAAGTTGGAGGAAAGAATGCCAAGGACCAGCTCAGAGCTTTGGAGAGGATCATGCTAGCCACCTCCAAGAAAGACTCTTCTAGGAAAACCTAGCTAGACAAATTGAAGACTTAAAAGCTAGGATGAAGCTACTCCTTGAAAAAGAGTTAAATTTTTTAGACCTTGCAGAAGAGCCTCAGGTCCTTGTGGAAAACAAAGTTGCTGCCTGTTCATAGGAGCAAGATTCAAATTCAGGGATCTTGAATTGGGCGAAGATAGTGGAATCATGGGGTAGCAAAGAAAAAGAATAAAAGCAAGGTTTTTCTCTAAAACTTGAAGAAGCTGAAGCTGTGCCTGCCTATTATGATACTGGCAGCCTCCAGGAAAAGCTGTTACAAGAAGCTCTGGGTAAGAGAATAGCAGATTTGGAATTCAGAGAGAGTTTCCTCAGTCAATGTGTGATGGATGGTTCAGACCAAACAACGTATTCCATGCCTAAACACACCCCACCTACACATTTCCAAGAGAGTTATTAGGTTGTGCCTGATATTGATGAAGTGTTGACCAAGTGGAGGGAGGAGAATCATTCGATTCTAGCTCAAGGGATACCCCCTCTCCCACATATTTTCTCCACTTCGTCCCTTCTCGAAGAAGAACCTATTTTGCAAGAGGCAGGTGAGGGGCAAAAGATCCAATCTGCAAGTCTTCAGGAGGCTGTTATGAGCAATAATGAAGAAGAAATCGTCATTGATGCTCCTTGTGAAGACCTTATCAGCAGTGAAAAAGATGCAGGCCTTGCGTATATGCAGATGTTCTAGCAATTCAAAGAGGAACAAATGCATGGTAAGCTCTCTTCTCCTCTATTTGATGAACTTCTTTGTTGTTTTGATGAAGATGACTACATTGAAGAACCTGAGTTAGAGGAGGATCAGGAGAATATTCTTGAAAATCTAGAGAACCTGATCAACAAAGAGGAAAAGGAGAAGTCTGTCTTCATGGAGGAATGCCTTGAAGGACTAAACTTTAAACAGATAAGTGAAGTCTTTTGGGATGAGTAATCATTTTTTGAGCCCCTTTTAGACATCACCACATTCGCCCTTCTTCAAGAAGGCCAAGAGGAAATAGAGGATGAGTCTGACAAAGTTTTCAACGAGGCAAAAGGAAACGAATTAGACCATGATACATTACAAAAGAATTGTGTAGATCAAAAGGCTTAAGATGATGAGCCAGCAACCATTGACTTCTTGATGAGGAGCACCAATATCAGGGACCAGCATTTGACAGGCCTCCAAGGACAATCAGAGTACGTATATATTAGAGGCATGTTTGAATATCCACTCGGTTCCCAGCCAACTCAAGTGACAGGCAAGAAGAGCAAGTCACCATCTCTCTTTTTCTTTCAGCTACTTGCCTATCACGATAAGTCTCTTCACCAGGAAGGGGACTTGAGAAATTTTCCTTTCGATCTAGGAGGGATGCGAACATTCCTGGTTAGCTGTACATAATAGTTTGCTTTTATTTGTTTTCCCTATTTTCCCTAAAGTGCAGTTGCATAATTAATGGTTTTTAGCTTTGTGTGTTTCCCTTTATTTGGGGGTAAATTCTATGTATTTAATTTTGGGATTATCAAAGCTATTGTGAACTCTCTTCAAAGTCACTATCTAACTCTGCACCCAATGGATATGCAAGGCAACTGGTTTTAAGCATAGCAGGCATGCTTCCCTTGTGAGTCACCAATTTGTTGACCCAATTTTGCCCCTCAGGCAAAACTCTAGTCACCTCCTACACCTGCTTTGCATGGCCAGTCATTTTGGGTTGCAAGGTCCATCTTTAGGATTTGACAGCTCTGTTTTAGAGCATTAATTCATTGGCCTCGTTCGTTGACACTCACAGTAGCAAAAGGCAGAGTCTTCGAATGTTCACACAAGGAGAAAAGAAGGGAAAAAATTGGGGCATTTGACACTAAGGCAAAAAGAGGGCAGACAAAATGTAGAGGGCAGAAAAATTGCCACCCACAACATGGGTGGGTAAAAAGAGACCCCCTACACGCAATGTAGAGGGCGGCAAATTTGCCGCCCACAATGCCGGCAGAGAAAAAGAGGCCACTAACATTGGCCAACGTCGGCAAAATTGCTACTATCATCAGCTTACATAGGCTGACATTGGTAAAACTACCACGGTTGGCATCTTATCGACCGACATTGGTAGTAGTCTTGCATGTAATCCACTGCAGTGGGGAGAAAATTCACCGTCCACAACATGAGGCGATAAAAAACACTTGCAGAACATAGGAAAAAACCCACCCAGCCGCTGGAGGAGAAGACCAGCACACAAAATGAGGCAACAAGCATGGTCTTGGCAGACTTATGACATCATCAATAGTGTTTTTTCACTCTTCCCAATGAAACTTCTCTTGGCTCTTCTGATATAAATACGTAGACTTGGTCATTTTCGGAGGAAGGGCTTCCCCACTTTTTTAAAGAGCACTACTCTCCAAATTTTCCACCTGAATCAATAAAAGACAGTTTTACCTCTATTTGGATGGATCTTTCTATGTATACATTGAATGTTAATCTATGTCCAGTCATTGTCTCTTGATGCTCTCACAGGTTCAACACCAGTAAACCTGCGATCTACAAAGTGCCACTGTCTACTGTTGTCACGAGTAGAGTTCTATTTTGGAGGTATAGAACAGGTGAGGTCACTTACAGTTTGTATTTCTCAGCACCTCGGTGAGTCCTTGTTTCTTGTGCTTTTCATAAGAACCTCCCTGTCATCCCAGAGACCTGGTCTTTTCTGCCAGATCTGAGTGTATGTATGTTTTTGCCTGATCCTGAGTGTGGATGTGGGATGGTCACTTTTATTTTGGTGTATCACCTCTTTAGAGTAGGCATTTGCTTTCTTTCATTTTCTTCCCTTTTCATCCCCCCTAGTGTATATCTATATACCTATATTTTTGTGCTACCTAAAACAAACAAGATACATAAGAGGGAACTAGCCCATACCTAGAGACTCTCCTCTCCTGCTTCGCCATCCCACAGGTGAGAGAGGGGTTTCCATGATGCGGGGAGAGGGCAGGAATCTATTTTCCTGCCATAGGGTGCACTTTCCAGCATCAACAAGCATATAAAAATATTATAAGAAGGGTAATATCTAAGTAAAGTATTTATTTAAGAATTATACATTGGTGGGCTCCTTAAAAACATGTCCCTAATTAATTTGGAGGAGATAGTTACTAAGACCAAGAATATCTTTCACTAAATAAGTGCCCCATCATTTTTGGGTGTATTTGCCTTATTTATCATGGGTATAGTCTAATTTAAGGACTAGATCACCAACATTGAAATTGCAAACTTTAACCTTTTTTTATGTTGCTTGGTGATACAATCCTTATATTAGAAATTATGTTGTAGAGTGGCTAGACAATGTTCATCAAGAATATTAAGAGCATGAAGACAAGATTCACATAATTATTCATTAGAAATGATACCATGAATAGATATGTGTAAGGAGAGAAGCTCAACTTATAATGGGAGGACAAACTTAGAACCATAGACTAATGAGAATGGTGTTGCCCTAGTGGCAGTAAAAATTCAAGTATGATAGCCCTAAAGTGTGGGATATGAATGAATATTCCAACCTACATGGGTTTCATGAATGGTATTTTGAAGTATTTTATTGAGATTTATTTTAGTGGCATAAACTTGGTCATTACACTATGGATGATAAGGTGTGGAAAATTTGTGGGATATTTTGAATTTAACACATAATTGCTTCATGTCCTTAATCTTGAAATTGCTTCCATTATCAGAGATTATAGTATGGGGAACTCTAAAATGATAAATAATTTCATTAAGTATAAACTTTAAAGTAGTATTTCCTATGGCATTGATGATATGCACAAATTATACCCATTTGGTAAAATATTTAGTAGATGTGATGATAAAAACATGTCTATCTTGTAACCTAGGTAGTTTGCTAATGAGATTTAATCCTCACATGGAAAATGGCCAAGGAGATTCCATAGATTGGAGCTCATCTTGTGGAGAATGTATTAGATCATCATGAAGTTGTCAAGGTTTACACTTTTTAGTGAAATTGATAGCATTATTTTCAAGAGTAGGCCAAAATTATCCCATACATACGAATTTTCATGTTGTAGCATGTTTGCTATAGTGAAGACCATAAATGCCCCCATGCACTTATTCAAGGAGAGAAGGGACCTCTTCTTTCATTACACAATTGAGTAGGGTACTTTTATCTTTATGATAATAAAGAGTGTTATATCGAAAGACATATTTAAAGGCTTTATTATGAATTTTAGTATTTTCATGAGAATATGTGTCTAAAGGATAAGTTTGATATTATAAGAATTGTTTAATATATTTAGACCATGAGATTTATCAAATGGTGATAGCCTCAATATTATAGATAAGTGACTCTTATGGTTGGATAGAAGACAAGGACTTTCTTATTTCAATAATAAATTGGGAATCATTGAGAACTTGATGCAAATGAATTAAGGATGCTGAAGAATCAATATAATTAATGATGGAGTTTTGATCTCTTAGAATAGGATCGATGGTAAGAGAAGTGAATTATATGGTGAGGGTAGTGGCTAGTTGATGAGAAGTGATAATATTTTGAATTTTACATTGATAATCACCATTAACTTGATGGTAAATGAGTTGGGAGTCACCTAAAACATGCAAATATGTAATATCTGGATCAATTATTTCTCTCATGCCTAAGATTAATGATTCATATTCTACCATGTTATTAGTGACATCAAAGGTGAGCTAGAATTCCAAAGGGATTATTTTACAATGAGGAATAGTTAGAATAAAACCTAACCCAACTCTTTGAAGGTATATAACACCATGAAAATGAATGGTCTAGGTGTCTACGTGCAAATTGACATTGATTTTGGGAAGTTAGTCAATAACTACTTGGATTTAGTAGTATTAGGAATGACATATGAATATTCTTGATTACTTACTTCTAAGTTAGTAGTGAATTTATGGAATTAATATTTAAGAGAGATATCTTGATTGAGACCTTAAATATAGAGGATGTTATCATTGGGAAGACTATCTTGAAGATGATTAGTAGCAGGTATGGGTGTCACTATGAGTTGGTTGGATATGAATTTTCCTTTGATAGATTTTTTGTGATGATGTAGAGGTAAAATTTTATTAAGATAACTATACACTTTACAATTCTATCTCCAGGAAAAAATGCTTTGGATAAAAAGGGATAAGTGGGTTGGAATGAACTATGACATAAGTTATTTGATAGAACATGTAGTGATGAAACATTTTAGTGGTAAAATAGATGGTGAGGAAATCATTTTATAATTTGGTATAACATATTTTAATAATTTATGAGGCCTCAAATAATATAATAGATAAAATACTCTATTCTAATATCATCTTTTTAGGCAAGCATTGCCCCAATTGATACAGGTGTAGAAGAAATGCACAAAATTAAAGGATGGTCATTGGAAGGTGGAATAAGGGTGGGAAAATATATCAATGATTATTTCATGTTTTTAAATGCCTTTTGATAAATATCAATCCATTCTAAATCATTCCCTTTCTTAGAATGGGGTTAAGAGAATAAATATGATAAGCCATTTTAGGGACAAATCATTGGATTGCCCCAAGCTTTCCAAGGTAAGTACAAATGTCTAAAATGAAAAGAGGGATAGACATGTTTAATATATCATTGATATTAGTGATATTTACTTAAATAACTTGAATAAAGACTAATAACCTTAGCAATTTACTAGATGTAATGCCAAAAACACATTTATAAGGACTGAGTCTAACTTTATATTTGATGAGTCGATCAAAGATGATGGCAAGATCAGAAAGATGAGTTTTGAAACTTTTGGATTTTAAAATGAGATTATCCACATAGGTTTAAATAATTTTATGGATAAGGTCATGAAAAATTTGGGTCATAACCCACTGATAGGTAGTTCTAGCATTTTTAAGGCCGAAGGGAATTTTAACATGGTAATAGGTGCCCCATTCTATGGTGAAAGTTGTCTTTTATTAGTATTCAAGGGTGATATTAATTTAATTATATCATGAAAAAACATCTATGAGATAATTTTTTTTGTATCTAACAGTGGAATCAATGATGGCATCTATCGAAGGTAATGGAAAATTATCTTTGGGACAAGTGAGGTTGAGATTATGGAAGTCAATGTAAATGTGAATAACCATGGTAACATTTTTGTGAATGAGAAAAATATTTGACACCCATTAACATTAGTCCATAAATTTAATAAACTAGGCATCTAATACTGTAATAATTTATTTATGGCATAGGGTGGAAACTTTGGGGGGAAATTTCCACTATTTTTGCTAAACATGTTTGGCATCATGGTATGTGATTATGTTGTGCACCATGATACTAGGATCGATGACAGACATGTCCACATATGACCAAGTGAAAGTCTCAAAATATTTATCAAATAATAAACTAAATTTATCATGTTTGGTTGACATGAGTTCTATAGAAATAGTTATAGGTTAAGGACATAAGGGTGTGAAATATTCTATTCTTGTAGTTTCCTCAGTAAGTATATCATTTCTATCTTGAAAATGATATGGCACATTAGGAAGAGAATAAATGGGGTTGGTTTTAGGATCTATGACAATAATGAATTTATTAAAATGAGGGGCCTTACACTTGAAATTTCGAAGTTTGTAATGTTGCCAAGGAAGTTGAGGTTCTTAGGCATGGAGAAACTCAAAGATAGCTTCATCACTAGGTAATGTCTATAAAGGTCCATAATATTACACATCTAATTCAAGAGAATGATTTTTTTACCATGGAGATCATATTAAAAATTTATTTGTCATACATTTATGGGATTGGTGTCAAGAGTGATCTCAATAGTAGGTGAATTGTGGAGGAACATTGATTGGATTCACTTGGTTTATATTTGGAAGCATTGATGGGGAGATGATATGATAGAGTAATTGGTGGGATATGAGTTATAGAAATTATGGAAGTTTTTAAGATGTGAGAGGTAAGATTTTTTCAACCACATCAGGAGTATTGAGAAGTGGAGAATTAATTAGAAGTACACGACCTTCATATTCTAACTCAAAATCCATGAAAATGGTATGCACATCATGATTAAAAACATGTATTTTAGCTAAGGTATTCTAATAATGTTAAACATCTAAATATCTTGGTTGATCTTGGGCCATAATATAATTATCATCATAGGTTGGATAAATGGTACATTCTTGTGACTTTAAACTAACTTCTAAGGGGGAGACACCTAGATTGCTAAATTTATGTGGTGACATAGTTAAATGGTCTTTAAATAGTTTATCCACTTTATAGTCATTACACATGAAATCATATTCTATATAAGATGATTTATGTGCATTACATGGAGGAGGGAACTTAGTGATCTCATTGATAAGATGGATGGTTTGATCATGAAGTAACAAGGAAAGGGGAAGCCACTCCAAAATGTAAGGAGGGAGTTTGGTACTATTGTATGTATTTGTAAAATCATTTGGCTCAACATCATTATAATCAAAAAGGGTGAATTGTAAATAGGGATTCATATTGGTGAATTGGGGTAAAGGTGCACTATTATTTTTTGGAATAGTGGGGATCCAATATTGAGATTTAAGATTGGAAAGCTGAATACTCCATGGTTTAGGATTGGCCTCATGTTTATATTATTTTCCATTATCAATGAAATTGATACATTGAATTCTAAAATAGGCAATAGTCCTCGTGTGACAAGTGCATGGGTGTCTTAAGAGTATATTATAAGATAATTGTAAATTTAGGACCATAATCTTAGTACATATAGTTTTGGTATGATAGTAAGAGGGAGCCAAATATAACCAAGAAACTTTTGATTGGTCTTATCGAATCCATGACATGTTAAATTAGTTTTCTTGAGATGATATTTATTATATCCAAGTTGTCAAATGTGCCAAAGAGATGTCACATTAATTATCAACTCTTTGTCTACTAGTAATTTGAAAATAAGGGTGGTATTAATGGCTATTTTGATAAAGAGAGGTTCATCATTGATCATGCCTTCTTCAAGAAAATATATGAAAGGTTTTGAAGAAGGACAAATAAATTAAATTGTATAGAGTTAACTTAGTTGAGGCTTGTGAGATGGTGGCTCCTCTTCTAAGGAATATGGTTCTTCAATTTCTTGGATTACATTATGAATATAAAATCATAGGGAGAGGTGAAAACTAATTCCATGAGAGGAATTTTTCAAGTAATAGAGTTGAGTTCATATAATAATTTCTAATGAGTTTTGGAAGATTAATAACCAACATGACACTTAGAGGTTAAATTACTTTTAGGAGGAAGAGAAGTGGTTGGAGGTTCAGACTAAGGAAGTGGTTTCTCATTGGTTTTCGAAGGTAAGTGAGTGGTAGTAGTATCTTTGAGAATTTTCTCTTCTCATTATTATTTATTTGGTTAGGTAATGGGATCTTTGTGGGCTAGTTTACATTGATGATTGAAATTAGCCATGTTTACATATTGGGAATGAGTATAATACTAATCATAATCGGTTTCAATAACACAAATATCCTTATTTACTTATTGAGGATTAGATGTAGAGAAATATTTTGGATTGTTAGAGGAAGATAATTTAGAAGCTTGTTTATTTTGAGAAGCATTAACATAATCTTGATGATGGAGTTTGATCATGGCATCATGGTTGAATGAATCACCTAACATAGAATAAATGAAATTTTTTGTAAGCCCCTAAAATTTTACATGGGAATGACCTATATTAGTGTGAACTCAACAAAATTGATTAGGTTCATTTTTTTTAGAAGACAATTTTTTTTTCATTTGTTTCATGATTAATGGCATATGGGAAGGTCAATATTTTACACTTTAGCTACTCCTAGTTTGGGTTGAAGAGAATTGCTAGTTATTGCATTAGTTTAATGTTGGAAAGATCCCTTGATGATTTTAGTTTTAGGTTTAAACTATTTTATTAGAAAGTTTTGATGCTTAGCTTGATCAAGAGCATCATTTAAAGTTTGGGGAGTAAAAGTTCAAACCTTGTATTGGAGTGAAGGTGTTAAGGCCATTATGAAAAGTTTAAAAAATTGTCATCATCATGTTGTGATTAGCCTTGTGAGCCAAATATTTACATCTTTAGATAAAATCACGAGTGGATTCAGTAAGATATTTCTTAACATTGATAAAATGACTAAGAAAATATTTGGGAAGATAATTATGTTGGAATTCTTTAACTAAATCTTTCAGTTTCTATATAAAATGCTTAAAAAGTTGGTTATACCATTTTAATACATCACTAGTGAAGGTTTTAACTAAAATTTTATTTATGGTTAAGGTATTAGTTTAGATCCACTCTTTATAAAGGTTATCAAATGCCTTAATAAAAGTTGTAGGGTCTTTAGTATCATCATATTTAATAGTTGGAGATATACTACCAATATCAATATAAATAATGAAATGGGATAAAGGCTCTTTTGGAATGTGTTTAAGCACCTTATTGTTCATGATAGATTGGGGAATTTTTTTTTCCATGACATCTATAAGAGGTGTAGGAATACAAGTTTGATTATTTTGGGGAAGAAGAATGAGAGGCTTATTATCCATGTTGATCAAATGATGTTGTAGTTGAATCATTTGAGAGGTGTTATATCCTTACATGATGTTCATTTGTTGCACTATTTGATTAATAATTTGAGTGGTATCAATTGGTAGGTTAGTGTTTGGAAGAGGATTCCCTGTATTGGTATTAGGGGGAGAGTTGATATGTGGTAGATTTCCTATGGGGTTTATGGATAGGCTTATATCAATCTACCCTAAATTATGGTGAGATGTTTGAAGAAGGGAATTATATTGATAGGTATGAAAAGGATCTAATCCACCAATATCATATGTTGGAGTAATTTTAACCATGTTACAATCGAAAGATGAGGGAGGAGAGGATGTGTTCCAAGAGTGAGGATCCTCTTAGGTAGTGAAGGTAGGAAGAAAAGAACATACCATATAACATCTAATGGATTCATGTTGTTCAAAAATATTATGATATGGTATTTCATGATGCTTGAAGAAAGAATAAGAGATTAGGAAGCAAGAATGAAAAATAGAGATAGAGTCAGCTACACACATAATAATATTGACCAACAATTATGGAGTTGATTGGGTCAACAAAGTCTGTGAGAAAGGTCCATATAATATGAACTAAAAGATAATTGAATGGGCCAATTGTATGCTATAAAGGATAAAATTGAAATAGGTTAAAAGGATACATGGTCATATGGGTTGATTGTGTGTTACAAATGGAGATTCTAAATAAAAGAAAAATAAATATAACCACATAGGTTGACTATGTATTTAAAAAGGAGAAACTACATAGGATGATAAGAGACATAATCATGTAGGGTGATTGTGTATTGAAGGTAAGCATGTTTTATAGTCTATAAGAGATTATTTCAATAGGGATGACAATGTTCTAAAAATAGAGAAAGATTTTTTAAGATACTATCTAAGCAAATGACATAAAACATATAAGAAAATAGATTAATGTGATTAATCCAATTGAAACACACATCATAAACCTTACACTAACACTAGCTAATGTAAGTTTTGTAATAAAAAATATAATGAGAAAAGAGCAAGCAATTGAAAGTAAATGCTAACTAATTGGTCATTCCTAAGTGTTGTTAAGTTATAATAAAGTTTTAAATTAATGTGATGGGGATTTGGCTATAAGAAGGAACTAAAAAGTAATCTATGGATAGTTTTAGGAAGTTTAGGCTGAACCATATATATATATATTGGTGATGGTATTAGCTTGGTATTGGGCCCCCCTCACTTCACAATATTGAAATGATAAGGGTGTTGTTTGCTTTTTAAATATATACCATCAACCACCTGTTTATACTTGGCTAGAAACCCAAGTCAATTTCCCCTTTGGTGATGAAATCCAAGTAGGTAGACTTTGGGAAGACAAATATTTAATGATTTTTTTGTGTTAAGTGATTTAGAAGTGTGTGTAAAAGAGAAAAATAGTGTGAATAAATTGGTAAATTGAAAAACCACCTAATTAATCTATGTTTGTTACTCTAAGAATTAAAGTAACTAAAATAAAGTGAACTAATTACTAATAAAAATAGGTTAATTCCATGAATTTGAAGAGTATAAAATCAGTTTGGGAGACATTATATGCAAATAATACATAATAGAGTTGAATGGGTCAATACTATTCTATAGAAGTAAGATCTATAAGAACACAAATTAACATGTCAATTATGTCTTCTACATAGAAAATAGGCTATAGAACTAAGTTGAGTTATTCAACCTACTTTTCTATAGGGCTAAAGTTTTATAGACTAGAAAATTTTGAAAAATAGTATTGGAAATGAAAAAATAAAATGATATAGAGAGTAAGAATGAACCTTGGTGGGTTTTAAGATGTTTTAGATTTCAAAATTTTATGTTATGATGCTCAAGTGCTGATTTAAATATTTTTTGAATAGAGTCAACTAGCTTGATGAAGTTTACAAAACTTGTATGATGAAAATAAGTTATGAATAGAGTCGATTGGCTAAACTATGTTTAAAACCCTATATGCTAAAAATAAGAACTATGGACAAAGTTGACTGACTCAACTATGTATGAAATCTCATAATTCAATAAAACTATGTCAAGCTAATTAATATAGTCACCTCTATTTGGAAACGACTTGTACAAATAAAATAGAGTCCTTTTGGGATTATTGTGTGTTAAACCTATGCATAAATTATTAGAACTATAATGAAAGGTTTGATATAATACTTAAAAAAATTAAATATATAATATGATGCTAGAATGAAGGCCTAAAAGAAAAAAATGCAAGGGTTTGATTTACATCATGTTCACCAGAATGTATACAAAATAAAATGTAGTTAACCTATTAATCAATCCTAACTTGGAGAAGATAAATCTTACTTACACTTTCGATTGCTAATACATTAGATATTTGGGGTCATGACCAAGATGGATATTCTATACATAACCAAGGGATATCTTATCATAATAAAATCACTATAAAGGGTTCCAAATCCTCTAGTCAAACAACACCATGTAATAACCCTAGTTAGGTCCTATGTTTTCATATTCATTAAGTATATACAAATCAAAGTAAAATCTAATCTGGTGCTCACCAAAGCTTGTGGTATAAAATGAGGGTAATAAACATAAAAATTCAATATGCATAGGAGAATTATAATTAATCTATGTATAGATAAAAACCTATTACATAGAAAGAGAGTAATATATTCAAAATACATTACTTATGCTACTTCTATATACTAAAATAGAGGAGTAAAGGTAGAGATACTTACCTTGAATATGAACCCATCGAGACTGACTCTCTCCCTTGGCTAAAGGTGTTTCAAAAGAGGTTTTTGTTTTTAAGGATCACTAAGAAAGGCCTAAACATCTAAGAATTTTTCAAAAGACAAGGTTATTCTCCAAATATAAACCCTAAGCAATAACTCCTTAAGTAGAATGGTTAAAGAACAGATTGTAAAGAAGCACAAATGAATAATTAACTCTTATCTCTATCTAAGAAATGAAAAAATGATTGTGTGTGTGTGTGTGTGTGTGTGTGTGTGTGTGTGTGTGTGTGTGTGTGTGTGTGTGTGTGTGTGTGTGTGTGTGTCTGAATCTAACCCTAAACCTTTCTAAAATTTTAGTCGATAGGGTTAACCCAATTCGACTATGTATTATTATTTGATAAAAGCAAGTTAAGTCTCGATCTAGGTCAGATAAGGCCAACCTAGACCTGTAACATTTTAAAAAAAAATTAGATATAGGGTTGGCTTAGGATGAAAATGTATTATAAACTATCGAAAAGGGTTTTAGGCTTAGGAAGGGAATAAGTAAGGCAATGGATTAATTTTAGGTATGTAAGAGAGGTGTCTAAGCTTAGGGAAGTGTATAAGAGAAGGTTGTATTGATAGAAAGTGGTGGTTAGGGGAAAACAATTTTGTGAAGCACCAATGGTCTACCCATACATATTGAAGATATGTTAATGATGTCATGGTGATGTAATGGAGGTGTCTTGATGAGTAGATGAAGTTCCTTGATAGTCTAAGTGGCAATGATAAAGTGTGTAATGAGCTTGTTATAGTATGCTTGAAGGAGGCTTGGTTGATCTTTAGTTTTGGCATGGTCAGAGATGTGAAGGGATGAGTTTGGTGTATTGAGAATATGAAAGGGGTCATATAAGAGGTTTTATATGATTTTAATTATTATGTGCATGTGTGGAATTTATCTAATAATCCATGGTTTTATTTTATAAATTTTGGGTCTAGTGGTATAAAATTTGAGTAGGTAGTTTACTGACGTCACCATTGCCACATGTGAATGATTCAGGGGGAGTTGGTCATATTTTTATGATCAAAATTTTACCTAGTTTATATGTGATAAATATTATGTCATGTGACTAATCATGAAAAAAACTATGAAAGTAAAAAGTTGGACTCCCAGGCAGTTTAACAATGTTTTCCCATAGCCAAATTTGCATGAGGCAAGAAATAACCAAGTAAGAAATTTGATGATGGCATATCTTGCATGTGTGGAAATTTTAAGAGAATTTGATCATATGTATTATTTATTTTTGTTCCTAGTTTATATGTGATAAATTTTAGGTCATGTAAGGAAAGTGTATAAAAATATATGCATGTTAAAAGTTGGCCTCCCAGGCTGTTGATTGACATAGTTGGCTCAGTGGTAGATAAATCTGAGTGAGCAAATTAATGGCATTATGTATCACATGTGCAAATGTTTTAGGAGTAGTTTGAAACATGGTTAGATTATCCTATGTGAGGATATCATATGGTCTAAATTTTAGATCATGTGAGTTAGTGTAATAGAATTTATTCAGGAGTAAAGATGGCCTTCCAGGCAAATAAACAATGGTCCCCATACTTAGTCTATTTTGCATGATGTTAAAGATCACAACCAAATGAAGATATAATGGTTCATGGGTGATAATTTAATATTTATCTAATGGTGAATATTAAGTGAGATGATTTCATGGTGTCTAATGGTTAATGAAGTTAAATACCAAGCTCCTTATAAAAGGATTGATGAAGCATGTTCATTCTAAGATGTTTGGAAGAAGTGAGATAAGGACAAGTGTTTGAAGTTTAATGCTGAGAAAAGATAAAGATCACGTTTGTTCTAAGGATCAATAGTGAGTGGTTATTTTCAATAATAAAAATAAATTGTGTATTTTAAATTCAAGAGGTCAAAGTGATAGTTGTCTAGCATTATTAAATCAAGGATAATCTCAAAGAGATTGACAAAGCACGTGTGATCAAGATTACAAGATTACATAAGATGAGGCCAAGTGTTCAATGTTTAAAATTTGGGCATTGGTACACTATGAGTTAAAGTTTAAAATATATTTATTATTCATGATTAATATAAGAATTGAGGACATGAGATGACAAAATAGTGTTTGATGTTTAACTGTGACCGTTTGAATTCAAATATTTGAATTTAACAAAGGAAACACCAGTGTCTAGTTTTTGAGCCATAAATTTTGATCTATGTAAAATATAGCCATAAAATTAAAATAAAATTCATAAAGAATGTAAATATTTATTTGGAAATATTAATTTAAAGATATAGAAGTGTGTAAAATCAAAGATATTAAGGTTAAAAGTTGAATGTGTGTTTGTGCATATTTTGCAAGTAACTTGGGAAGGTTGTTTAAAGTTGTATTGATGTTGTTTCAATGTCTCATGATGAATTAACTAATTGGGAGTGTTTTAAAATTCATGAGGAATATATATATATATATATATATATATATTTTAGGTTTTATCAATTCATAATCAATATGAATAACTGCTAAGAAGGTGACTATGTGTTCCTTCATGGGGATTGTGTGCCCAGAATGTTATTTGAGTAAATTGTGCTTTAGTAGAATAATGTTTTGGTGTCTGTGATCACTTAAGGATGTTAAATGGGTCATTTGTAATGGTTCCATAATTTTTGAAGTGGTCTTATGTTTTTAATTTGTTTGTATAAGTTTTAAATAGGTGAATGGGTCTTTATAGGACTTAAAAGGTGAATTAGGCCTATTTGAAAGTGTGTTGTGCTTAAGTGTGACCCATGGAAGATGCCTTAAAGGTGAAGGCATGTATTGTGGCTAACAAGGAAAGATTATCGAATTTATAATTCATGATTTCTCTATATATAGTTAAACCAAAAGTTATGGTTTCTATATTTTGATAAGAAGTGAGAGAGACTAGAATAATTCTTGTGTAAGAAGAGTGTTAGTTGAAGTGAAGGACATAGAAGGTTAGGTGTGCCTAGTGGATGGGTTGATAAGTAGAGTGGATTGAGGACTATGTGTGTAACCTATAGGTCATATTTATAATTTTAGAATAGTTCTCTTTTAGTTTTAGGATATGCGAAAAGGTCTAAGTGTGCATATGAGGATAGTTTTTGTGAAGGAGAAAGATTGTGACATGCCTATATGAGATAGAAAGGGAGTTTATGTAGAGGTTAAACAATTAGATATATATCATTAGGTGTTGAATACATTATTTTTAAGGTGGAGGTGTTTAATTCAAAGGAGGGTTTAGAGGTCTTGATCTTCCTTAGGGGTAGTTTCTCCTTGTGGAATAAGTGTTTTACTAAAGGCCTTTGCTTAGGAAGATTTGATCAAGGTTTTTTGGTCTAAAGGACTTGACCAATCTCTTATTTTTAATTATTATAAGACAAGTAGTCCATGTCTTACAAGCTTGAAAGTGGGTTTTATCCCCATGAGAGTTTCCCATAGGAACTTTGTGTTGTGTGTTTGATCTTGTGTATGTATTGAATGAATAAGCACTCTTGTTATTGTTACTTGATCAAGTTGATATATGCTGACCATTTAATACTTTGAAAGGAATTGAAATTTAAATTGAAATATCTAAGCTCACTATTTCACCTCCCCTCTTAGTGATTATACCTTTAATAATTGGTATTAGAGTAGGTCCTTTGGTAAAGGCTTGACAACTTGAAGGTGATCTAAGGTACAATATGGACAATCATCAAGAAGGTTTCTCTACTAAGCAAGCACTGATGTTCAATGGATTCAATTATGATTTTTAGAGTGCAAGGATGAGGACACACATTACGTCCCTAGGGTTTGATGTATGGAAATATTTTGTGGATGGTTATGTTGCTCCTACTACTCCTCTATATAGTAATATATACAAGAAGCTATTTGAGAAAAATTCTAAGGAAATGAATGCCATCATTTATGGTCTTATATAGATTGAATTCACCAAGGTAATCCATTTTAAATATGCTAAAGAGATATGGGATAAAATGCAAATCATTTATGAAGGAGATTAAAAGGTCAAGCTTGCTAAGTTATAGACTCACATAAGGTAATTTGAAAGTCTCAAGATGAAAGAAGAATATTATATGACATCCTTTCTGTAGAGAGTTGATGAGAATATGAACATCATCAGAGGTTTTGGAGACAACCTTGAAGAGGCTACTATAGTTCAAATTTTTTAAAGATCTCTATCCCTCAAGTTTGATCCAAAGGAATTTGTTATAGAAGAAAGTCACAATATTACTAAGTTGAAGATGGATCAATTGCATGGCACCCTTACTGCCTATGAGATGAGGAAGAATGAGGATATACCACCAAAGAAGAAATCAACATTCAAGATATAAATGAAGACAAAGAATGAGTTCTAAGGTAAGAAACCTAAAGA
Source organism: Torreya grandis (assembly GCA_037957365.1). Classification (NCBI taxonomy): domain Eukaryota; kingdom Viridiplantae; phylum Streptophyta; class Pinopsida; order Cupressales; family Taxaceae; genus Torreya; species Torreya grandis. The sequence goes on along the minus strand of JARHVA010002429.1, from coordinate 223,187 downwards.
GGATAACTATTATGATATAGATGAGGATGAATTAATTACTTTAATTTTAAGGATACTAAAAATAGGTTTAGGAAAGTATAAGGGTAAACTACCCCCCAAATGCTTTAATTGTGGAGAGGTAGGATGTTTTTCTAATAAGTACCCTCATAAGTATAAGGATGATGATGATGAAGAGCATGATCAAGGTTATGATGATGGAAATAGATCATTCAAGTCTGATAAAAGTAAAAAGGGATTTAAAAGGTTTACCAACAACAAGAAGAGTCTCTACACCAAAGAAGATTACAACTCATCAAATGAGTGAGTTAGTGACTCAGAGTATGATCATGAAGATGATGGTCTTATTAAAGATGAATACCTATTCATGGTTAAGGAAGGTATTTTCTCACATCAAAAGGAATCTACTTGGAGAAATTTAGATGATGATGAAGATGAGGTGGACTATGAGACTGCATTGACAAATGCTCTTGAGGGACTAAAGCTTGAGAATAAGATCAATAATAAGATGAAATATAAACTTAAATAATTTCATGAGTAATATAAATAATGAATGAAGACACCGAGGAGCATGAAGATAGGGTCAAACATATCAATTGCCAATTAGAAATTCTATTTGTAAGCCTGAAATCTAAAGAAGATGAGTGTGTAAGGTATGTATTTGAAAATGAATCATTAAAATATAAGATAGAGAAGACATATAGTAAGGTAATGTCATTTGTGAAATTTGAAAAGAGATCAAGTGATCTATATAATATTGTAAATGATCCAAAGCATGCAAGTGATAAGATTGGTCTTGGATATAAAGCAGAACTAGAGACTACAATTTAAGATAAGATGAAGACTAATATGAACAAGAAAAATCATACTTTGAAGACAAATCATCATAAAAGGAATGAAGATGCTGAAAAAATGAAGATAAATCAAATCAGACAACCAAATGTCATGAGGTATGTAAATTTTAATGGTTACTATTATACTTGTAATTAGTTTGGGCATAGAGTAAGAGAATGTAGAAGACCTGTTAGGAATGAGTTTACATGGGACTATGATGGGGGTCATCAGTCAAAAGGTGTAAGAAATGTTGAGTGTTTTAACTATCTTGATAAGGGACACTTTCTTAAGAATTATCTAAATAAGGAAAGGTAAGGTAAGTCTTCTTCAAAATGAGTAGTTTTTTTCAATTATCATGACATTGGACACATTGATAGTTTCTATCTGAACAAGGTAAGACAAGTTAAGTTTTCATCAAGGAGTATTGTTTGCTAAAACTATGAAAATATTGGTCATATTGATATATTTTGTAAGCAAAGGTCTATAAATCAAAATAGGTTCAATCAGGCTCGAAGAATACAAGGAAGAAGGCAAGTTGGCTCATTAAAAACCAAAGGTGGTAAGTATGAGTCATGATGAGACTATAGGTCCAAGCAATCTATTTTCTATGGTGGAACATATTAAATAAGGTGAAGAGTTCCAAGGGATTTCTTTTTTTTCTCATGTTGGGAATAAAGAGACCAAGCTCAAAGAGAAGACCAAGGTGCTAGTTGAAGCTAGTTATGAGATATGTATGGATCCAAGTAAACATTTTTATATTGTTGAGTAATTTTCATGAAAAGAACATAAATTATTAGTGCCTAATGATGAGGTTCAAAATTTCAAGGTTTTTTCTTCAAATGAAAGGGTATGTCAAGATTCCATAGTCGTATCATGTAGTGTCAATTCTATCTTAGAAGAAAAAGAGAGTGATATAGAAAAAGAACTACTTATCTTAGTTTAGAATAAGAAGAAGAAGAAAAAAAGCAAAAATTATTATAGCTATAAAAGAATTCAAGTGGTTACTGAAGAGATGTGGGTCACTCCTGGCTTCACTTTGTTTTAGAGCATTGTAGTGCAAAGGTTGTCTCTATCTATGCTTCTTAAGAGACTACTTATAGTGGAAAAGTAAGTATGACCTTGGTGTTCTTTAGATGGTCCTAGAAGGTTAGAGATGAGTGTTTTCAGTTGGAGCAAGTATGTCTAGGTGGAAGATATGTTGTGGTGATGCTAGAGTGATGTCATGCTATATATTGTCAGTCTACATGGTTAGATTAAAGGTTTTCAAGTGAAAAAAGAGGATTTGTGATTTATAAAAGTGATATTTATGCATAGAAAGGTTTTTTTTACCTTATTATAGTATGCTCCAGGTGGTTTTGTTGTTTGAAGGTATGTTGAAGACAAATTTGATATTTTTGTTTGCTCTTGGGTTTCTCAATTTTTACTTAAGAGTATGCAGGTCCTAAAATGGGTTATAGGATGTATGGGTTATTAAAGATGTGGAAGGTAAAATCTTGGTTCAAAAGTGTGTAATGGTTGTCTCCAAGTGTACAAGAAGTTTTAGTGGTCAACATTGGCTAGAAGGAGGTTTATTGACTCTATTTATTTTGAGATTATAGGGTTTTGGGCTTTACTAGAAAAGTGGTCTACCTTATTTGAGGTATGAGGTTTATTAATAGGATGAATGGACAAAATTGGTTGTCAAATCAAGATTCATAGATATTTTAAGGGTTATGGTTTTCAAATTATTCATGTTTTTGTCAATATGGAGGCTTAATTAACATGTTGGTTTGTGAAGGAAGTATATTGCATAGGATGATCTAGTTGTTGAAAATTGGTTTGATTAAAGGGGAATATGAGAGTAATCTAGATATGAATTTTCAAGTTATGAAGATGTGTTCAATAAAATTTGTGGGATCTACAAGTTTTAAGTAGGGCTATAAGGAGATTAAATAGGCCTAGTATGAAGATTTGATGTTTTTGCTCAGTGTTTCCAAAAGAGAAAGGTATGCATATTTCTAGGAGATTTCTCAAGTTGGTTTAGATCATGTTTTTTATTTTGATGAGTGGCATGAAGTTATGTTGGTGGTCTTTATGGTAGCTTAAAATATAATGCTAGTAAGACTATATGGTAGTTATTCATGGTGTATGGAGATCTGAAGATGCTCAAGAGCTAAAATGGATCAGAGATCTTTGGGGGAGTCCCTCTCAATTTTTTTTGGGTGAGTTCCAACAAATTTTAGTACTTTTGTGTGTTTTTTCTTCATTGGTTGCAATGCTTGGCTGAAGAGAGTGTTGGCATGGAGCAAGAGGAAGTTGTCAAGAAAAGAAGAGGTAGGCTCAAGGTAAGGGGGAGTTTGTATCATATTTATAGCTAGTACTATCTTGTTGATGGTATTTTTAGGTCCTCAAGATCAATTTGTACTTATTTTGTCATTATGTTAGAGGGGGAGAAAGTTCTTATTGTGAGAGTGCTTAAAGAGAGAGAAGGAAGGTGAGTTGTATGATGTGTATTGACATCAATGACAAGGGGGAGATTATTGGATATTTTTCAATGATGTCATGGAGGTGTCCTAATGAGTGGATGAATTGCCTTGATAGTCTAAATGACAATGACAAAGTGTGTAATGTGCTTTTTCTAGTATGATTGAAGAAGGCTTTGTTGATCTTCAATTTTGGCATGGTCAAAGATGTTTAGGGATGAGTATGGTGTATTTATCATGTGAAAGGAGTCTTATTATAGGTTTTAAATGCTTTGAATTATTGTGTGCATGTGTGGAATTCATCTGGTAATCCATAATTTTCTTCTAGAAATTTTGGGTCTAGTGGCAAAAAAGTTGAGTAGACAATTTACTTAAGTCACCATTGCCACATGTGGATGAGTCAAAGGGAGTTGGTCGTATGGTTATGATCAAATTTTTGCCTAGTTACTATGTACCAAATATTAGGTCATGAAACTAAGTGAAGTAAAATATATGCAAGTGCAAATTTGGCTCCCAGGCAGTTTGATAGTGTTTTCTCATACTTAGCTAAATTTACACAAGGAAAGAAAGAGCCAAATAAGCATTTTGGTGATGGCATATCTTACATGTGCTGATTTTTTAAGACAATCTGATCATATGGGTTTGTTTATTTTTTTTCTAGTTGATATTCACTAAATTTTAGGTCATGTGATGAAGCACATCAACAGATATACATGTTCAAATTTGGCCTCCCAGGCAGTTGATTGACATAGTTGGCTCTATGGTAGATAGATGTAAGTGAGCAGATTAATGATGTTATATCTTACAGGTGTAAATATTTAAAGAGAATTTTTATACAAGGTTAGATTTTATTATGTGAGGAGATCATATGGTATAAATTTTAGATCATGCGAGTTAGTGCAATAAAAGTTATTAAGGAGAAAATATGGCCTTCTAGGTAGATAAGCAATGGTCCCCATACTTCCTCTATTTTGTATGATGTTAAAGATTGGGACCAAATGAAGATCTAATGCTTCATGGGTGATAATATAAGATTTATCTAATGGTGCATATTAAGTGATATGATTTCATGGTGTCTAATAGTTAACGAAGTTAAATATAGAGCCCTTATAAAAGGATTGACATAACATGTTCATTCCAAGATGTTTGGAAGTAACAAGATAAGGACAAGTGTTCAAAGTTTAACGTTGAGTAGATATAAATATCAAGTTTGTTTCAAAGATAAATTATGAGTGGATATTTTTAATGATATAGATAAATGGTGCATATTAAATTCAAGAGGTCAAAGTGATAGTTATTTAGCATTGTTAAAGCAAGGATAATTTCAAAGAGATTGATAGAGCAGGTGTGATCAAGATTATAAGATTACACGAGATGAGGCCAAGTATTCAAGGTTTAACATTTAGGAATTGGTGAAATATGAGTTAAAGTTTAGAAGAGATTGATGGTGTGTTATTAATCTAAGCAGTGAGGACACAAGATGATAAAATAGTGTTCGATGTTTAACTATGACCATTTGAATTCAAATATTTGAATTTAACAAAAGAAAGACTAGTGTCTAGTTTTTGAGCCATAAATTTAGATCTATTCATAATCTGACCATGAAATAAAAATAAAATTTGTAGAGGATTCAAAGGGAAATATATAAATATTAATTTAAAGATATAATAGTGTTACAGTCAAAGACATTGAGGTTTAAAGTTGACTATGTGTTCATGCATATTATGCAAGTAACCTAGGAAGGTTGTTTGAGCTTGTATTGATGTTGTTACAATGTGTTATGATGAATTAGCTATTTGGGAGTATGTTATACTCCATAAAGACCATATATATGGATTTTTTAGGTTTGAAAAATCCATAATTAGTATGAATAATTGCTAAGAAGGTGATTGTGTGTTTATTAATGGGAATTGTGTGCCCAAAATGTTGTTTTAGCAAATTATGCTTTAGTAGAAGAATGTTTTGGTGACTATGATCATTTGAGGATGTAAAATGGGTCATGTGTAATGGTTCCATGATTTTATAAGTGGTCCTATGTTCTTAATTTGTTTAGATAAGTGTCAAAGAGGTGAATGGGTCTTCATAAGACCTAAAAGGTGACTTAGGCCTATTTAAAAGTGTGTTGTGCTTAAGTGTGACCCATGAAAAATGCCTTAAGGGTGAATGCATGTATTATAGATGACAAGGAAAGATTATGGACTTGATAATTCATGATTTATCTATATATATAGTGAAACTAAATGTGATGGTTTCTATATTTTGATAAGAAGTGAGAGAGATTGGAATAAGGCTTGTGTGAGAAGAGTGTTCATTGAAGCAAATGACATTGAAGGTTAGGTGTGTCCAATGGATAGGTTGATAAGAAGAATATATTTAGGACTATACGTATGAATTTTAGGTCATATTTCTAATGTTAGAATATTGGTCTTATAGTTTGAGGATATGTAAATAGGTCTGAGTGTGTATATGAGGATAGTTTGAGTGAAGAAGGAGAGAGATTGTGGCATGCCTATGTGAGAGGCATGTATGAGATAGAGAGGAAGTTTTTGTAGAGGTTAAAAAACTAGAGATCCATCATCAGGTGTTGAATACATCAGTTCTAAGGTGGATGTATTCACTTCAAAGGAGGGTTTAGAGGACTTGATCTTTCTTAGGGGCAATTTCTCCTTGTGAAATAGGTGATTCACTAAAGGCCTTTGGTCAGAAGGATTTGATCAAGGTTTTTTGGTCTAAAGGACTTGACCAATCTCTTGTTTGTAATTTCTTATAGGAAAAGTATTCCATGTGTTGTAAGCTTTAGAGTGGGTTTGATTCCCCATGAGGGTTTCCCACAGGAACTTTGTGCTGTGTGTTTGATCTTGTATATGGATTGAATGAATGAGCACTCTTGTTATTATTACTTGATCAAGTTGATATATGCTAACTATTTAATAGTTTGAAATGACTTGAAATTGAAATTGAAATATTTGGGCTCACTAATTCACCTCCCTCATTGATTGTATCACTAACAATCCCTTTCTCAGTACACCCTTTAAGGCATGCACTCAGAGAGATTGAGACTCGACAAGTTCCTATAAGAGAGAAAGAATCTATAATTGATAAATTTTGAAAATATTTTGTAAATAGACCTAGTCTATTACAAATTATTCTATTTTCATATTTATTCAACTCAATTGACTAGCTCAACCAAGTCTATTATAAACTTTTATGTTTTCCTATTTATTTAAATTTGTTGACCAAATGAACTGAGTCTATTACAAGCTATTTTGTTTTCTTGTTTATCCAACTAAATTGACCAACTCAACCGAGTCTAATTTCATATTTTTATTTTATATTAAATACCTAATTACATAAACATGTTTGATTTGGTACATGTTTGCCGACTTAGTTCTTTTTAAGATTGTCTTATTTTTTCTATTCAATGATCAACTACATCGACCTAATTGACTCCATACTTGTTGGATGACATAGTTTATCTTTAAATTGTAATTTTTCCTACTCAAATTACATCAACCTAATTGATTGTGTCTTGGCTAGTTGACATAATTCTTTTTCAAACCTAACATTTTTTGTTTGATCCAATTTAGTTTCTAATTGATTTAATTATATTCTTACTTTCACATTTTTAAATTTTTTTACCTTTTTTAGCATGATGAAATAACCTATAAAAATATTTCTTGATAACCTTAACCCATTTAGAATATATATGGGTTTCTCTTTCTTACCCATGCTACCTACCCAAGAGGATAATCTCTCATGGTGCATTTATTCCCATCCTTCATATAAATCTATTTATTGCAACATGGTTCAAATCACCCAAAATTATAATCTAGATGGCTCCAATCCACTTCACATTTTTTAGGATACTACCCTATCTAAACTATCTTACTATATACTAGATCAATATATCCTTGCATGAAAAATACTCTCATAGGAAATCCTCCTATAGGAAACATTCCCATTCCTAAAAATGGGATGATCCTCCTACCAAAAATAACATTACACATACTACCAACATTAACATTCCATCTCCTAACACTAGTAACCAAAATAAACCGATTGATACCACTCAAATTCTTTCTCAAATAGTCAAATAAATGAATGGTATGTAAATAACAAATAATTAAAAAATGATCCAAATGTAACATCATTTATTAAAAATGACTAATCAACCTCCTCTTATCATGCCTCAAAATAATAATTTTTTTATCCCTCTTCCTCTTAGAGATGCTAATTTGAATATAATTACTTAAAATATTATACATAACAAGATGCTTCAAAATATTTAAAATGAACCTTTAGCTCCTTTCATCATATCCATTGACACTGTAAACATATCTCCAACTATTAAATATGATGGAAATAAAGACACTACATCTTTTCTTAAGGCATTTGACAATCTCTACAAGGAGTGCTTCCAAATAAATACCTTTGGTACTACCAAATTTTTAGTCAAAACATTTACAAGAAATATTTTAGAATGGCATAATAAATTGACTCAACATTATATCTCATAATTATAATATTCAATCAATTATTTAGTTAAGGAATTTCAAAAAAATGATCTTCCAAAAAATAATCTTAGTCATTTTATCAATGCTAGGGAATCACCCTTAGAATCAACTCATGCTTTCATCAAATAATGGAAATAATTAGCTCATAAATCAGATCACAACATGACTGATGATAATATATTTAGACTATTTATCATTTCTCTAACACATTCAATTCAATATAAGGTTCAAACTTTTTATCCAAAACCTTAAATGAATTTTTTGATCAAGCTAAATGACAAGATTTCCTTATGAAACAATTTGAGCCAACCCATAACTCAACCAAGGAATATTTACAAACTTAAACTAATGAAATCACAAGTTCCAATTGTCACTAATTCAATGGAAATTAACATACTCCCTTCAAATATAAAATTTGTATCCCTCACACAAAGGATGGAGATAACTTACCTAAGGAACATTATGAACAAAACTGTGGTATTCCTAATCTTTAAAGGACTAGTTTGCAAATGTTACTTAACATGGGGCCAATCTAAGGCCCATATATTATGAAATAATCTCAAAGTGAACAACAAAAAAAACATCCACTCTAACAAGATTCAAAAATTACCTTATACATGGGTGGTGTTTATTTTTGGAATAACTATATTGATTCTATACAAGCAAAAACTACTTGCAATGTAATATTTTTACATCAAAATGGATTCGATCTAACATACTTACAGAAAAAAGAGTTTAGAAATATTCCTTGGAAAACATAATAATAATAATTAATTATGGTACTAAAGTAATTCAAACATGAGTTTGGGTTATGAGTACCACATCTCCATATGCATTTAAATTAGGAACTCTTTGGTTATACCAAATAGAAGAAAAAATTGATCCAAATCAGCAAGGTATTTCCTTTCCTCATGAAGGAAAATTAATACATATTCTAAATGATATAATTACTTCTAATATACATTTTAAACATGAGGAGTAAAATTATATGTACCTTTTCAACCTATCCAATCATGATGCAAATAATGTAAAAGATCTAACTAAATGTTGTCAGGAACTTAATGGGGGGAGATACTTATGACCATCAATTAAATGAAATCATAGAGTAGTCTCTTCAACTATTTCAAAAATACCAAAAAAATAAAAAACATTAAAAAATCCAAAAACATTTTTGGCAGCTACATGTTTTATTATCTCCTTAGAATCTATGTGTTAGTTCTATGTTGATGGATAACATACTCAGCTACTCCTACATACACACATGTTTGACACTTATACTTGAGAGTGATGTAGACATACATGATCTATTTATATTTTTATATGTTGATTCTTTCCTCTACTTATGTCATGTAGACATTGGGGACATCCACTTATTTGATCTTGAACATACATGTTATATGATTCAATGATCACTCTACATTATCATGTTTGAGCTTAGACATTTACTTAAACATGCCTTTATACATAAATATATATTACACATGGTACTTGATATTCTAAAAACTTGACATTTTTTGTTAACACACTTGATCCATGGGCTGCTATAAAATATTTATGTTGGTTGCTTATGTTTTAATTTGTGCACTTCCTTGAGTGTCTTGCCTTGATATTTAATTTCTTATTTGAGCATTTGAATATGCTTCTTTGATTACAACCCCTATGCCAATGTATGATTTAATTGAAATTTAGATATGTCATTTCTTTTAGTATGGGCATTTGAACATGTCATCCTTGATTTTATGGACATTTGACTAAGTCATGTCCCTTCATTTGTGTGGCATTTAAAAATGTCCCTTATTTGTAGTCTCCTTAGAGCATTATATTTTGACTTTATTTGAGTGCTCTTATGTGTGTTATTTTTTTATTTTTGAGTTTGTATTATTACTATATAGACATTACCATGATATTTATCATGAATATTAGACCTTCATGTGATCATCTTATTCTATGCACTTTAATGTTACATCTACATAGACATGTTCCTTCTATATGCTACGTGGTTACATTCATATATTATACATTTATCTTATCCTTTTGAGGTAAGGTAAATCCTAGTTATTATCTTTACCTCACTTTAAAATGGAGGCATATTAGTGGGGGCATGTCATATATGAATGTTCTCTACAATTGGCATAGTCTCTAGATTAAGTGGGGACATGCTTTGGAAGCATGTTCTCCACACTCATTCAATATATGGTACTTATATCAGTTTATATAATCGATGGGGCATGTCATATTAGTATGGATTTCACACAATCATACTTATTATATTTCATTAGGGTATGCTTTGAAAGCATGTTCTCTAGACCTATTTAGTTTTTAACATATCTAGATTATAGTGGAAGCATGTTGTAGAAACATGTTTTCCACATTGGTACTCATAAATTTTTAGATTTATCAATATATAGTGGGATTATGTTTTGGAATCATGTCATTCATACACAATTTTAAAAACTAGCCAAAGCAAAAATTTATATGATTTAGATTCACAGTTGTGGTAGAAGTCTATACATTGATACCATTGTTATACATAGTTTCATCACAATACATATCTAAGGTGTTTATGCTATGAAATGTGTGCCTAATATAAAAAAATCTAAATAATTTTTAGATTCAAAAACTCTCTTATGGACTATTAACACATCACATACTTTTTCATATTGACACCCCATAGACTTTTGTGAATAGTATTGAGCCAATCTATTACAATAGTTGGTTCACTTTTTGGTATGGTTGAGGTGATCAAATCACTCAATATTTCCAAGTTTTAAAGTTGGAATTTATTGTATTATCTAGCCTCACTAGGTTATAAGTATAATTATGTTGCACGATTGAGCTAATCTCAATTACTAGGTGGAAACTCATTTTTGGTCTAAGGTTGGGGGCATGGGCCTTCCAATCTCTCTCTCTCTCTATCTCCTTGGATAGATGTGATTTAAATATTTATCCTAATCTTAGTTTTAGAGCCTTAAAATTATACGTTTTTTCAAATCAACTTGACAATAGATAAGGTAGTTACATTGACCCACATGTGTACTCCTAAACCTTTCTCTTTCAATTTAAATATATTTCAAGTAATTTAAATCCTAGATTATATGCACTAATTTTATATTATAACATGCTCTTGGTTGAAGGTTAGTTAATAAAAAAGCACTCAAATTTAGAAAACATAAAGACAAGGTGTTTTATACATACCTAGGCACCATTCATTTACTTAAAAATACTAATTTCATTATTAGATTAAGGGGGAAGATGTAAATGATATTTATGGATTATATAGCACCTCAAACTTGTATACTTGGAAAACTCAAACTTTGGTTTTTCTTCCCAATTTTAGACCTTTATTGCTTCTACAAGTCTCAAATATACTTTATATTATGCCCCTTGGTCTATATCTCTTAGTTTAATCAGTCTTATGTTGATTACATAGGCCTTATATCTTGAATATAATGCTTAAAATATACTTATCTTCTAACTCTACAAGTTTTGAGCTTGTACCTACTTTCATGCTCCCTAGACACTAAATTTTAGGATAAACAACATTAGTGTCTTGACATGATGTAAGTGACGAGTACCCTAAAGTCATCCAATTTTTAAATGAAACATATCCTAATGGTTGGATTAAGTGATTAAATGTGAGTTATTACTCCAAAGGGATTGTTATAAATATGATTTAATAGTTTTGGGATTTTATGTAAAACCCTAAGTAGATAAAAGAACTAAGTATATAAATCAAAGAATAAAATACTACATTATCAATAGCCATTGATTTTTAAACTAATTGATTTGTTTGCTTAGCTTATAAATAGCAATGAATTAAAAAGGGTGTACTTAGATTGAAAATAGGATCGAAACGAATAAGTAGTAGGCTAAAAAGTGATGTAAGAATTGGGTAGAGTGTCTTTAGCCAAAAAAAATGTCAGAATGCCCTTTAAATGGTAGCACAAACCTCTTTTCCAATAACACACTACAATACTAGCCTTTTGTGCTATGTTATTGACCCTACACAAATAAAATAGTAAAATCTACGATAGACCTTCACTCTATTCTAGGAATCCTATGCTTGTGTGACCAAGACCTAGATCATCATCTATGATTAATTTTGATTAATTTCATTTTGGAATCCTAAGAATCCATGCTTATTAGGGTTTTGATGAACATAAGTTTAAGAATAGAGGAATTAATAGGGTAAAATGATATGACCTCAACACCCCATGTGTTCAACATTGCTTACATACCAACACCTCGAAAGGGGATCAAACCCGATGTAGTTATCTCAATCTAAGTGTTGGTACAAGTGAGAGTGATGCTAGTATGCCTGAGTATGAATACTAATTTAAATGATTTGAGTGTGAATTAAAACTATAAATATGAGTAATACTAATCTCTAGGATGTTTTAGATGGATGTATGAAGAAATAGGGGTAAATAAGTATCAATGATCTTAATTTACACAACTATTTCTAAGCTTGTTTGTGAGAATTACCTTCTAAGGTATAATGAATGAGAGTGGTCTTTATATAGTTTTTTGATGTTAGTTGAGATATGAAACAAGTTTAGGCTGACTTTAAGATGATTTAATGAATGGAATGATATCTTTTAGGGGTATAAAGAGATAAGGATCAATAACATTGCTCCATTTACTAATAGTGCACTACATTATATGTTGATGTAAGTTTTTACATGTAGCCAATAATTAAGCAAGGGTTGTTAATACCTACCTCTCTTGAAAGGAGGTATTTATTACAAAAATAAAACCTTATCCAAGGTCTTGGTTACCAAGTATTAGTATGTAAGGTAATTGAGTCTGCTCATTGTGACCATACCATATCAAGGGTATTTGGTGTGTATTTAAGACAAGTCAATATGGATTGAAAATAAAGGGCTTATTCTTAGTGAACTAGTAGAATGATCTATCTATAAATAAATAGTTGATTCAAAATGAAAAAACCTATTGTGTGGATTCAAAAGTGCATATATAAAAATAGACAAGAGCATGAAAGAAAGAAAGACATTAAACTCAAATTATAACTTAGAAACTAAGATAAAATAATCTAGCATTCTGTTAAAAAGGAGAAAAAGAGAGAAGGGAATGGAGAAAAGAGAAGAAGAGCCCACTTTATAATGTCATCCAACCTAGTTATATTGAGAAGATAAATCTTGGATTGACCAGTCCTTAGTTGAACCAAACCTAACATAACTCTAACTAAGGATGGTGTATGAGACTATGGAATGAAGTAGTAAAGCCAAAGAGGAAAATATGGTCACCATATGTATGTGCAAACCAAGTTTTTCAAATGAAAAAGCTTTTATATTAAAGATGTTTTTATTAAGGATTATATGGAACTCATCAAATGCTTAGTGAGCTACAAACTTAGCTTCCAAACAACCTTGACTCATAAAATGAATCTAGAAAATGAGTAATCTACTTAATTAGGGAGAACCAGCTAATATGATCCACTATTTTATTGCTAAAACTAAAAGGATCCATCATTTATTATAATGAAAGATTTGATATTAAATAAACACGCAGGTCTGTAGAGTTCAAATGAAAATTTAAATGTAGATTCTAATTCAAATTCATCCCATAAGGTAGTTTTAGGAATATTCAATGTAGTTGGCCCACTTGAGGTTCATTTGGAATGAGACCCATTCAATTACATCATGAGGATAGCTGCAAACATTCTGGACTAAATCAAGAAACAATGCTGATATGGAATTTGGTTAGAATTACATTGAGATAATTAGTTTTCCACATCTTGTATATTTAGAGCCATGCCTCTTTAAGGCATATTATTAGTTTGTTATGCTTCATGATTGGTCCTTATGCAAAGGCCATGCTAATTATTTGTGCCATATTCATAATTTAGTTGGGATAAGATTTGATTATGTGAATCATATTGGACATGTGGTTCATTATCAATCTTTGATGGTTTTGATAATTAGATGGGCCATTAATTTCATGCTTGTGCCTTGATGACTGTGTAGCCACCATGTCCTTCATTATGATAAGTTTCATACCACTTTGATCCTTCTCACTTTCCTTCTACTTTCCCCCATGGCATGGTTGGATTTATTTTTGATAGCTCTAATTGATACTTGGTAGTCTATCAGTGCTCTTGGGATTATTTCTTCTTTGTTTTCTTTAGCCCTTGTTATGGCTATGTGACCTCTTTTCATTATTATAGGATATTAACTTTATTACCTACATTAACATGTGTTTCTTTCTCAACCCTTATATATTTTGTCTTTGTCACTACAAAAAGTCTTATCCTTATGATCATGAGCTTCGATATTTTACCACGTGGTAGTATCTCAAGAACTCGGGGGCTTGGGCTTTGAGATATTTATCTATTGGGCCAAGATTTGGTCTCTCTACTTCCATGCATTATATTTTTTAAAATATAAGAATTTTGATAATAGATTTGCCTTTGAGATCATAGGTTTTTAGGATTGTACCATGTGGTATCATCCTAGTCACTTGCTCACCTAGGGATCTAACATCACTCCTAGCTTGCAAATTTTTTTTTGAGTTAGTGGGGAGAAAATATTATGCCACATGGCATAATTTCATTAACCCTATATTTTGGAGGTTTTGCATAGGTACAAACATCTCTAGGATAATAGAGTAAAGAGATTATTCCATGTGGCATTATCTTACTAACCTACTAGCCCTCTAGCCTAAAACACTAATAACATCATCACCCCATTGGAAAACCTTAAGAATAATTGACTAAGTATTTTGAAGAATTTGAAAAGTTTCATGTGTCCCTAGGCAAATTTCAATGAAATTGGATAAGTGTCAAAAGTCTTTTTTGAACTGGTTGGAGTTATTGGGATCTACAAAAAGGTTCCACATGGCTTTGAGAGCTTCTTTGGGTACCTACGAGAAAAATAGAAAATACACAATCAACAATTTTGCATTAAATAGCATTAGATACATAAAATATTAAACAAAAAAGTCTAAAAAGTGCATAAGTAAATAATTTGAGTAAGGTAGTGGGATTATGCCATGTGGTATCATCCCACTAACCCACTAGATTAGAGGCTTTGTACTTTATAAAAACATCTCTAGGATAATATAACAATGGGATTATGTCATGTGTCATCATCCCACTAACTCGCTAGGCCAAAGATTTTATGATGTCATTACCTCTTTGGGAAACTCTAAATAAAATTGACTAAGTTTTGAAAGGCATTTCAAATAGGCCCAAGACCACTGGGAGATCAATACATGGTGTTGTGAGCCATATTATATAATAAAATTACATGTGGCTTTGGGAAACTTTTGTGAAATCGACCAAGTTTTTAAATTCCTTTTTGGGCAAGTTGGAGTTGTTAGGATCTGCATAAAGTTACCATATGGCACCGATATTTTGATGCATGGAAGAACCTTCACCTCTTCATGAAACTTTTCCTTTGGAATTTGTGTTGTTTAAAATTTAGTTTGGCATATTTTTTTGAAAATTTTGTAAACAAAACTTTTGACAAATTTTCAATACTTTTGCTGAAGGCCTAGAGCTCGAATAATTTCTATGCAGTCTTTAAAGTTTTTGTTCAGAACAATTATTCTGACTATTTTTTGATATTTTCTCCAAAGAGTTAAATAGTTTGGAAATTTAAGTGAAATTACATTATGAATAAATTATCTAACTATTTATTTCACTGAACACAAAGTTTGAGGGCTAATTTATCAAACATAAAGTCTAAAAAACAACATGTGAATAAAATATGCAAACTAAAGTTAGCAAATTAGGTTTAAAAACCAAAAAATATGAATTTGAATTCCAAAAACTAAGTGAAAATTTGAAAAAATGACCAAGTGAAAAATAGAACCATGCACAAAGTTAGACACTTGGTTGATTTAAAATGGAATTTCATCAATTTACATGAAAAGTGACTAAGTCAAAAAGTGAAACATTATAAACATGTAGTCATTCATATGAAATTGAAGCAAAAATGAATCAAATTTCCCAAGAAATGAAATAATAAAATTATGAAAAGTCAAATAATTTACATAAACTTAGGTGTAATAGTTTGAAAGAAAGCTAAAACATGTGTCTCAAAACATAAGCAAACAAGCAAACTAAGACTTAGTAGACTTATGCAAATTCATATATTAAATGAATGCATTTCTAAATGAAAGCTTCAACTGAATTGAAGAAATACAAAGACATTAAACTAAACACATTTAGTCACTCATAACTTAATCATTTAGTGAATTTATAATAAGGTTAATTTAAATTAAAAACCACAATGAACTCCTAAAAGGCATTATACCATACTCCAAAGTAAAAGAGGGTCCCTATTCTCTAATTGAAAATGGGGTGTGTTGTGAAAGTAACAACACTATAAACCAAAGGGGTTGTGCTATTGTATAGTTGGCTAGCACATTTGTGAAAGGGTATATGATTCCTAGGTGATGGCTTAATGTAAATTTTGGTATATCTAGGCATGGGCTAGAAGTGCATATAATCTGGAAAAAAGGATCAAAAGATGCCCTTATATAGGTCTAAGGCTAAGCTAAGGATAGGGTGGTATTAAGTGGCACTTATTACATTAATTGAAATTTTAGATGAACATAATTTATCCCTTTATTATAGAATGTAATAAATTAGAAAGACTAAGATAAAAGAAAGAGAGACATACCTAGACTTACCTAAAAGGCAAAACCCATGAATGTGGATATGAGTCTATTAATCATGATCCATTATGTGTATTACAGATGAAACATGTATGAATCAAAATTAAAGACAAAAACTAAGTAAAAAGATGTGTGAGAGAAGAAAGTAACAAATACACCTCACTAGGTATGTGAACCATTGTAAACACCTAGTGACATCCACTATGTGTGTGTAGATGGTGATCAAATAGTGAATGTCTTAGACTAGGATGATGGCTTACCCAATCCCCATGTGTGGGTATATCAAGAAATCAATATAAGCTTGAATCCATCATTTCCCACTCCTATTCAATGGATCATAATATGTGAATAACTTATACTGAATTGATGAGTTGTCAAACCCTATCATGTAGGTGGCTAAAAAAATCAAGTAGGCCATGACTCCACATTTCCTACCCATGTGTAGTAGTTGCATCTGAAGTTGAAATTATGTGATGTAAATAAAATTGGGTAAGATGGCTTTAGGCCACATGGAAACTTTGAAATGTAAAAATGGCTTTGGGCCACTTGAAAATGCTAACCACTTTAGATGGAATGAAGCATCAATATGGTGTGTTCCTAGTGAAAAATTGGTGAAAATGGTGTCTAGAGTATACAATGTGGAGAATGACATGGAGTTATCATTCCATCTAAGATAATTGGTAACAAAATGATCATATGGGAATAATGTACTACACACATGCCCCTAATTATGATATTTGTGTATATGGAATATGGGCCAATTCATAGTAATTTATGCATGTGCATATTTGAAACTAAAATGGGAGTGATCATACCATACATGATTGGCCCAATCTAAGCAAAATCTATATAATATGTGTAAAAATTAAGTATATGCTAAACCTATCTGATAATCTATGATTGAAACTATGTAAATCTAAACTATAACTATTGTACCTTTTTTATAATTCTATAATCTTCTATGTTTAAGGCTACTAGAAAATAACACAATGGGTGGACTATAGTGCATTGTGCTTTTGGTAGTGTACTATGCTATTGTCCAAAAGTGTTGTTTTTGAGATAAATTGAGATTGATATATGTGTGATTATATTTCACTATATTTTTTTGAGTTTTAAATCTATAATATATGTATTGTTAGAGGTATAATCATTGAGAGGGGCGTGGATAAATTATGCTAGATAATACAAACTTCAATTCCAATCCTTTCAAACCCTTAACCAAATAACATTATCATTCATGAAACATACACATCATTTATAGCAATGAACAAGAAAGATAAGAAAGTTCACACACATAACACTGGATTTACATGGGAAACCCTCTTAGGGGATACAGCGTAATAAAACTTACAAAATATAATACAATCATGTAATAAAAAGATCCAAATTTAGACCAACACCAAATAATCAAGGAATGGACATCCCTTAATTTAGTGAGACACCCATCCCACAAGGAGGAACCAAACCCATAAGCAACCAAGCACCCACTCATCTAATTGATTTGATATCCATGTCTGATTTGATGTCTTCTACACCTGATGATGGACTTCTCTTGCTTGCACTCTTCTTCAGCCTTATATCTCTCTCAAACAACCTTTAGGGCTTACTCACTCAATCAACATTTTCTAAGATTCTTAGGTCTAATGTCCTATGTGTTTATCTATATCAACTTGATCAAATAAAAAACTCTAATCTTTGTCATACTTTGATGGTCCTTACTAACATGTACCTTATCTTCCAAAGGTTCTCTCCTTTGATCAATTCCACACTTGCTCAACTCAACTCTCTTTTCTAACTCATCACACACTGTTAAATTTTCTCATACAAATAATTCATCTAAACACCCCTTTTGGATCACTCTAGGATTTTTCACTCATATTCGATATTCTCAATACTTTAGTCCATCCATTGAGCACACTCCCTCTAATCTATTTCCTTCATCTCTATCTTTTGTTCTCTCAACACATACTCCTCAAGTCTAGAAACTATTATCTTGGTCTCCATTCTTTATAGAGTCTTCATGAAAATCAAATTTTAGGTCAAACATAATACTTGATTTAACCCTAAATACTTCTATCATGTTAACATATATCTCAATACCATCCTCACAGGTCGACCATAACATCCTATGGGTCACACTTAAGTAGCTACACCTTTCATTTAAGCCTTAGTAGCCCTTATAGGTCTCATGGAAAAATATTATCCCTTTATCACTTTATCAAGCAAAAAAAGAACACAAGATCACTTTAAAATACATGGGTCAACTCCATATGATTTCTAAGACATATTCAGGTGATTACTCCTGCCAAAACATTCTTTTAATAAATCACAATTGCTTAAACAAACTTTCGTACATAGAAACACCATGAATGAATAAATATTAAAGTTTTAAGCTCCATATCTACACTTTTACAAACATTTAGACCTTTTATTAAAGTTTTCTAAATGCAAATTGAAGTCCTCTTCAACTTCACTTTTTACACTAACATAAAATTCATCCTGGATCAAAAGATATAGCTAAAAAACTACAAATTAGTTTTACCTCATTAATTTGAATATTCAAAATCCAATGGTCACTATGTAAATGATAAACATCAGACAATTTGTTATCATCTCATGCTCCTTAGAAACTTGGAGAAATACAAATTATTGATCTCCTTAGGAGTAGCTTTGTCTTTATCTTACAATGCTCACCATTGATCTTTGATCTAAGCTTCCATGATTGTGCCACTTGGTAGCTCTATGTGACTTCTACACACATTGACTATTTGACTCAATGTGCTCCATCGATCTCCACCTATATGAACACCCACATATTATTGATCTTCTATCAAAGCTTCCAAGATTGTGACACTTGTCACTAACACATACAATCATAGACTCTTTGACATATTCACTAAATATGCACCATTACATCACTACTAAAAAGATCATGTGATCGATTAGACCATTATCTATTTAGATTAAATGCTTACTATTAGATCTGTGATATGATTAAATGCTCACAATTAGATTTCCTCTTGAAAATTTGGGTATGTATATAAATTTAGTGAACTATATCTAAAAGACCAACTTATTACTATTATAACTTTTGCTACGCTCATGTCTAGACCTAAAATTTGAACCACATGATCACCTATCATAGGGGAATACATATATGTATCAAACTACTCTTGAAACTTTTACATGTGTGAAATATGATGTCATCAATGTGCTCACTTAGATTTATCTAGCAATATTACTGCTTGAGCCTAGACCTTCATATGACTATTTTAATGAATTTTGTTCACTTTCATAAGAATTTTAAGTAATAATAACATCCCATAGGGTCTTTACAACATGTTCATACCATTAATATCATCCATCAATTACCTCATTAAGTCAAACACTAAAGAATCATGTAGGAACACTGAAGATCATTAATCATACTTTATCATTGTCATTCTAGCACACATGATACCTCATCAACTTCCTTGGTCACATTAAAGACATCATTGACAATATTACAACAATCTCCCCCTTTTTCATTGATGTCAAACACTAATACCAAGCTTATATTTATACTCTTTATCTCTCTTCAAGTACCTTCTCCCCCTTTGACATAATGACAAAGTGGGATCAACTCCTAATCTTGTGGACCTAAAAAAACTACAAGGAACAAAAAATAGGAAAGGACCACCTATGAGAGATGATATAGACTCACCATAACATTGTGCATACCTCTTCTTACCTTGAGCTTCTCAAACATGGTCAATGACTATACTTTTATTTGATCATACTTAGCTTCTATGAAGATAAAACATACATGAACATCAAAAACTATATGAACTTATCTTAAAAACATTAAGAGGGACTCCTATTAAGTCACCTAATCTTAGGCACCATTTTGATCATCTTTAGACCATTTTAAACATAGATGAATCAACATAATTGAATTCATACCTTCTCTCTCAAATTCTACTACATAGTTCTCTGATCCTAAGACCTAACCATTTACAAAACTCACAAGCTCTCTTTTTTCATGCATGAAGATTTAATACCTTGTAAAAACACATGACTTGGTTTTATCAAGTCATCATATCAATATTATTGAATTCAAAACTATATCAGACATATTCATATCTCCACCATGATTGGAACATTTAACATATGCTCCCATTGAAATCATGTGCATCTCTTCAAGCCTTTCAAACTATTTGAGTTAGCTCTCCCTAACTCCATGCTTCACAACTTGTCATCTAGAGAACTCTGAGAATTTATACATTACAATACATTCTCCTCATAATTCATATCAACCTTGTTTTTCTATGCAATATAAAATTTTGATAACTCACCATCCTTGATTATACACCAGGGGATATTCATTTCTTACCAATAGATATTTCACACATACCTTCATTATTCAGCATTTTAACCAACTAGACCATCCTTCAAAGATTTAATCAAAACTTTGACTTGAGGATCACTATCCCTAAGTATATCTTTTGAATCACTCCATCACAAAAATTTAGAGCATATTCATAAAACTCATTGCTCCCTCTTAGCCAAACACATTTTCAAAGAGATCTTTTTTGTATTGAAACATCAACCAAATCTCAAATAGCATCCACCATGCTTGTAATTAATGTCAATTACCTCTTTAAAGCCTAGATAGAGACACACTAACCCATAATGTCCTAGAACAATGTGAAACTATGAGTTTCCCATAAATCCTCATATTCCATCTCCTCCTTAGTCATCTAATACTGATAGTTCTTCTTCTTCTTAGGATTAATATAAGCAACATGCGCATCTAATAAAATATTCTCCTTCTCTTCTAAGATTGAATTGATAATACATGAAGACAAAAAGTATTCATTACATACCTCATCACTAGACATTGATAACTAATGTTCTTCACATAAAACTTATTCAATAATAATAGGATGTTCACTTAGATCTATACACACCTCAAGACTATCTTCAACTAACATCTTGGTCTTCTCCTTGAGATTTTTCTCTTCACTCAAAACATGAGTATAAAATGAGAGATATTGGAATTATTCAACCTTTATATCATTCTCCACCACAAAAAATAGACCACTTGGACCTACACACTCATCATGACTCACACTTTCTACTTTTGACTTCCATGAGTTAACTAGCCTTCTTGCTTGCACTCTATGAGTCTGGTTAAACTTGTTTTTACTTGATAATATTTTCTTGAAGAACCTATAAATGTGATCAATCTTCTCATAGTTTTATTAAATCACTCCTTTTGAAAGAAACTAACTTGCCTTACTTTATTTGGATCACATTTTGTAAAGTGTCCCACATCATAACAGTTGAAGCATTCAACCTTACTTACACTATTTAATTGATAATTCCACTCATTCTTAGCAAGTCTTCTACACATTCTCTCCCTATGACCAAATTGATTTCAAGTGTAATAACAACCATTGAATTTGACATACCTCATGGCATTTAGTTGTTTGATCTGATTTGTCTTCTTTCTACCATCATCTTCATTCCATTATTGATTGTTGACCCTCAATGTTTGATTGTCTTTGTTCACATTATTCTTCACCTTGTCTTAAGTTACATTCTTTTATTATTCTTTGTAACTAAATCTAATTCTATCACTAGCATGCTTTTGACTATTCAAAATGTTATCTAGATCACTTGAGCTCTTTTCAAACATCACAAATAAATTAATCTTACTAGATGTCTTTTCTAACTCAGCCTTTAATGACTCATTTTCAAACACATACCTTAAATACTAATCTTCTTTAGATTTCAAGCTTGTAGATAGGATTTCCAATTGACAACGAAAGATGCTTGACTATATCTTCATGCTCCTTGGTGTCTTCATTCATTGTTGCCTCAAACACACTAAATTTCTCTTCATAGTCCTTGATTTGAGACTTCATCTTCTTGTTAATCTTATTCTAAATCTTCAATTATTCACAAGCATTCCTTAATTTAGTATCACATTCCTCCTTGTATTCTTCATTATCTGTATCACTCCAAGTAGGCTCCTTTTGATATGATCAACTTCCTTCATTAAACATGTGGATGACTTAATATTTACTATCAAAATCAAAATCAAAATCATTATCTTCACTCTCATCTGATGAGCTGTAATATTTATTGGTATAGAGACTCTTCTTACTTTTTAAGGCCTTCTTCTTATTGTCAAAATTTTTGAATCTTTTATTCCTCTTATCAGACCTAAATGTCTTCTTTCCTTCATCATGGATTTAACCATGATCTTCATCATCATTATTTTTATGCTTATGAGGGAACTTGTTAACAAAGTGTCTTACTTATCCACAATTAAAATTTTTTAAGGGTAATTTACCATTATACTTCCCTAAGCTTGTTTTAAATTTACTTGTAAACAAAGCTATTAGTTCATCATCAGATAACTCATCATATTTGACATCCTTACCTTGAATTATTTTCTTATTTAACTTCATTTCTATCTTGAATGTTACTTTCTCCTTTGGTAGTTTGTCATCATTGACTCTCATCTCATAGGTAGTAAGAATGCCATGAAATTCATCCATCTTCATCTAAGTAAGATCATGCCTTTCTTTTAAAACAAAAACTTTAGAATCAAACTTGAGGGAGAGAGACCTTAATACCTTCTGTACTATATTAGATTCTTGAAGCTTCTCTCCAAAACCTATGATAATGTTCATAATATCATCAAATCTCTACAAAAAAGATGCCATAGAATCTTATTTCTTCATCTTGAGACTCTAAAATTATCTATAGTGAGTCTGTAATTTAGACTTGACCTTTGAATCCCCTTCACAAATGATCTAAAATTTGTCCCATATATCTTTGAAAGATTTACAATGAATTACCTTGGTGTACTCAGTCTCTAAAAGACCATAGGTGATACCATTCATTTCCTTATTATTTCTCTCACATAGCTTCTTATTAGTTGCACTAGTTGGAGGGGTTAGGGGGGGCTGAATATCCATCCAAAATAGATTGCCAAATGTCAAACCCTATTGAAATGATGTATCTCTTCATCCTTACACTCTAAAAAAACATAACTGGACCCATTGAACATTGATGATTTATTTGTAGAGAAACCCTGCATTTATTGACTTGCCATATTGTACCTTGGATCACCTTCAAGTGGTTAAACTTACAATGAAGGTCCTAATCTGATACCAATTATTAGAGGTACAATTACTAAGGGCGGGGGTGAAACAAAGATGCTAGATAATCCAAACTTCAATTCCAATCCTTTCAAAACCTTAACCAAATAACATTATCATTCATCAAGTATACACATCATTTATAGTAGTAAATAAGAAAGAAAAGAGAGATCACACACATAACACAATATTTATGTGGGAAACCCTATTAGGGAGTAAAACCCACTAGAACCTACAAAATGGATTATAGTCCTATAATAACAAGATCCAAATTTAGATCAACACTAATTGATCAAGGAACACCCATCCCTTAACTTAGTGAGACACCCTTCCCCCAAGGAGGAACCAACCCCCTAGGCAACCAAGAAATGAACCCCTTATTTGATGTATTCAACACCTGATGATGGACTTCTCTTTATTTCACTTTTATTCACCCTTCTATCTCTCTCAAATAGCCTCTATGGCTTACTTGCTCTATCAACCTTTTCTAAGATTATTAGGTCTAATGACCTATGTGTTCATCTATATCAACTTGATTAGATAAACATGTCTAATATTTGTCACACTCTAATGGTACTTACTAACCTATACCTTCTCTTTCAAATATTCTCTCCTTTGATCAATTCCACACTTGCTCAACTCTACTGTCTCTTTCAAATCATCACACACTCTCAAATTTTCTCATACAAGTAATACATACAAACACCCCTTTTGTATCACTCTAGGATTCTTCACTCATCCTTAGTCTTCTTTTTACTTCAATCCATCCACTAAACACACTCCCTCTGATCTCTTTCCTTCATCTCTATCTTCTAATCTCTCAACACATACAAGTTTAGAAACCATTATCTTAGTCTCCATTATTTATAGAGTCTTCATGAAAATATACTTCTAAGTCATACATAATACTTTCCTTAACCCTTAATACTTATATCATGTTAACACATAGCTTAATACCATCCTCACAAGTTAGCCATGACATCCTATGGGACACACTTAAGCAGTTACACCTTTAAATTAGGCATTAGTAGCCCTTATAGGTCTCATGGAGACCTATTATCCCTTTAGAAATTTATCAAGAAAAACAAGAACACAATATAGCTTTAAAATACATGGGTCCACTCCATATGATTTTTTAGACATCTTCAGGTGATTACTCTAGCCAAAACACTCTTCTACTAAAGTACATTTGCTTAAAAAAAAAATTTGTACATAGTAACACCATGAATGAATAAACAATAAACTTTGAATATTAATATCTATGATTTTTAAAACATTAAAACCTTGTAATAAAATTTAATGGATGTGTATTTAAGTCCTCTTCAACTTTTCTTTTTACCCCACCATGAAATTCATCTTGGATCAAAAGATATAGCTCAAAAATTATAGACTAATTTTCCCTCATTAATTTAAATATTCAAATTCTAACAATCACTATGTAAATGCTAAACATCAGACACTTTGTTATCATTTCATTCTCCCTGGAAACTTGGACAACTATTCACCATTGATATCCTTAGGAATAGCCTAGTCTTTATTTTATAATGCTCACCATTGATCTTCGATCTAAGATTCTACAATTGTGCCACTTGACAGCTCTACATGCCTTCTTAACACATTGATTATTTAAATCAATGCACTCCATCAATCTCCATCAATATGCACACCCACATGTTTGTGATCTTCTATCAAAGCTTATGAGATTGTGACACTTGTCACCAGTGCATATAATCATAGACTCTTTGACATATTGACTAAATACACAATGTTAGATAACTATTGACAAGATCACGTGCTTTATTAGTTAATTATCTAGTTAGATTAAATGCTTGTCATTAGATCTATGATCTGATTAAATTCTCATCATTATATCTCTTCTTGTAAATTTGGATAAGTATAGAAACTTAAGAACTCTATCTGAGAGACTAATTTTACACTATTATAACTTTTGCTACACTCAATGTCTAGACCTACAAGTTAAACCACATGATCAAATATATTAGGGGAATCCATCAATGTATCAAAATGCTCTTGAAACTTTCACATGTGTGAAATATGATGTAATCAATATGATCACTTAGTTTTATCTGTCAAGATTACTACTTGACCCTAGACCTTCATATGACTATTCTGATAAATTCCATTCACTTCCATAAGCATTATAAGCACTCATAACATCCCATAAGGTCTATACAAGATGTCAATACCATTAATATCATCCATCAATTAACTCATTAATTCAAACACTAAAGAGTCATATAGGAACATTGAAGCTCATTGAAGCACACTTTGTCATTGTCATTCTAATACACATGACACCTCATCTTCCTTGGTCACCTTGGAGACATCATTGATAAACCTCCAACATGTTTGTGTGCTGAAAACTATGTTTTGAGTGCAATAAGATGGCATGATCTCTATGAGAAAACCCTGTGAAAGCCCCTATTTTTAGGGGTGTTGTTGAACCTCTATAATAACTATCCTTAAAAGAAAATCTATGCATCATGTGTCTTAGGCTAAAAAATATATGATATCTATGTGATAAACCAATATAATATGTATGCATGACATAAAAATGTAAAAGAGTTTGAGCATAAGTTAGAAATGTACAATGTATGTTAGATCTAGCATTGATAAGGTTGTCAAGATAGATATAACAATGTAAGCATGTATATGAACAAAACATTTGATATAATCTGAGTAAAATACCTATGGGGATGGGGCATGATGTTCATCAAGGCACCCAAGGAGGAAGGGGAGATGCATGAGGTCCCTCATGGCTTCAAAACTATATGTGAATGTAACAGCCAAGAGATAAGTGTCATGGACATGATACATACATGAATATATATATATATAAACACATGAGGCCTGCAAAGTAGGCCAAGTGGACACAATACAAGGGACATGGGCACATGCCACTAAGTCTAAGAAAGAAATCACAAATAAGGACATGTTTAAATGTACACATATACAAATAGAAAGCAAGGTTGGCTTAGAGCCACATGAAAAGACATGTTTAAATATCTACATGTATAATCAAGAAGCACACACAAAGACATGGGCACATGTCCAAAGAATATACATAATGGAAAGAATTGGATTAGTTATATAGAAAAATAACATATTTAAATTCCTTTGAGTAGATGTAGAAGTAAAGAGATAATAAAATATAAACTAGTAAAGCTAGAAATGAAAGTATGCATAAGTATGTGGTATAAATTTGTATAAAAACAAAGATGTACATAGGCTGAGTCTATAGTAGTAGTAGTATTCAACAAAAAATTAGTGTAGTATGGGATGATAAATATAAAGATATAATAAATGTTAAATCTATGATATAGAGTATAGAAAGATATAACCCAAAAAATCAGAACTTATGTGTATGATGCCCCCAATGGGGCTGATATGTCAATGCTATATTTGAGTATATGTATATATGCCCCAAATGGGTAGATAGTAACAAATATATATCTATGTAGAGGACCTGAGTCTTGTATTAATCTATGAACACTCGAAACGAACAAGTGAAGCATGTATGCATGATAAAACTGACTATACTAGCATATATAACATATGTAGCACCTATAAAAGAGAAGGAATGTAAATATGAGCATGCATATAATCTAAAATTTGTATTTTTTGATAAAATATTTGAATTTTTATATATTTTTTAACATATTATATTATTTTTTTGTTTTATAAGTATAATATATGTACAAGCAAAATGAAAATGAAACAATATACAATGATCAAGATGAGAGAAACTATGTATAAGTAAACCATGAGAACATACTAACTGATGAGTCTTACAAAATATTAACTATCAAGGTGACTTATATCAAGTAAAGGAAGAATGAACACACATGGTGTGAAAGGAAGTATTTAATATTTATGAATTGGATGTACTAGATAATATGTAGCTGAAGCTAATTATGAAGTGTGGCCATGAGCTTGTGGAGCTAATCAAATTATCCTATGAACTATGGGGTTTGTTGACCATTTTAACCACAAGTCAAAATGGGTCAAGCCCCTATAGTCAAAAAATTTATATATGGGTATATTATAATGTCATAGGATGTTTCATATCTCATTTTATGTGATTTAATATGCTTTTAGCCTTGGCCATGGTCTAGTTTAGTCATTATGTCATTTAAGGGTCATTTTAGGGCATTAAATGCAAGTGGTATAGTTTTACAAGAAATAAAAGTATTTTAAACAAATAATACATGTGTAATATGTCAATACCTATTATAGATGTTAGTTTCTAACTAAAACCTTGTAGGTGATAATTGAAAAGTAAGAAAGTAAGTGGAAAAGAAAGAGTTTCAAAGGTTGTACAACCTATTAGAGAGAGTGAAACACGGGAGAAGGTTGTGGGAAGGGTATTAAACTTTTTAAAACTAATTTACATTATTTATATGCTTTTTAAGTTCCAAAATTTCTATAAAATGATTTTGATCTTCCATCACTCCACTATGCACATGAAACTGGTCAATAAGTTTTTGGTTGGTATGGCTAGTGGAAGAAGTTCTAGGTCAAATACATTTGGGGAGTGATATTAAGATAATTAAAGTTAAATTTAATTCTTGGAGTGTATATAATGGTATCCTATTATTTATGAACCATTCTTAACAAGTTGACTATGTTTTTCTACTTGTTATTTCCCACACCCTCTAGGTTTTGCTCTTGTATGAACTAGTCCATATAATCTAATTATTGAAATTTTATACATAGGAAATGTAAATATTTACAATATGGTCTCCATATTTTTTTTCATGTTTATAAATGACTTGGTGAGATAAACATCTCATATTTTAGGATAAGTACACCATTGCTAAGAAGTAGACATATGTCACTATGTGAAAAGTTTATTATTGTGGTAATGGTTTCATCAAAATGTGTTTTGTGATGTTTCATGTTTTTAATGATAATTTGATCTCATTACTTAAAATTTTCATTTACAATGGCTACTTCATGAAATTACACAATCACATATGTCACATAGTCAACGTTTTGCTTGTTTCCAACTGCAATCACATCATATGAAGGTCTTCATAATGTTTATGGAGGTGTGATAAATAGTAAAATGGGTGTTGGATATATCCTTAAAACATTATCTATTAAGTTAAGCCCCTCTAATTGACACAAGAAGGATTGTGATAAATAATACCTCTACATTCACTACTTATATATTGCAAATGACCACCTAGAGGTGGCTTTTACAAAGATATGAGGATTGGCATAGAGGATATTGGACATGTTTATATACCTTAATGAAGTTTATATAGTTTAATTATGGAATGATAGACATGTTTGAGGCATTACGTAAGAAATAAAGTTGGAATAAGTCATCTTCAATTTGGTGATTGTGTTCAGGGACAAAATCCCCCAAAGTCCCAAAATAAAGCCCTAGGCCCTTTTGAAGCTACCATATAACAATGTAACATGGTGCCTAGATGAGTTTAAATATTTATATCTTATAGCCCTCATGAAATGGAAGAACCTGATAAAAATGGATGGACATATGACTAGAATAAAGTGATGTTTAGAGGCCTCCAAGTTACCCATTTATTCACTATAAACATTCAGTGATGTCTACAGTGTTTCAAGTTCCAAGTGACCTCTACCCCTTAAGTGGTAATATGAAGGCATATATTCATTTTAGTTTATATTTTTGAGTTGGGAGAATAATTTGTGTTTAAAAAGGCATCAAAAAATGTTAACTTACAATATTTTATCCTCCATGCACACCTACAGGTGTACCCTTACTTAGAAGGGTCATCTATAGTCTGATAAAGTAACTCATAGTCTCACAAATACAACATTAGTAGTCACACATGAAAACATGAACATTTAAATAGTTCATAAATGCCTCTAAGACTTATAAAAGGGGATCATAGTATGTGACAAAATTTTCAAGATGGATTCCCACTTGTAAGACCCTTTTTTTTCATGAATGGTCAACTATAGTTGACTATAGTTGGTAGTGACCTAAAGGATGATTGTTCTTGGTATTTGTCCTAAAAATGAATGATGTGAGGTAGACTAAATGATTATGAGAAGATAGTGATCGATCCAAATAGGTATATAGTCATTTGCTATCAGGTCTACAACTAAAATACACCTACATGCATGGTGAAATTTAGAACACATACAACACTTATGTTAAGACCAGTTAAAGTGAGAGATGATCATTGAAAGGTTGGCAAAGATTTGATGATAAAAATAAATTAGAGGAACTCTAAATTAAAAATAACCATTACATGACACTTTTATAATAATGAAATATGGGAAGGAGAGTTTCTAGTAGGGTAACATATAGTCGCATATGCAAAAGTCTGCACAATCAAGGTTTATAAGGTCTATCTTAGATTTTAGAGTGTTTGAGAGTGTTGGGAACATACAAAAACCTTGAAAATGTATAAAAACATACCTATGACTTAGGGATGGTCTCCATAATATTATTTGTCCTAAGAAGATAGAGGAGATACCCTCTACTCTATATTAGATAGAAGGAACTCCAAGAAATAAGGAAACTACAAGGTTATGAAACAAATGATAAGAAGATGAATTGAAGATTGTATAAGCCTTGAAAAATCTTGTATTAATTTGGGTTATACATAGATAAACCTAAAAAAAACCCCATAGGTGTTTTAAACTAAGCATAATGTCATATAATCACAAAGGCATAATCAACTCCCACTAGGCTTAGTCTATGCTTAATGCCTAAAAGGGAGTGAACTCCATATCTAGCATAATGTGAGTATAAAAATTAATTGAAACATGTTCATTAGGGGTTATAAAATGGGAAAAACCATTTGGTTTATAGAGAAATCTCATAGAATGGGTTTATTAGCTCAACACCAATTTAGGCTTGCACAAAACAAAGAAAAGAGCTCGAGTATGTAATTTTGAGAGATCACACATGTTGGGAGACTTTGAATGGAAGTGTAAGATTTTATATATGTTATATAAGGTCTATAATAAGTTTTTATTGATTTTTTTTTGCCAAATGGACATCAAACCTATATGAACAATCCTTAGAGGATAAACTCACTCTAAACCCTCTCAAACCCTTACCAAGGACCTGATTAGGAAGATGAAGAAAATTATGCATCTAAGAGAAGTGGAATGAGAATAAAATTTGTTCTATATTATAGACAACTCTCTAGATCTCCTCCACACTAAGTTGAGTTATACCCTACCTATAGAGTCAGGGTACATAATTGGTTTTTTTGATAGTTTTATGTGTTGTGAAGGTATTAATGGATTTAAAGAAATGAAATAAACTTTGGGAGAGGGATTGATAATTAAAATAATTCACCATATTCATTTATTTCCTTAATTAATCTCAGCTAGTTAAATCTGGCATAGTGAACAAGCTAGTGAGAGATTGAAAACTCTAAGTGGGAGGAATTTAAAGGTATATTTAAGGAATATAAGGCCATGAAGGGTCATGAAATATGTCATTAACTCCTCTACATGGACTGGTTTATAAAAAATAATTCAAATTTGGTGCCAAGTGTGAAGGGTGAGTGAAAGAGGAGATATTTTGATTACAGACAGTGATAACTCATATGTAGAATAATTCTGATGATTAGGGATGAAGAAAATCCATGGTGGAGCATGTATAATAACCCTCCAAATTATCTAAATAATCACATATATCCATATACTATGGATGTTTGAATAAGGACAAATGATGAATGCAATTTTTTGAGCAAGCAATTAGGAATCCTATGCTACATTTCATGAGTTTCATGACTTGGAAGGAAATTTGGCCTATGATATATTTCATGGTATATATTTTAATTCATTATAATACATGTGTAACTCCTCTTAGAATAAAACATGTCCTAGTGACTCTTAGACTTCATTCTCTTCTTCTCTCTCCCTAATTCTATAATTAGTAGCCTTTTTGGCTCGTGTAAGATAATACCATACCATGTATGGTGAAAACTTGATAGTTTTGACATTGTGATTCACCTTAGAACATTAAATAAAATATATTTTTATTTAATATCTCATCTTTTCAAAGTGTGTGAAGATATCCATAGTGAATAGTTAAGAGATATCTATTTATCCTTGCTTTCTCTCAATCCTTCCATGTTTGATGCAAGTGATTCTAGTCTAACAGGTTATATGAAGTGTTGTTAAGTATATGGATATTTTATTAAGTGTAAAACTATCCTTATTATATTTAAATAATCTATATTCTCACTTAACTTAGATAATATTCATGTATGTCACCTTCATATTGAAACACTAATGTTAGTACATTCTATGACTCTTAGACTAATGTTGTATGCCTTATATCTTTATGAAAAAAGTATGATAGTATTTATTGTGGAAGACATTATAGTGTATCAAAACCTTAGATTAGTTTCATTTCATGCAAAATTTTATCCCTTTTCCCACAAACAATCAATTAGTTTAGGTGATAAACACTTCAAGGCATATTCAGGGAGCTAGCCCTTAAACCTAGAGGTATATTTACACTATAGGTATACCCATATACCTATAAGTATTCACATGTTTACAAAATATAATGGATAATTTAAAACCCTATTCTAAGGTGAAATATTTTGTGACAATATTTTTAGCATGCTCGATGGGAACAAGGTCCAAGAGAGTGGAAAGATTATTGGTGTGTCTTTCCTCTAATCAACTTTTAGAAGTAAGAAAGATAGTGCCAATGGTGACTCTGAATGAAAAATTATGGTTTTAAACAACCCATGTATATTTTATTTAAGGTTTTGATTATTACTTGTATCTCATTTGACTTGTGAGGTTGATATGAATATATATGGTGAATATCCCTACTATGAACCTCCCTATCAGTCTTACTATAAACCACATTATACTCCTCAATAGTCCTATCAAAATGGATAACAATCCTATGAGTCATGGTAGTCCTATGGTCCTCCATTTCGATCCCCATATAGGCACCATGTTGTTGGATATACTTATGAGGAAGGATACCATGATTCCTATCAACCTCAAGAAGATTCCTATGAGTTTAAATCAAGATATCAAGATGTCAAATGTGAATTATTAGAAACTAAATTAAAAAAATTAAAATTTATACTTGATCCCCATAATTACCCTCCTTTTCCTCCATTAATTACATCTTACATCAATTCTTTATTGGCACTCAAACCATATTTTATAGTTAATGAAGAGGATATGAGAACATAAGATGATTAGTATGATGTAATCCCTAATAATCTCATGGCATGATTAAAATTTGTTGTCCCAAGTTGAATGTAGGTGTTGGAGATGTTTGAAGAGATAAAATTAACTCAATGGGAGATCAAAGAGTAGATGGACATGGAAAATAAGTGTACCCAATGTTCAATAAGTAGACTAAAGATGTAAGAAGAAAAAGAATTTGAAACTAAACATGTTTCTATTGAAGAGCCTCAAGGAGGATGTATACAAGGTGTAACTCCTGATTATGTAGGTTTTTCCTTCTAATCAGCCTAAAAAATCACTTCCCCATGAGCTTACTAGTGCAATCCTCTTTCCTAAATCCATTCATAAGCCCTTTACTACCCTTGAAACTCTATATCCAATTCATAAACCCTCAATCAAACCTCATTTTCCATATCCTTCTCATGAGCCTATCTATCAACTTTCCATCTCACCCATTCTTAAAAAGGATCCCAATTTGAGGGAGGCAAATGAAGAGGAAAGAGCTCAAGTCATAGTTGATCAAGAAGATGTCGTGAGTAGTTATGATGAATAAATTACCATAGGAATTTATTTGGTGAACAAAAGGGAAATACTACCTTCTTGAATGAATATAAAAATATTGAAGAAGACTCCATATATGATCATGATGTTGATGATCATCTCAAACCTATAGTTGAGTGTGCTATCAAGGGAGAAAGTCAACTTCAAGTTATGGTTCAAGAAGTTGTAGTCTTAAGAGAATCTCTTGAGACCAAGATGGAAGTTGTTGTTATTGAATATGACTCAATAACTCATCCTAATTTTGAACCACCCTAAGATGTATTGGATCATGAATAATATCATATTGATGACCTCATACATCAAGAAGATAAAATTGAAGAGGTAGTGGTTATAGATGACAAGGAGGATAAAAATGATTGGCAAAAGTAAATGTAACTCTTTCAAAAGCTTTAAGAGATTCTAAATGTTGAGGCTCAAGTATTTGAGAAAGAGGAGAAAGAGTTTTCCATGAAGGATAATGACCAAGATTGGGTGGACTATGTGGATCTCTTTGATGAGCTTGCAGAACTTGCAACTAAAAAAAAGCCTAATCTTATTGAGAACACCATGGAAACTAAGGAGGTATGACTTGTTAAACAACCATTATAACTTTTAGTTGATGAGTCTTATAATAAATTTGAAGTTTTTGAGATACAATAGGAGTTCATTTCCATAGCTAACATGGTTATAGGTACTTGGTGGTTTTCATTGAACATCATGCTAATGAAGTTGGAAAACACCATGAAGAACATGGAGGCACCAATACAAAATGTCAAAAGGGTACATGCCTCATTGAATAATTAATTATATGAAGTAAAAGGGTTTTCAAAATTACCCTTTGATATAGGAGTAAGTGTTTCTTTTAGGTTATTTTGTGTTTGAGTTAGTTTGGTTTTATGTACATGTTCCATAAGTGCTCAAGAATCATAAGTGTGTATTTTCTTAGTTTTTTGTCTTGTGTGTTACTTATTGTTATTTTTATGTTGTTTGGTATTTTTTAAAGTAAAATTGTGTGTCAATATAGTTTATATGTGACTCCATGGCCCAATGGATAGGATTAGGCAATTGGTCATGGTATATCAAGCATACCCCCTTGAAAAATCACTAAGAATGTTGACCATTTTGACCACAAGTAAAAATGAGTTAACTTCATATAGTATAAAATTTTATATATGGTTATATTATAATGTAATAGGGTGTGTCATAACTCATTTGATGTTATTTAATATGTTTCTAGCCCTGCTCATGATCTAGTTTAGTCTTTATGTCATTTGAGGGTCATTTTAGATCATTAAATGCAAGAGGTACATTTTTTAAAGAAATAAAAGTTTTATAAACTCCTCATTAACATAAAATGTGTAAATAAATATTTGACATGTTAGTTTCTAACTAAAAACTTGTAGGTGATAACTAAAAATCTATAAAGTGGAAAATGAGTTTCAAAGGTTGTATGACCTATGAGAGAGAGAGTGGCACATGGTAAAAGGTTTTTTGATAGATATTAAATTTTTTAAGACTAATTTAAATTATTTAAATGCTTTTTACTTACCAAAATTGATCTAAAACCATTCCGTTCTTCTATCGTTCCACTATGCACATGAAATTGGTTAATAGGTTCTTGGTTGGAATGACCAGTGGGAGAAGTTCTAGGTCAAATGCCTTTAGGGATGATAGTAAAATTAGTTATATTTAATTTCATTCTTGTATTGTAGATAATGATTCCATATTATTTATGAACCATTCTTAACAAGTTGACTATGTCTTTTTGCTTGTTGTTTCCCACACCCTTTATGTTTTGATCTTTTATGAACTAGTCCATACAATATAATTATTTAAATTTATTCCAAAGGAAATTTAAATATTTAACACATGGTATAAAACTTTGGTTTCATGTTTTTAAGTGATTTTTTGAGCTAAACATCTCAAATTTTAGGATAGGTACACCATTACTAAGAGGCAGACATATATCACTATGTGTAGAGTTTCTTGTTGTGGTAATGGTTTCATAGGAAATTTTTATGTTATGTTTCATATTTTTCATGATAATTTGATCTCACTCTTTTGAATGTTCATTTCCAATGGACACTTCATGAAGTTACATAGTCACATATGTCACACAGTCAAACTTTTGCTTGTTTCCAACTATAATAACGACATATGAAGGTCTTCATAATGATCATGGAGGTGTGATAAATAGTAAAATGGGTGTTGGATATATCCTTAAAAATGATATATAAATAAAATACCCAAAAATATACATATGAATGACTATGATAGATAATACCTCTACATTCACTACCTATATACTGCAAATGACCACCTATGGGTGGTTTATACAAAGATATGAGGGTTAGCATAGAGGATATTGGACATGTTTATATACCTTAATGAAGTTTAGATAGTTTAATGATGGCATGAAAAACATGATTGAGACATTATGTAAGTAAAAAATTTGGAAGAAGTCATCTTCAAGTTAGTGATTGTGTTCAGGGATAAAATCCCCAAAAGTCCTAAAATAGAGTCCCGGGTCTTTTTGAAGCTACCATATAACAATGTAACATGGTGCCTAGCTGAGTTTAAATGTTTATATATTACAACCTTCATGAAAAGGATGAACCTTAAAAAATGGGATGGACATATGACTATAGGAAAGTGATGTTTAAAGGCCTCCATTTTGCCCATTTGTTCAATGTAAACATTCAATGATGTCTATAGGGTTTCAAGTTCTAAGTGACCTCTACCCCTCAAGTGGCAGTATGAAGGCATATATTAATTTTAGGTGATATTTTTGACTTAAGAGAATCATTTGTTTTTCAAAATGCATAAACAAAATTAACTTGCAAGATGTTATCCTCCATGTACACCTTCAAGCGTACCCTTGCTTAGAAGGGTCACCTACATCCTAACAAAGTAACTCACAGTCTCACAAATCCAACATTGGTAGTCACACATGGAAAAATGAACATTTTTATAGTTTACGAATGCCTTGAAGGCTTATATAAAGGGATCATATTAATGTGACATAGTTTTTAAGATGGATTCCCACCTATAGGACCCTTGTTCTTTCATAAATGGTCAACTATAATTGACTGTACTTAACAGTGACCTAAAGGATGCTTGTTGTTTGTCTTAAAAATTCATGATGTGATGTTTCATAAATTATTTTAGGAAGATAGTGATGGATCCAAATATATCTCTAGGCATTTCTTATAGGGTCTAAAATAAAAATACACCTATAGGCATGGTGAAATTCAAAACATAGTCAACACCTATGTTAAGACCAATCAAAGCAAGAGATGATCAATGGAAGGTTGACAAGGATTGAAAATAAAAAGACATGATATGAAATATAAATTAAAAATTTCCATTCCATGGCACTCTTATAATAATGAAATAGGGGAAGGAGAGTTTCTAACAAGGCAACATATAGTCACATATGCAAAAACCTTCACAATCAAGGTTTATAAGGTCTATCTTGGATTTTAGAGTGTTTGAGAGTGTTGGGAATATAAAAAAAACCATGAAAATATATAAATAAAATCCATATGACTTAGATAAGATATTCATAAAATTATTTTCCCTTAGAAGATAGAGGAGATACCCTCTATTCTATCTTAGATAGAGGGTACTCTAGGAAATAAGGAAACTACAAGGTTATGAAGTAAATGACAAGAAGATGAATTGAATGTGGTATAAGCCTTTAAAAATATTTTAAAAAGTTTGGTTGGAAATATAAAATCCTAAAAAAACCCCAACAAGTGTTGTAAATTGAGCATAACGGCCTAGACTCACAAAGGCATAGTTAGCTCCTACTAGGCTTAGTCTAGGTTTAATGCCTAAAAGGGAGTCAAATCCATATATAACATCAGATGAGAATAAAAAAGGAATTGAAACATGTTAATTAGGGTTTATAAACTAAGAAACAACATTTTGTTTGTAGAGAAACCTCACAAAATGGTTATTTTGGCTCAAACCAAATTTACCCTATACAAAACAAAGAAAATATCTTGAGTATGCAAGTTTGTGAGCTCACACCTACTGAGATATTTTACATGGCAGCCTAATAGTTATATATATGTTATATAGGGTCTCTAAGAATGTTTTAGTGAATTTATTTTTCCAATTAGATGTCAAACTTGTATGAACAATCTTTAGAGGATAAACTCACTCTAAACCCTACTTGCCAAGGACTAAATTGGGAAGATGAATAATAATATTCATATGTGAGTCATGGAATGAGCATAAAAGTGGTTGTAAATTACATATAAATATCCATATTTCCTCTGCACTAAGCTGAGTTGTACCCTACCTATATGGATAGGGTACAAAATTGGTTTCTTTAATAGTTTTGTGTGTTGTGTAGGTATGGAGGAGTTTAAAGAGATACAATAAAATTTGGGAGAGTTATTGAGACTTAAAAAAACTCACCATATTGATTTATTACCTTATTTAAGTTCCTAAGTTCTTCCACTAATGCCTTCATCTTAGCCACTTAAATATGGCATAGTGAACAAGCTAGTGAGAGAGTGAAAAATCTAAGTGGGAGGCCTTTTAAGGAATGTTTGAGGAATATAAGTCCATGAAAGGTTATTATATCTGTAATTAAATCATATATATGGAATAGTTTATAAAATTGAAGACAAATTTGGTGTTAAGCATGAAGGGTGATTGAAAGAAGAATTATTTGGAATACAAGCAATGATAATTCATATTCAGAAGAATATTGATGATTAGGGATGTAAAAAATTCACGGTGGAGAATTTATAATAACCCTAAACATAAATTACATCATAAAATATATCCATAGTTTTATTTTGACATTCCAATAAGTCCAAATGATGAAGGTAGGTTTTTGAGCAAGAAATGAGGAATCTTTGGTATAGGTTTTATGCATACCAAAGCCTTAAAGAGGTAGAATCTAATGTTTAGGATATAAATGGAGGTAAAATACACTATACAACATGAATTTTAGGTATTTGGTTTATTTCAACCTATTTATGGAATAGCTAGTAGGGCATGTAGGTTGTTAACAAGGTTTTTGAATGGAGCTGTGGTTTTTAAAGGATTGTGAATCTTTATGTGAATTAGATGGGTTGCTAGATTATAATATAGAGTTGGAAGGTCTCAAAAAAAACTCAAAAAAATATGGAAAGGTAAGGCATAAAATAAACCTTCTTTAGTTTTTAGGATTCACTCCCTTGGCTAGTTTCTAAAAGGGTAAGTGCTTTTAGAACCTATGCCTATTACTAGCAGTGATTGCACACACATAGCTAGACACAACTAAGAAGTCTAAAGAGATAAAGATACAATAAATTATCTCTTTAGACTTCTTAGTTGTGTCTAGCTATGTGTGTGCAATCATTTTAGGGAAGCTATTTCACACCCTTAATTAGGAGATTATGGCTTAGGCTAGTGAAGTATCTAAGGCAACTGTTACACATACATAGGAAACTACATCCAAGAAAACACTCATGCACAATCAGAATTATGAATCAATTTGAAATTGACTATATTAACCAATATATTTAACAATATTTAAACTACTATTTCACATCTACATATTAGTATATCAATAAAAATAATCAAGAATATATTTTTAGCTTTTTCACACTAAAGATTATTGAAAAATACAACCAACAAAAGTAACAACTAATTACATAGAAATTGGAAAGAAAATACACAAACACATTCATTGATGATCAAAATTGATTCTTCTCCTTTATTCAATTATTTTGATAAAAATACAATTTAGATTACAATTATTTATATATACTTGGGGAAGGGGTTGCTTCATCCTCTAAGTTCATGCAAAGTCATTACATGTGATAATTAGAACATGTAGTTCTAACTATGGTCTAAAACTATTTAAGAGTCTACTTATAGTTTATCAATTTAAATTACCTTTGCCAAATCTATGTAACATGTGAATGTGTATAAAGACAAATGTAATTTTTTAAAATTATAGATTGAACTATATGAAAACTACAAATAGATGCACTGTTAACCAAAACTACACATGCCTCTTTTTATAGATTTTGAGAACAACGTACTGATCTTTCAGATTAGCCACCTTCAAATGAAACTTAGACATATGTATGAAGGAAAAAAATAACTTTACCAGTGTTTTCTAACTAGTGACACTACTTTTAGCCATGAATAATCTAAATTATGTGTTGCATGCTAACCCATGCCTTCTATAGAATCTGAATCTTCACTTTTGTATTTTCCATTTAGATTAAGACATGCATATTCATACTCTAACTTAAATGTGAGACCCAATGTCTATTGATAAATATAGCTTAAGTGTTTAAAGATATAAGTATTTTATTCATAATTCCCTACTATATTTGAAATGGGACATGTGTTAACACTTGATTGAGTCCAAGATCTTTAAAAATTATACTTAGGACTCTCACCATTGATCCTTATGTACTGGTTTAATGTGGTTCATTGGATTTTAATTTTTTTAGCTCACTAACTCCTATGTGATTGACACTTGTCATTCCTTATTTTTATCTACTTCATATGTGTGCCACTTAATAGCTACTTAGGGCTTCTGATCTCTATGTACTGGGTTGCTTGCTTCTTCCTACAGGTCATTGGATCTATGTACTGGGCTCCTATTATGTTGATACTTGTCACTCTCATAGAGTTTTGACATTTTAACTTGCTCTTGTTTCATTTGATCAAATGGGTTTAAGTAGACATGAACCATAGGATATTGTCTTAGACCTTTTAACTTTTACTTCGATCGTGTGGGTATGCCACCTTGAAATTCTCTGTTTAATCTAAGTCCTTTGAAAAGTCTCCACCTATCTCACACTATTGGACCAACTATATGGATCAATGCAAACTATCAATCTATTGGGTTTAATTTTTAATCCAAATAGGTAATTTATGAGGTTAAATTTGACATTTGTGTGACTATAAAATGACATCCTCTCAACTATCAAATGATATCCACATGACTTTCAAATTTAATTTCATAAATTATCCATTACTGATATTAAAATTAATATTCATATGATTATCAAATGATGTCCTCATGACCATTAAATGATGTTTGTGTGGCTATAAAATTTAATCCAATCCATTTAATTGAGATTCCCTATTCCTACAAACATAAGAAAAAAAATGACTTAGCATAATACTTTGGAAAATATGTTTAAAGGACCCTACATGAATATTCTAGCCTAAGGTCTTAGTATTAGTAAAATATGATTTGGTGCTAGGCTAAGAATATATAAAAGAGCTCTTGTGTTTAATTTGTATGACCTAGAATAGAAAAATATGATTGGAACCCTTAGCTAAAATCTTAAATCAAGCTTAAGACATAATGAAAATGTTCTCTAAGCAAGGGTACTACTTGGCAGTATGGTATTGGTCTCAAGGTAATTTTTGTAGAGGAATTGTTCAAGATTTATATGTAGGGGAATTGTTTTGGAAAAAATGTTTGCAACAATTCTCCTAAAGGGTCACTTTGTTAGAAAAAAATGTCCAAGACAAAAAGTCCATAGTCATTTCATTAAGGGAATTTTTTGGACAAAATGTTTTCAATAATTCTCCTGAAGGGTCATTTTTCTTAGATAAAATGTTTGAAGGAATGCTTGAAGGGATGGTCTCAAAAGGGCTAAAGGGCATGATGTTTCGAACAAAATTTCTAAAGGAATTGGACAAAGGGAAAAAATATTGGGACAAAAGTCCCAAAGGGTATGTGATAAGGGCAAAGGATTTCAAACAAAATTTCTGAAGGGGTCAAAGGGTGAAATATCTCAGATAAAATGTTTGAAAGAATTGGCTGAAGGGAAAGTCCCAAGATAAAATTCTCAAAAGGTTAGTCTTGGAGGGGAAAGGGCCCAGAATAAAGTCCTGAAGGGTAGGTGGCCACTTTAAAAGGGCTAAAGGGTCATTTTCAAAATGGCTAAAGGGTGGTTTTATAAATTTCAAAGGGCATGTGCCCTTGGGGGAATTATTTTGTGCCTTTTGTGTTAGAAAAATGTCTAAAACACAAATTCCAAAGGAATTAGCATGGGGAAGAAGGGCTTGGGAAAAAAGTCCTGAAGGGTAGGCTCATAGGGAAAAAGGTCATTACTAAATCCCCAAAGGGTAACCACAAAAGTATTGAAGGGTACTTTCAAAAGGCCAAAGGGCATGTTCAAATTTTTTGAAGGAATTTGTGTCCATGACAAAATTTTCAAAGGGTAGGTCAGAGGTAAAGGGTCATTTCAAAAGTCTCGAAGGAATTCCATTGGGGGAATTATTTTAGATAAAATATTCATAACAATTATATCAAATACCCAATTCTCTTAATTTTTTTTTGAAGGAATTCAATTGGCTCAAGAAAAGTGTCTTAGATGAAATTTATGAAGGAATGGTTCAAAAAAGGTAAAGACATGGGATAAAAGTCTCGAAGGAAATGTGTGGGGGGGGGTTGTGAATGGTAATTTCAAAAGGTCCAAAGGAACTCTATCAATAAAAATGGCTACAAAAAAAGGCTAAAGGACATGTTACACAAAGCTTGAAGGGTAGGTTTAGAAGGTTAATAGGCATTTCAAAAGTTCTAAAGGGCAATTTCAAAATGTCAAAGGGTAATTTGGCAACAATCTAAAGGGTCTAATTCATAGGGCATTTTTCCATGAAAAAAGTCTCGAAGGATATACTTCATAAAGGCCAAAGGGAAATAATTGTTTTGGTAGAATTGTTGTGGGGAAAATGCTACAAAGAGCAAATTACGTCGAACAAAATGTCTGAGACAATAAACCTAAAGACCAATTCATATGAAACAAAATTTCTAAAGATAAAATCCTAAAAACATAAGTACAAAAACATAAATCTTGACAAAGACCCCTAAAGAAGGTTAGTCCATGAAAACATAATGCCAATGCTACTATGTTAAAGTATAAAAAAGGATAATAATCAATAATCTCCTAGATTTTGCATAAACATATAGAAGAAGGACTCAAAGTCAAGATCATAGTATAGAAAAAGTGGGTCCCCATTTCCCTATGGAAAAAGGAGGGTGTTGGGTACAACAAATGGTGACTCATAGGGGGAATACTCTTGAGTATTCAAGAACCCAGAACTCTGGTTTACAATCTCAAATCAATCATGAAGTGTGCCATATAAGAATAATTAAATCAAAACATGAAAGAGACTCCTAATTTAATTCATACAACATAATTTCCTTTTAATTTCTTGGATCTGTGTGTGTCAAATGTGTAGTTTATTTAACCCCTATAGTGATGAGTTTTTCAAAGGCTTTGATGGGGTTGTAGGTTTCATTCTAGTATCTATTAAAGCTAAAAAATAAGGGAAGCTCAAGCATTGCTATGATACCAACGAAGCATTCATAACAATGATAGATATACCTTGGGCTCCTCCATTTCTCATTTCATTATTTTCTTTTGATCATGATGCGTGGTAAATTGACCTTATTTCATCATGTGAGCCTTTTGATTTTATTTTGCTCTTTTGAATCTATTGGTTCTATCTTCTTTTATTTTTTTCACTCTTATTTTATTTTTAAATGGAAAAGAGAAGATATATAACCCTAGTGAGATAGTATAATTATAAAACAAATCATTACTATAATGTCCCTATAAGTTACACCTA
The DNA here is from genome assembly GCA_037957365.1 of Torreya grandis. NCBI lineage: Eukaryota > Viridiplantae > Streptophyta > Pinopsida > Cupressales > Taxaceae > Torreya > Torreya grandis. The sequence continues at coordinate 180,233 of JARHVA010002429.1, read as the reverse complement.
TACCTAGAATTATCACTTCCAACAGGTATTTTAATGTGATAAGTGCATTTCATCCAATAAAATAAGAAAAATTTCTAAATTTATATGAATTAATCTAAGAGACTTCCATATGATAGTAAAAGTATTCAATTGTGACACTTTTATAATAATCTATGATTACCTACCTTCATCCTAAAAGACTCAAGAACATAGAAATATGCCTGATCTATAAACTAGTCCCAAAGTGTCAAGAGTTTAATTTTCCATTTTTCATATGTCATAAGCTCAGTTGGTTTGGATTTTAACTTGGTTATAGTTAGAGAAAACACAATTCCAATTTTTAGAGAAAGTAACAAACAACTAATCTAAGAAAGCAATAAAATCTAATCTAGAAAACATTAAACTAATTTATGAAAGCAAAATACTGAAAGTGGGAAAGATTAATATAATGAAAACAAATGATAAAAAACAAGAAACCTAACCTAATCCTACTTTAAATAAAACCCAAACAAGATGGGGGATGGATTTGGAAATTTTTCTTGGTATGTTTCTCACTCTTAGGTAATAAAAAGGTTTTCCTTATTAAATTTCTAAGCTAGGCAGGGACATCCTTGTATTCATTTAATAGAATTTTGAGCCTTTCCCTCATATTATGAAATAAAAAATCAAGGTTACTAATTGGGATATCCCAAACACAATAAATAAATAACTCTTCCCTATGATAAATATGTTTTGAAAGCTCACCATTATCACTCATGTATTTAAGAAAACTTAATTTAGAAAAATAATTCTTGAAAATACCTGTTGAGGTGGATATTAGATTTGACCTATAGTCTTGAAAGTCATCATCCTCTATGAACTCATTATGGAAAAGCTCAAAGATAGAGTTGAAATTATAAGTATAATCATGAAAAATTATATTCCTCAAAAACTTCATCTAAACTCTCATTTTGAGTGTGACCTTTAATATTTGAATATATCAGCTCTCAACTTTTTGAATCATGAATACAATTTTTGTTTACCTAGGGCTGATTATTTCTAATTTTAGGAGTGAGAGATGAATTAACTATTAATTCTAGAGGGATCATCTCATACAATTCATGTCGTTGATCCTCTTATTATTATTCTTTTGAATGCTCTAAAATATATGCAACTTCATGGGCATCATATGTGCAATCAAAGGTCTTTGATTTAATGTTGAGTAATGTTGATGTACACACACATAAGGGTTCCTGGTCGATCACATAATTAACCATAATGTCCTACACATTAGAGTTAGGCACCAAATTGAATTCAAAATCTATCAAATCAAGGTGTGAGCATCTATGTGAATTAATTCCATTATAAGGGAGCTCAAAAATATAAATAAAATTATTTAGGGAAGCCAACATACCTTTTCCATTTGCCCCATGATAAAAATACATACCTGTCTTAGGCATGACATAGTCAAAAATATCAATATTGGAGCCTGCATGATCAGAGGAGAATAAGTCAAGAATATAATCATCAAATGAGTCTTCTAATAGAGATTCAAATTCAAACTGATAGTCATAGGAGTCATCAACACCATATTTAAAGCTAATATATTTTTTTACAAGGTAACGTAAGTGATCCTCTACCTAGGCATATGCTATCTCATAGAGTTGTTACAAAGGTTGGAAATGTTCCTTTAAATTGGAAATTTATTCACTACCAACATTTTTTTTAATTATCTCATCAAATACATGGATAGAATCATCATGATCCAATTCTCCTAGCTTGATAGATTCCTCTTATCATTTTTGATATCTCAATTTCTCTTATAACATTATAATTTATTCATTGATGGCTATAATACTCTCTTATAACTATTTTATGATCCAATCATCCTCTCCATTTGGGATCTCTTATTCCTCATTTATAGTTCTTGGATTAAAAGGAAACCCTTCCACTATGTTTTGGTTTGGGCACAGTAACAAGCTTTCTCTCTAGACAGCTTATGTATAATTTTTATCGAATATACCTACTGTAGAGGACTTCATAGAATATGTTAAATTATTTTTAAAATCATGAAAATAAATATTTGGACCAAATCATATCATAAAATATTCCTCAAGATCACTCTAACTAGTAATAGAACTAGGTGCCAACTTTGTAAGCCAATCATGCATTTCTTCTCCCAACATGAAAGGGAACAACTTGCATATATGTAAGTAACAAGATTCCCTTTAGTAGCTATTGGGTGATAATAATGAAACCTAGGAAGGTATTTGAAAGGGTCATCAGGGAAATCATGTTGTATACTTGGGATGTCTATGGGTCCTTTGTCAAGCTAATCCATTCTCAAAATGTTTAGTATAATCGAAGGTGCTACCCTCTTCCTAGTACCAATTAACTATTAGTGTAGGTTTTATGCACACCAAATCCTTAACAAGGTAAACTCCAATATTTTAGGATATCAATAGAGGTAAAATCCACTCCAAGGCATGAGTTATAGGTATGTAGTTTATTTTAACCTGTTGATGGAATAGTTGGTAGGGCATGTAAATTATTGACAAGGTTTTTGGATGGAGGTGTGGTTATTAAAAGAGTGTGAATCTTTATGTGAATTGGATGGGTGGATGGATTATAATATAGAGTGGGTAGGTCTCAAAACAAACTCAAAATAGGAGGTAAGGGTAAGTTAGAAAATAAATCTTTTATGGTTTTTAGGAATCACTCCCCTAACTAGTTTTTAAAAGGATAAGTGCTCTCAAAACCTATGCCTTTTGCCAACAATGATTACACACACATAGTCAAACATGGCTAAGAAGTATAAGGAAATAAAGATGTAGGAAATTAATAAGCCTCAAATAAAGGTTTCTCCTTTTAGGGTAGCTATTCCACACCCTTAATTAGTATATTATGGCTTGGGATAGTGAAGTACTCGAGGTAGCTATTGCACACACACAAAAAACTACATCTAAGAAAATAATCATGCACAATTAGAATTATGAATCAATTTGAACTTAACTATATTAACCAATATATTTACCAATATTTCAATAGTTTTTTCACATCTATAGATTAGTATATCAATCAAAATAATCAAGAATCCATTCAAAAATTTTACACACGAAAGATTATTGAAATATACAATGAATGAAATTAACAACTAATTACATAGAAATTGGAAATAAAATACACAAACACATTCGCTGATGATAAAAAATGATGTCACTTCTATATTAAAAAATTATCTAATAAAAATCTAAGCTAGATTAAAATTATTTATATATACTTGGGGAAGGGTTCACCTCATCCTTCAAGTTCATTCAAGGTCATTGCATGTGATAGTTAGAACATGTAGTTCTAACTATGGTCTAAAACCATATAAGAGTCTACTTATAGTTTATAAATTTAAATTAGTCATTGCCAATGCTATACAACATGTGCATGTGTATAAAGAAAAAGGTATTTTTTTATAATTATAGCTTGAATTGTATAAAAATTACAAATAGATTCAATGTTAACCAAAACTGCACATGTCTCCTTTTATAGGTTATGAAAATAACCTATTGATCTTTCATATTAGTCACCTTCAAATGAAACTTAGACATATGCATGAAGGACCAAAATCAATTTACCAATGTCTTATAGCTAGTGACACTACTATTAGCTGTGACTAATCTAAAATATTCATTGCATGCTCACCCGTGCCTTTTATAGAAGCTAAATCTTCACTATTGTGTTTTCCATTCAGATTAAGACGTGTGTTCATACTCTAGCTTAACTATGAGACCCAATGTCTATTGATAAATATAGCTCAAGTGTCTAAAGATCTAATTATTGTATCCAAAATACCCTACTAGATTTTAAAATATGACATGTGTCAGCACTTGATTGAGTCCCAGATCTTTGAAAAGTCCACCTAGGACTCATACCATCGATCCTTATGTACTAGTTTAATGTAGTTCATTGGATTTAGTGTTTTTGGCTCACTAATTCCTATGTGCTTGACACTTATCATTCCCTATTTTGATTTGATTCATATTTACACCACTTGGTAGCTACTCAAGGCTCCTAAGCTCTATGTATTAGGCTTTTTACTTCTTATTGTATTTCATTAGATATATATACTATGGTGAAACTTGTCACTCTCACATATTTTGACATTTCAACTCGCTCTCATATTGTTCAATCAAATGGGATTGAGTAGATGTGTACCATAAGATCTTGGATTAGACCATTTGAATTTTACTTTGATCACACATGTATGCCACCTAAATTTTTATGTTTAATCTAGGAGATTTGAAAAGTATCCATTGATATCATACCATTGGATCAACTATATAGATCAATGCAACCATCGATCTGCTAGGACCACTTTTAAATCCAAATGGCTAATTTATGATGTTAAATTTGATGTTTGTATGACTATCAATTGACATCCTCATGAACATAAAATGATTTCTATATGACTAACAATTTTAATTTCATAAATTAGCCATTTCTAAGATTAAATTTGATGTTCATGTGATCATTAAATGATGTCATTATTACCATCAAATGATGTTTGTGCGACTACCAAATTTAATCTCGTCAACTTGACACGTGTCATTTCTCTAGGATTCCTTATCATCATAAACATAATCACAAAAATAACTTAACATAATCCTTTTAGAAATATGTTTAAAGGACCCTGCATGAATATTCTAGCCTAAGGTCTTAGTATTAGTAAAATATGATTTAGTCCTAGGCTAAGAATATATAAAAGAGCTCCTATGTTTAATATTGATGACCTAGCATAGAAAATATGATTGGAACCCTTGGATAAAATATTAAATCAAGCTTAAGCCATAATGAAAATGCTCTCTAAGTAAGGGTGTCACTTGGTAGTATGGTATTGGTCTTGGGGCAATTGTTGTATGGAAATTGTTTCTAGATTTTTATGCAGGGGAATTATTTTAAGATTTCTATGCAGGGAAATTATTTTAGACAAAATGCCTATAAAAATTCTCTTGAAGGGTCAATTTGTCATATAAAATGTTTGAGACATAAATTCCATAGGAATTTCATCGAGGGAATTGTTTTGAATAAAATGTCTACAATAATTCTCTTAAAGGGTCATTTTTCTCCAATAAAATGTAGAAAGGAATGCTTGTAGGGATGGTCTCAAAAGGGCTGAAGGGCAATAAACCCTAGACAAAAGTCTTGAAGGGTTTGTGCAAAGGGTAAAGGATCTTAGAAAAAATGTCTAAAGGAAGGGGTCAAAGGGTGAAATCTCTCAAATAAAATATCTAAAAGAATTATTTGAAGGGCAAAGTCTTGGGAGAAAAGTCTTGAAAGGCAAGTCTTAGAGGGGAAAGGGCCCTAGACAAAGTCCTAAAGGGCAAGTGGCCACTTCAAAATGGTTGAAGGGTCATTTTCAAAATATTTAAAGGGTCATTTCAAAAATTCCAAAGGGCATGTGCCCTTAGGGGAATTATTTTGGGCCTTTTTTGTTAAACAAAATGCCCAAAACACAAAGTATAAAGGGATTACACTAGGGAAAAAGGGCCTGGGATAGAAGTCTCAAAGGGTAGGCTTGTAGGGTAAAAGGCTAATACAAAAGTCCCAAAGGGTAACCACAAAAGTATTGAAGGGTAATTTTAAAAGGTCGAAGGGCATGTTCAAAAAGTTTGAAGGAATTTTTATCCTTGAAAAAACTTCTGAAGGGTAATTCAGAGGCAAAAGGTCATTTAAAAAGTCCTAAAGGAATTCCATCAAGGGAATTATTTCAAACCAAATATCTACAATAATTATTTCAAAGACCCAATTCTTTCAGACAAATTTTTTAAAGGAATTCAATTGGCTCAAGAAAAGTGTCTCAAATGAAATGTCCAAAGGAATAGTTCAAAAAAGGCAAAGATGTGGGATACAAGTCCTGAAAGAAATATGCAGGGGGTGAAGGGCAATTACAAAAGGTCTAAAGGAATTTTGTCAAGAAAAATGGCCATAATAAAAGGCTGAAGGACACATTATATAAAGCCCAAAGGTTAGGATCAAAAGGTCAAAGGGTATTTTAAATATTCTAAAGGGCAATTTCAAAATGTCAAATGGTACTTTGGTAACAACCCAAAGGGTCTACTTCATAGGGAATTTATCCATGACAAGAGTCTTGAAGGATCTAATTCATAAAGGCTAAAGGGAAATATCAAAAAGGCTGAGGGGAAAGTTACACAAATATCAAAGGGTAGGTTCAAAGGTGCCAAAGGTAAATTTTATCAAGAAAAGTGTATCAACAAGATTGTGTATAAAAATAGGTCTAATTTATATAAATTGTTTCAGTAGAATTATTGCATGGAAAATGCTACAAAGAGAAAATTCTATTAGATAAAATGTTTGAGACAATAAACTTGAAGACCAATTCATGCAGAAAAAAGTTCTAAAGAGAAAATCCTAAAAACCTAATTCTAAAAACATAAATCCTGATAAAGACTCCTGAAGAAGGTTAGTCTATGTAAACATAATACCAATGCTACTATGCTAAAGTATGAAAAAGGCCAATAATCAATTACCTCCTAGATTTTGCATAAATATATAGAAGATGGGATCAAAGTAAAGACCATAGTTTGGAAAAATTGGGTCCCCATTTCCCTATGGAAAAAGGGAGGTGTTTGGTACAATATAATCCTAATCCACATTTCATGAGTTCATGACTTAAAAGGACATTTGTCAGATGAGACCTTGCATTTTATGTCTTCAAATTCATTCTCTTGCATGTGTAACTCCTTCTCTTAACATGACACATGTCCTAACAACTCTTGGACTTCATTCTCTTATTCTTTCTCCTGAATTCTATAAGTAGTAGCCATTTTAGTTGTGAAGCTAATACCACACCATGTATGGTGAAGCCCTACTAGTTTTGACATTGTAATTTTCCTTAGAATAATAAATACAATCTAGTTTGAGTTCATATCTCATCTTGTCAAAGTGTGTGAAGAGATGTATAGTGAATAGTTAAGATATATCTATCTATCATTACTTTCTCTCAATCTTTCCATGTTTGATGCAAGTGATTCCTATCTAGTAGGTCATATAAAGTGTTGTTAAGTGTATGGATCTATTATTAAGTGTATAGTGAGCCTTAATATTTGTAATTGATCTATGGTTTCACTTACCTTGGATAGTCTTCATTCATGTCACCATCATATTGAAACATTAATGCCAATACATTTTATGACTCTTAGACTAGTGTTGTAGGCCTTGTCTCTTTGTAAAAGAAGTATGATAGTCTTGTGTAAGACCTTTTGGTATATCACCCCATTAGAGTAGTTTCATTTCATGCAAACTTCTATCTCTTTTCCCAAAAACAATTAACTAGCTTAGGTGATAAACACTTCAAGGCATATTCAAGGAGATGGCACTTAAACCTAAATGTTTACTTCCATTATAGGTATACACACATACATAGAAGTATTACCATGTTGCCCAAATTTAGAGGAGGTTTGAACACCCTCCTCTAGGGTACAATATTTGGTGATAATAGGGCTCTTTGGTATCCTTTTGGTGGAAGAAGCTATAACTAGCATGGATGTTTTATGTGGAGTGATGTGGGGACTCAACAACACTGAACTAGGTGTGAATAGGGTAGAGAAAGGCTCTCTAAAATACATAACATGTATCTAATGTAGGGGTAAATCTAATAAATGTCTTTGTGGGAGAGTGTTTATATGTGGTAATGTTGTATAACTATACCTCATATGCACTTTGGATTAACTATTATCTAAGGTGTGTTAATGTATGGAACTATTACTGGTGACCACTATTTAGATAGCTATGGAGTAGGTAAAAGATACTCATAGGGAAGACCTCTAACTATAATAACATGATTAACATGTATATAATTAAGACATATGTGTATAATGGAGGGGATGGTTTGAAGCTACTGTATCCAAAGCCTATCCAATAACATGTCAAATGTGTCAACATTGGGTATGACTATGAATTTAGTGTCCACATGTGTGGGACCAACCTATAATATAAGTAATATCTCCATAATGGATCTCTTTACATGGTCAATGAAGACATGATTAATTGTATTTGTCATAGAAATATCCTAATCTGAATAGCCCTAGTGATGTAAAAGTGTAATAGTACACATATTAATGTTTTAACCATTATCAACCATGACACTCTAAATAAGATGATGATCAATGTAATCTTATACAAAGAGTGCATATGCATATGAGTCATTGTGAATGATATACTATTGAGGCATTTTGAATGATATCTTATTCTAATAAAGTGATAAGAGGCTTAGCTAGTAATGTAGTATGATACACACCAATGATATTATGTAGAGGGTGCGTGTTCATCATATGAGTATGATAAGATGGTGGTGAATGTGACTAAAAAGTATAATGAACACTTAAGGTTTCTATTGTCTCATTATTTGTATGCTTTGGAAATGGATCAAAAAATATTTTCATTACTTTTGCTTTAGTTGGTTGTGTTTTGGGTGTTTTTGTAGGAATTCTCACATCAGTGATATTAACCTTTACCAAATCTTGGATCTTATGTCATACGCTGATGCATCTATTTTTAGTATGGATAGGGGCCCTATGATAATCAAAAAATACATTAGAATCATAATTATTTGGAAGAGGCCTAGTTGTATCAACCTCTTTGATGGGAGGGAAAGATATGACATTACATTTCAAATTTTACTAGAGTATGTGAACTAGTAGTTTAAGAAGATTGATAAAAGGTCTCCTTGGAGGAGTTGATAAAAATAGATGATGAGTGGTTTTGATGCTATGTTAACTATCATTTTTTTCTCATTATTATTGTCAATGGTCTTCACCTTGTATTTGGACTTATTTGAGCCCTTATTAGTGGAATTTGACTCAGTTGTATACTTTAACTTGCCCTTATTCCATTCTTTCATTGTATGGAATAAATCTATACATTATGGAAACCTTTTAAACAATATAGATTCATGTAATTCTGGTATTAAACTTTTACTTGAATATGTCTTGGAGTGCTCTATCTTCCACAGGGCTAGTCATCTTTGATAATATGGTTTTATAATGCAAGACATATTCAACCATTCACTCATTAGATTTTTGATTCAATTGAGAAACTTGAGCATACAAAACTTTGTCACTAATGTTGCCAAAAATATATTTTTTGAGTGGATTAAATGTTGTAATGGACTGATTAGGGAGATCATATAACCATTGTAATACATAGTTATTTAAACTATGGGAAAATAACTTAGTTAGGAACCAATCATTAGACACATAATCCAAAAATGCTATCTAAAAAGTTTGTAAATGATGATTTAGTTCAACCTTATCATCATATAGAGTAATATTGGGTGCCATAAATCCAAATGGCAAAAGAGTTTCCACTATATGCTATGCCAATGGTGTATGTAGGAGAACAGTAGAGTCATAGTCATGAGAGGGTCTAGTAGCACCCTATTGAAGATGTAAAACCTTGGTCTATAGATAATGTATCTCTTGCCTAAGGCATTGTACATTTAGAGAGGAGAGATGTGTAGTATCCATATGATGTGTTTCCACTAGTGAAAGTTGGCTAGTTATAACAGGTTGTTGTAGAGTATGAGTTACCCCAATAACAGGTGTAAAAATATTAACATATGTGGGTTTGGATATTTATCAAGTGATGCATTATTTATTTCCAATATAGATCAAAAAATCTATGCATGATCATAGGAATATTTCTAAAGTCTATCTCTAAAACTTTACAATATCTCATCCTTATTGATTATAAGATTGTCATCATGGAGGGGGGGGGGGAGTGTGTCTTGAGTCCCATCTTGTGTATCATCAAGATATTGGTTATATTGATCATGTTATGATATATTATCATTAAAGTCCACATAATCAGGATGTGAAAGATCAATTAGGTGGTTTTAATTGTTACTTTATCCATGGTATAAGTTTGAATGAAAGGAATATAGGTATGTTTAATGGAATTACCACTAAACCTAACACTTATTCTTAAAGGAAGAGATATAAATTTTTTAGATGGCATATACTAAACAAAATAAAAGAAGGATGCTATAACATAATATATGAAGATTGAAAAACCTAACACAACAAATAGAAATAGGAAAAATAAGGATATAAACCCTAGGATCATTTAGGGTTAGGGTTTGGATGCTATTCAAAGTAAGTTAGGTTCACCAAATGATTTATCTATTTTGGAATTTATGTAAAACCCTAAGTAGATAAAAATGTTAAGTATATATATCAGATAATAAAATACTAAAATATTAACAACCACTAAATTTTATAATTAATTTATTTTCTTAAGATATAAATAACAATGAATTGAAAAGGGTGTACTTAAATGGAAAATGGGACTAAAAGAGATAAGTGGTATGATGGAAACTAATGCAAGATCTAGGTAGAGTGTCATAATCTAGATATAGGTGTTAGAATCTCCTTTAGATGGTAGTGTGGACCTTTTTTCCAATATCAAACTACACTACTAATGTTAAATACCATGATATTGACCTTGGGTAGATAAAATAGTAAAATCTAGGGTAGACCTTTGCTCTATTCTAGGAAGCCTATACATGTGTGACCAATACCTGGATCATCATTTGTGTTTTGTTTTCATTAATTTCATTATAAAACCCTAATCCTCCATGATTTTTAGGGTTTTGATGAATACAAGTGTAATAATAGTGGTGTTATTAGGTAGGATGGACATGACCTCAACATCCCATGTGCTAAGCATTGCCTACATACTGATAACTAAAAAGGGGATCAAACATAATGTAGTTCTCCCAATCTAAGTGCTGGTGCAAGTGAGAGTGATGATAGTATGATTGAGTATGAATACCAGTTTGAATTCTTTGAGTGTGACTTAAAATTATAAATTTGAGCAAAACTAATATTTGGTCTGCTATAGATGGACGTATGTATAAATATGGGTAAATAGGGATCAATGAGCTTAATTTGCACAATTATTTCTGAGCTTGTTTATGAGAATTACCATATAAGGTATGAATGAATGAGAGTGGTATTTATATATAGTTTTTATGTTATTAAAGACATGAAATGAGTCTAACCTAACCCTAGGATGATTCAGGGAATGGAAAGATATCTATTGGGGGTAAAAAGAGCCAAGGTTTAATATCACTACCTCCTTTTCCAATAGTGCACTATGATATAGACCAAAGGGGCCACACTATTATCCAAGTGGTTGACACATGTGTGAAAGGGTTTGAGATGCCTAGGTGATGGCTTAATACATATTTTGGTATATATGGGCATGGTATATAAGTACATATAAACTAGAAAAGGATCAAAATAGGCCCTAAGATAGGTCTAGGGCTAAGCTAAGGATAGGGTGGTCTCAAGTGACACTCATTGTATTAAATGACATTTTAGATGACTACAAAATAAAAGATCAACCCTAATTCATTATTCACCTATAAATTCATAGAAAAAAAAACCAAGGCAACTTATCAAAAACACTCTATCAAGAATTTAATTAAACAAATATTCCCTATTTACACACAAATAATAGTTACAACACATTTATAGGTTTTAATTACTAAAGGAGAAACCTAAGATATTGATTTTCTAAGTTATAATCTAGGTCATTATTGTACTTACTTTACACATAATCCAACATGTAGGGGATAACTACATGAGTTCAAGGTCTTATTCTATACTATTGAATATGTCGGTAGTGCATTATAATGATAGGGTCTTTGGGGTCAATGCGACACCATGTTCCCACAAACTTAATTTCCCCTAAGGTCACTATCAACATGAAGAAATAGGCTTTTGAATATTCATGAGGAGTGACAATCGATGACCCAAATCTAAATGCACTAGAATAAAGGTGAAGTTAAACCCAAAAACATCCAAGTGGTGGCCTCTCCTTTTAGCAAGTATATCATACATGACACTTGCATCAAACATAGACAATAGTATTGACACAACCATCCTAGGTTGACTTTAGTGTCCAAAGTGTTAGAAGCATTAGATCTAGAATCTTATGATTGTTTCATAACTATCTCCCAACTTGTTTCTTACCTATTATAGATATAACACTATGTTAGCATCATAACCAACTAATATGTTACTTTTTTGTCATTTCCATGCATAACATAGCTATACTTTCTATATTAACCTATACTCAAAATAATAAATTTAGTGTATGCTTATATTTGAGTTTAGAACCTGATTGACCTATTTTAGATCTGATTATCACCCCTGTGTATTGTCATTTATTTGTTCTTAACCTTTATAGCAAAAAGTAAAGGATAAATCCCCCTTATCTAATTTAGGGTAAAACACCTTATATACATTAAAACTATCTAAGACATTGAACTATAAACTTACAACTTAAATTAGAGGTTATATCAAACAAGATAGGATCCATATTCTTATACTTTGTAGAATGGGAACATGGACATTCTATAGAAGATATTAATAATTTTATCAACTATTATCATTCTAAAACACAAGATTAGAAGAATGTTATTGTCTTGTTTATAATAGATAGTCTTCATTCCTAGTCTTCCTATAATATTTTCTTATGATTTGATTATGATGTACATTCCCATTCTTATACCCACTCTACACTATAAATTATGCTTATTTTACACAATCAATTAATCCCATTCCACACAAGATATGATCAATATTATTATATGGTGTATAATGGGTCACTTAAGCATATTTTGCATAATATAGGATAAATATTCTTATCTTATTCTTCTTTAATTACAATACAAATAAAAGTGGAAATTTTATATGAATATAATGGTAAAAAATTATTAATTTTATTCATATTTAATTGTCCAATTAATTTAAAGTTTTACTTCCTTTTATTCATTGTAATAAAAAAATATTAAAAATAACATCTAAACTTCAATTGATTCATGTATGAATCAAATTTATTTTCCTCCTTACTTTTATTAAATAATAGTAATTAAATTTTATAATTATTTAAAAATATATATCAAAATAAAAATAGTGCTTAAAAGTAAAATTAATTATTCCTAATAGTTTTATTCATATTTAATTTTTATTAATAGATGCAAAGGTTTGTGTGGTTAAATATCTAAAAGTAATTAAATGTAATTTTCAAAGAAGAAAACTAACTTCTAATATTTTTTTTCTATTCATATTATGTTTTTTTAATTTTAATTTTATTGATTTTTGATGAAACCCTTATGAACCTCCTTCACCCTCGCCTCTTTGGGAATTGAGTGTCACAGAGGGAGAATTAGGGATCTTAAATAATCATCCTATTTTTTTTTTTTGTTGAATGACTATCCAATCATCTTTACCTTTATAATCCCCCAAGTCTTTATCAATAGGGATGCATTAAAGTACTTTTGAGCCCTTGGAGGCACTAACAACCTCTATATCATTCACCTAAAAAATATTTAGGATGTCTATAGGGAATGAAATTACTTCTTGAGACTCAGGGACCTTGTGATCCATTTCTAGAATGGGTACCACCTCTTTTCTTGTTGGTGTATTAGTAATACTAGAACCATAAACTGAAATATGATTCCAAAGGGCATCCTTCCACCAAGAAGATTCCCCCTTTCACTTGAAGCTTTGAAAATTCCTAACCAAATGTCCTATCTCAAAGCACATACAAAAATAGAAAGTTAACCCATCATATTCAAGGGTTTGAGACCAACAATGGTTCTTAAATTTTAGTTTGATATAATCTTGGAGGTCTTGAGAAATATCCATGTAGACTAGAATATGAGTGAAGGTGGTGTGAGCATATTTAGTGGTATCCATGTCCACTGAAAACATCTCACCTAGTGTATTACTAATAGGAAAAAATTAAGATTTAGATAAAAACTTAAGGGGAAGGTTTGACATTTAAATGCAAATGGGCTTGGTGCTAAGGGATTCTTTAATAGGGTTAAAAGATGAGAACCAAGGATTTATAAGGAGAATTTAATCCCATATCTAAGCCCTATATTATAAAACATTATTTCAATATTCAAGGAGATATAACACTCTAATGAAAACCCCATTACACATGTATAAATATCCAAACTTCCTTCATTAATGATTGCCAATAATTAGATATCCACTTGTGGAGAGAAAAAAGGCTAGGCAAAAATTAATTAAACATGAAAATTACACTCATGGATATGAATAATTCCTCATTATTGAGCACATACTTGAGCACCTCATCCCTTAAAGATAATGAAGGGATGATATTTGATTAAACCATAGGATCCACCACTATGTTATCTACCCTTCAACTTGGTTACCACTATAGTTAAAGACAAAATATTTATTATCCTTACCAATCCTCTTCCAAAATTGGTCTTTTTTCAAGAGATATAGCCTCAGTCAAAATTTCACTACCTGGTTTTGTCTCCATCACACATGCAACCATCATTTTCATAGTCATGTTGTTTGGTTTTAAAACTTCCAACCCATGTTGATTCTTACTTACATTGAACTCAATCTATATTGATGCATTATCTACCTTTGTATTTTCCTTTGTTATCTTGTCTAGGCTTACTATCATTTAGCCACTGAACTAGATACAAACCCTAGCCACATAAGTCTAATCTAACATCACCATTAACATATTTTTAATAAGGCATTTACATTATTATTGTCATTAATGTTTTTTAAAATAGTTTCGACTACTGATATCAGGGTATTTGGTTGTTATTTTCAATATAGTCATGAAATAAAATAAATGAGAAGTGTTATGTAGACATTTGATTCATTATTATTCTAAAGTACTTGCAACATACTTTAGGAAAATATGTCATAAAAATTAGAACAAAATAGGGTGTCTTGTGGTGTTAATTCATATCCATGTGTGGTGTAGGATACATTGTGTGTTAATTTATGTATGTAATGAAATAGGTCATGCATATCATTCATGACATTCTAGTTTTTCATGGAGGTGTTTTTAATATATTAGTGAAAATAAGGAAATTATATATATATATATATATATATATATATATATATATATATATATATTTTATAATGTTTAATTTTACATTTTATATAGTTTTTGCATATATTTTGGCATTGCTTGTTTTCATTTTTTATTCAATGGATTCAGGTTTGAAGAATAAATGTTTTAACTTTTTGACATGATGACAAATTTGTGCATTTCTTGTATGTGATATTTTGAACATGTCATCTCATATAAATTTTGTAGGCATTATAACAATGTAAAATGTGAAATGAATTGTAAGTTCCATGGTTAAAACATTCAAAATTCATTTTTTATGAAAGCATAGTTATACTATGTTGTTTTGGTGAAAGAATAGTTAGTGTCTTGATTTTAAACTAGTAGACAATGCATGTAAAAAGTGTTGTTAGATGTGAAAATACTTATTTTTCATAGTTTGAATATGTATAAGTTGTATTTAAAGATTGGAAAAAGATGCAATATAAAACAATGGAAAGCTATATATGGTACTTTTTTTCTTGGTATTATAAAATCATAACCAAAATATAAATGCTACATGGTTATTCTATTCATTACACAATTGAGAAATTATTTTGCTGAGTTGTTTTTTTGAATATTTTTACTATTAAATAAGATGCAAAATGATATGAAACAATGGATATAGAAAAAACTTTATGGGAAACCAAATTTTGCATATTAAATTATGAATAAAATACATATCATCATGTAAAACTACTATTTAAGATCACAATGTAATGTATTTATTAAGACATAACTTATTGGTTACATGAAGTTGATAGAGACAATGTTATATTGATAAACATTAATGGCAAGCATGGATTACAATTTGGCCCATATGTGGTGAATTTGTTTGGTTGGATTAAAATTAATTTTTTTTTATAAACCTTAGGTGCTGAAAAACTTAATTTTTTTTAATAAAAATATTGAAATCAATATGACATAATAGACCTTTAATATTCATGTGGGAGTAGTGTACATTGATGATAAAGGCTAGTTAAAAATGGAAGTGCAATAAGTATCTAAGAAAAATGCATTGAGAAATGTGGAGATTGTTTTATCTAAATGAACTATAAGAAAAAATAAAATATAAGCAATAACTATATAAAAGGAAAAATAATTTAAAAATGTACAATTTTTTATTGAGATGTATATGGCAAACTTGTTAGTTTGGATTAAAATAATGAAATAAATTTATCATAAATTCTAGACATTGTAGAAGCTAATTATTTATATAAAAATATTGAAATCAATGTGAAGTAATAGACATTTAATATGTGTCTATTAATAGTGTGCATCGATAAACAGTAAAAACTAGTTAATAATGGTAGTGCAGTAAATATCCAAACATCATGCATTTATCAATGTGGGAAAAAATATTCAATATAAACTATACCAAAAAACCAAAATACATGCAAAAACATTATAGAATGAAAAATCAATGTGATGCATTTCTATGCATAGTCCAAACATAAATGAATACATAATGCATCCTACACCAGAGATGACTATGAATTAACACCAAATGAGAGTGCAACTTAATAATTGTCATGACATATTTTCATTAAATATGTAAAATTAAGTTTAAAATGATGGTTTAATAAATATCTACGAAGTATACATTAATAGAATGGATCATTTAAAAAAAAAACAAACTATAAAGAAAGACAAAACATATAGAATATTCCTAACTAAGGTGCTGAAGAATATTGTGTAAATAATAGCTATAAAATTTTATATAATTCATAAAATTTTTAGTGCTACTAATTCCTACAACACCTTATATTATATGGATAAAAGGCATTGATGAATATTATAAAAAAAATAACTAACAACCTATATAAAAGGCAAAATCAAACTTTTTAAAAATGAATGACTTTTTTCTTAGTTTTTTGTACTATATTAAAAACATGTCCATATAAAACCAAACTATTATGAATTCAACACATGGATGAGTAAATTAGATACATAAATTCATTTGTAATTAATTTTTTACTATAAATGTCTTTCATCTATTGATAATGAATTTATAGTCCCAATATAAAAATGTTCAATACATATATGTCAACTATTTTCCAATGTATTATTTTATGATTTTTTAGTACAACTTAATATGCCAAGGAATTAAAGGATAAATATGCATGATTTTGTTACTATTTATTTTATGTGTCATCTAAAAACCTAATAAAATAAATATGATCAGAGAAATGAAGACATGTAATAGTGTTACTATAGGAATTGTAGTCATTGAAACAAGGAAGTCAAATCCAAATAGCATAAAATCAAGGCACTGGCCTATTTATTTATTTATTTATTTTTAGATGAATAAATAGAATAATACCATTACCATCATTGAAAATACAATGTAATGTAATCTAACATAGTATGAATAAAATATCTTATTATAAAACAAGAAGTGACAACATTGAATTTAAAGTTGATTAGAAATTAAAAAACACAGTACTATGAAATGGAAAATATGAGAAATGAAATTTATTGCTATTTTTGTGCTATGTTTCAAATGGTTGTACATAAAATGATTAAAATCAATATGATAAAAATTTTTATACAAAAAAATAGAATACAATTTTAGAAAATTGACGATTTAAACATATGTTACAAGGGAATAAAAAACACAATTTTTATTGGGACAACTACTATAGATTTGAGTACAAGGTTGGAAATTTTTATTAAAAGAAAAATAGGTTATTTATATCTTGATATTATTCTTAAAATGTTTTTGTCATGTTGTTAATTCACAGTTGTATATATTTCAATATCCATTGTGTGTGGGTTTATGTATGCAAGTAAACTAGATAGTTTTATAACTTATCCTACTTAATAATATTCAAGCTTGGGGAAGGTAATAAAATAACAAGTATGCTTGGGGATATGTTTAAAGTAGGGTCATGAGAAATAATGGATCCACTAAAACTATACTAAGGGATCTCTTATCACACTATGGCAAAGGAAAGTTTTCCAAGGTCTCTAAGCAAATGTCATATTATGATAACACTAGATAGGTATTTATGTTTGTAAATAATATCAAAGCAAGAAAATCTACTTGAAAAATATGCAAGATAATGTAGTAAATACATATTCAAGATAATTTAGTGCTCACCAAATCTTGTGGCACAAATGGGGAAGATAATAACATGCAAAGACAAATATATCTATATCATAGAGAAGATCTAAGAAAGGAGAGACACAATCTAACGTTTATCAACTCTATAATATCTATTTATCTAAATATGAATGGATTAATAATATAATTAACTTTATATAAGTGAACCCATCATGCTTAAATCTCTCCCTTGGTCAATGGTGCTTCACAAGTGGTTGTTGTGGGCTTGTAAGGATCACAAAGATAAATTATCTCTAGGCTATAAGAACTTGCTTATGCATCCAAGACTTATACAAGACAAGTGTTACTCCTTCAAGGTAAAATACTAAGTAATAAAACCTCCTATTGATTGTATAAGTAGGTTTGTGATAATACACAATTGATTTATCCTCTATTAAAAATGGAATGAAATGGTGTATATATAACCATGGATTGACCCTAAACCTTCCTACAATCTAAGTCGATGGAGGAGGTATGGTCAACCTCATTGGGAAAGAAATAGAGTCATCAGGTTTCAAACCATGTTGTATTAAGTTGAAATAGTTCCATAACATGTGGTAAATCTCAAAATAGGGTCAACCCAGTTGACCTAGTAGGATACATGGTAAAAATGGTTTTTTACTTAGGGAATATTTTGGGTAGTGATTTGATTAGGAAAGCATATAAGTAGGTTTAAAATCCTAAGGAAATGTATGAGATTAACTTGTATTGGTTTTAAGTGGTGGTATAGGGGCCAACAATCTCACAAAGCACCAAAGGTCTGTAAACCCCTTTCCTAGTGACCTTTTAAGTCTTGCACTCAAAGAGATTGAAATTTGATGGGTTCTTGCAAGAGAGAAAACATCAATTACTAATAAAGTTTAGAAATATTGTGTGTATACATATGTCCCACTCAAAGCTCATCATTTGTCACATACTTTTAACATGGGATGGTACTTCAGGAAAAAGAATATAGCAACTCATAATGCTAAGCTAATACAAATTATAGTAAGAAATATTAAAGTAATTAAAAGGAAAGAATTGAAAAATACATACATTTACTTCCCTTAATGCTATATAATATAAATTATGCGACTAAAATGTAAAGACATCCAATGTAGGGAACATTACATGGGCCTAAAAAATAAGAAAAAAATTGAATTTTTTTCAAAAATATGTGTTATATGTAGAAAAATTCTCTACAATATCAGGATTTTAGAATATCTTTCAGTTTGGAAAAAGAGTTAGTAATAGAATTTTTATGAGCAAAAATTAGAATTTATAAGAAAATATTTGATAGTTAAATAATTTTAAAATTAAAATATAAATAGTTTTTTTAAGCTATTCATTTGAATTTTTTATATTTTGAGAAAATAGAGCTCTAAGAGACTTAGGAGAGTGCATAGAGTGATTATTTACTAGAGATGACATATACGAGGTAGGGGATGTTTGGTAGCAACAACAAGTGTAACTCAAGTAAGTAATACTTTATTTTTAATTTTTTTTTCAAGTTTTCAATAAAAAGTATAGTTAATTTGGAAAAATTAGGTGGTAAGGAAGATCCATATAATGGGATTTTCCTCAAGAATTTTTAGGATATAGTAAAGAGTAGGATTGTTAGTGGGTAGGTCTCATAATGAGTCATAAATGCCTAAGGCATTAATGATAAATAATTTAAAAGTCACCATATTTTTGAATGGAGTCAGCCAGGTTGACTCAGTTGAAGAATTGAAGGAGGAGGAGGGTGGATGAATATGTAGTATGTGACCAATATAGTATTACTCTAAGTGGCCAACTGTGTCTAATAAGGCTGATCTCATTAGTGAGGTTCAAGTGGTCAACTTTGAACATATTAGTTGATATAATAGTATATGAAACTATCCAACATAGTTTATTGATAATTTCCAACTTCATATGAAGTGGCTGACATAGATTTTTGACATGGATGATTGCATAACATAAGGTTGATCTAATTTGGATAGGTGGTCGAATGCATAGTAGAGGGTCGACTTAGTTCTAAATGTAACACAATGGCTGACATACTTATTTAACTAGTCAACTTAGTATTATTATTATTTTTACCAACATAGTGAATTATGTGGCTGACATAGTATAAAGTGGTATAAAAATTACAAAAATAGGTTTATGAAGTAGTTAATTATGAATTAAACATATTTGTGATTAATTTTTAGAGTATGTTTTCCTCATTATCTGATATCAAGGACTAATATAACTTTTGTTGTTTATCATTTTACATAGGTGATGGAGACTCTAGTATTTAATAGATGTATCTTGGTTACTTGATTTTTTAGATAGGTTGATAACTGATGACCATGCTCGGTTATCATCATTGGATTTTAGTAGCATCATTGGATTTTAGTGGCATCATGTAGATGCAGAGGATTCAACTTAGTGTTGACTTAGTTGCAATGTTCTTAGGAATATAGGAGTGGCTAATCAACACTTTTCAATGGGATGTGGATGGGGATACCATAAAGGTGTGCATCATGTTAGAGGATGTTCATACTTTACTTGGAATTCAAATTGATGGGACCCCTATTATTTGTGATGTTCCTAAGGTAGATTTAGAGAGACAAGCCTTATCCTTATGGGTAATCATTATGAAAGATATTTTTAGGGGTTGAGGGTGTGTCTCTTTGATGTGTATATATATACCATTTTGGATATCTAGAAGGTAATGATAGGGATTATGACATCATGTATGCTTTATCACAAGTTGGATGGGAAGGTGTTGTTGTATGTGGTTATTTTATGCCAGTTGATTTTAGAATAGGGTACCTTGTATGATCTAGGGTTTATGATTTGGGTACTAATAGTCTATGACATGTATGGCATTCTATTCCATGGATAGAAGACTATGGGCCTTATTATTTTATTATGTATTTGGATTTATGAGATATTTACCATATATCAATCAATTGGGTTTCCCCATGCTATGGATGATAGTGTTCCTCATGTTCTTTTATGGTAATAGGACCATGCTATATGACATATACCACATACTCCTAATTTATATATGATTAATCATGGTGACATTATATGGAATCCTCATACATCTATTTTTGATATCTAGCCAACTTGGCCTACCATTTATCTTAGGTTAACTTGTGGTCATATTACTGGTCATTATACTTGATGGGTAGAGCCTCAACTTGTTGATAGTTTACCTGGATAGTTTAGTGCACCACATCTTACAACTCATATAGTGGTTCCTAACTATTGGGTATGTCATGCAATAGAGTTGAGAGGTATTTGAGGTATAAGAATGTATATGGAGAGACTTGTGATATAGCCATGATAGTCAAGACCTTGGACAAGTTAGAGATGATAACTAAGAGCAATTATCGAGGAGGTAGCGGCCATAAATGTAGAGATGGTAGTAATTGATATTGAGGATGTAGATGTGACTATTTTTAATCCATAATAGGTTTTGAAGTTTCCATTATATTCATGAATATTGTAGATACATCGATGAGTGGTAGTAGATACATAGGAGGAGGCAATTGAGTGTGGATATTTGACATCCTAATTGACTAATAGTTGGATGATAAAGAGTCAAATTCATCATGGTCTATGATGGGATTAATTTATTGATCTTAGTTTTACAAAACCTTAGAGGCATGCACCTATGGAGGTACTTGGAGGTTTTTCAAATGCTAATATTGTTGTGGGATACACTATTATGGGTAAGTACTTATTATTTTAATTTATAGGATATATAACTAGATAACTAGTTGTATATATATTTGTTTAGATAGATGTTTTGATATTTTATATATATACAAGATCTAATGTACATTTTTTTTTTGTTTTTTAGATACTAATGAGGAGGATCTTAGGTGGGGTAACATAGTACAAGCTATATAACATGATATTCTGGATAATATATTATCATAACATGATACAACCATGATGACTGGTCTTATTATACCATATGATCCAAAATATGCTAGTTGGTTTTGGTCAATTATTGAGGTAATGTTGGGTGAATATTTTATCTCCAATTGACTGATAGAAAAATGGTTACGTCAAACACAGTTTAAGGAGATTTATGCAGTAAAATAGGTGTGGTGACCACAACCAGATTGGGACAAATCTCTCCTCTCAGCAAGGGGAGGTTCCCTATAGACTATTATATACTATAGTAGTTAAACATAGACACAGGGGTGAAATCATACCATCCATCTCTCTTTTTTTAGAGATGATGTTCATAGAACAGAAGATAATTCTAGTGTAATTACTGAAAGGCACTTCTCTTCTTTCAAAAGTTATATTTAGCCAACAACAAGATTCTTCTTGGGTAGTAATAGAAACCACAAGAAACCAATGAAAGCACAAAGTCTTCTGTTGTCTCTCCCACTGATTAGGACAAAGGAACATAGTATTTTGAAGTGTAGCCCAAAGTCTCCACCTAAAACTACAATAGAGTAAAGGATTACGAAGGATAAAGAGAGCTCAAAGTCTCTCTAGTATCCTTTACATAAAACATAGACTGAAGGTAATTATGGCAGCACAAAGTCTCCCACAGTCAGCTTCAGGACATCTTCTAGCTTACTTCCACTAGTTCTACTTGTTTGATTAAATGGACAAGACTATATTTAGGAAATAAACATAAGAACAATTTCCTAGCTAAAACAAGCTTATTCCAACACAAAGTCTGAAAGGTCACTTGCTTTCTCATTTATTTAACAAAATATGATTAATAGTCTAAGCTCAAAGTCTCAGGAATGCCTTTCAATTTGGGCAAATATTTGCTTCTAATAATAGAGAGATCTCTGGTATACAAAATGAGAGATTATAATATATAGCATTACAAGAAAGACTTGGGTGCTTATTTTCATGAAAATGGTCCAGGCTAAATTAAATGCATTGAATATTTATGAAAGGGCCATGCTAGAATAGGCCATCAACCTTGACTTTGGCATTCTAAATCATCTCAAATGTCTCCTCCTAAGCATGGGTTGTCTAGTCTTCTTTATGATGCTTACACGGTTGTCTATTTGCCTTTACTTAATGAAAAAAATAGGCCATGCCTTTGAATGTTTGCTCTTTTTGATGTCTACCTGGTGGACTATTCCACCTACTGAAAATAACTCTCCTATAGATATTTCTAGATTTCTTATAGTTTTTGTCTCTTTCCTTGCCACGTTTTGTCTTTCCTTGGTGATTTGAGCTCTTGAGGCTATCTTCTCGCTTTCTACTGCTCTTTCAACTCCTTTCTGGGCTGGTTACTGAGCTTGTTCTTAGGTCTTTTGAAAACCAATAGTTATTCCATCACCCTAAATTTGACATCTTTGGGGACATCACTGGTCACTTTGAACCTTGAACTCTTTTGGTTCAAAGGTTCAATGGTCCAATGGTTCAATGGTTCATCGATTCAATGTTTTGTAAAGGGCCACATTCACTCTCTTTTTCTTCTTTGATTAAACCATTTCTTTGAACTTATTTTTGGAATCATCCACTTCTTTCATTCACTCAAAGCTTCTTTTCAAACTTTGAACTCTTTAAACCCTTTAAACCTTTGAACCTTTTGAACCATTTCAGTTCAAGGTTTAATAGTTTAATGGTTCATTCTAATTGTTTGAATCCTTTGAAGCTTCAAACTTTTTGGATCCTTTCTTTTTCTTTAAGTCCTTTAAACTTTGTTGAAATCTTTAAACCTTTGAACCTTTTAAAGTTTAAGGTTCAATGGGAAAATTCGATGGTTCAATCTTAACTCTTCGAATCCTTCTTTTCTTTAAGTCTGTCAAAGTCGTTGAACCTTTGAACCCATTAAACCTTGTGGAGGCAGGGTTCAATGGTTCATTCTAATTATTTGAATCCTGCCTTTAAGTCTTTTGATCAAACTTTTATGTTGAATGATTCTCAAAACACTAAGGAAAAGACTTAAGTGTTTTGAACTTCCTTTGAAGAAAGCTCACTTGTTGAACCTGTGACTTCCTTAGTTGAAAAGGCTTGAATATTTGAAAAACTTAACTACTCAGAACATTTTGAAAGAAAGAAAGAGAGTTTTGGTTTGTAGGACCAAAATGGTCAGTATGTTGTCCACAAAAGCAAGTGACAGATTTTGGGAACAACAACTGGCTCCAATTGGGGAACTTCCATCAATTGAAAATTGAAGCAATCAAAGGGAGTAGAAACTAGAATATCAGTGCCTTCATTTATGCCATTGGGATATGGAATCATGCTACCCAAAAATAAAGGTTCTAAAAACAAATGGATAACACAAAAAAAAAGGAAGACTATACAAAAATACAAATGTACAACTGGACTTATCTGATACTTCAAGGATTGAAGTGCTTTAGATGCTTCCCACTATGAGGTAGAGTAAATGGCATTCCATCTTGATATTTTAGCAAGAAACTATTTTCACCGTTTAAATGATGAATGGAAAATGGGCCTCTCCATAGAGAATCCAATTTTCCATGCATTCCTTTTGGTTCTCTCCTCTTGTCTCATAATAAGACTTGATCCCCAACCTAAAAATCATAAATATTTACTTTCTAGTCAAAGAGTCTCTTCACTAGACTTTGATGTGCAGCAATCCGGTCCACCACCATAGTTTTTTGCTCATTAAGTTTAATAAAACACATGATCCTCTTATCGATAGAACTTTCAAAAGTTGAATCATCCACTAACTTTGCTAACTTTAATGCTGGTAATTCTAGGGTGTTTGGTATCTCTACATTCAAACCATACAAAAGTTGGAATGGGGACATACCTATCACCCTCTTGGGTGTAATTCTATCTTCCCATAACGCATCAAGAAGTGCTTTATGCTAAGTTCTCTGATTGTCATCTACCAAATTTTTGATAATGGTCACCAAGTTCTTGTTGCTTGATTCTATTTGATTATTTCCTTACATATAATAGTCAAAAGAGTGGGAGAGAATAATCCCATTATAGTAATAGAACTGGGTAATCTCATGAGAAGAGAAATAGGCTACATTATTTGTTATAATCTTCGTTGGGACCCTAAACTTGTAAATGATGTTTTCCTTGAGGAAATTACATACTACTTCTAAAGTAGCATGCTTGATTGGAATGGCTTCTACCCACTTGGTAAAGTAGTCTGTGGCTATAAAGAAATAATCATGTCTAGCACTCGAGGATGGATTTATAGTGCCAATGAAATCAATCCCTCATTACTAAAATGGCTCTTCTATCACCATAGGCTTGAGAGGTAATGCCATCAACTTGGGTTTGCCAATGAACTGTTGACACAACTCGCATCTACACACCCAAGCGTATGAATCTTGAAACATAGTAGGCTAATAATACCTAGCTCACAGAATCTTATGGGTATTCATAGGCACATAAAAATGTCCTCCACAAGCCAAATTATGGAAGGACTCCAATAGTTTGTTCTACTGTGCTTTATCCATGTAACAGAGGAATACCCCATCAAGGTTCCTCTTATACAGACCATTATCCCACATGATAAAATTAGAAGGTTTCAACTTAACATTCCTCTTTTCTTTCATGACAGCTGAGTAGGATAGTCACCATAGGTAAGGAAATGAGCAATATTCAAATATCACTCATTCGTAGAGGTGACAAAGAGAACTGTTGGTGTGTCTTCAACTTCTATTTCTTCATGCCCTATTTCTTCTAGTATGTTATCAAAAATTAATTAGTAGAGACCCATTTCCCACACAAGCTTTGCTGGTTTGATAACAAGATCAAACTCCTATATTTTGGCAATCCAATTGCCCCTTTTGGTTCCAAACTCCTACTGAGTTAGTATGGACTTGACTATTGTATCAAGGACTAGAAAAATGGTGTGTGATTTTAAGATGTAAAAATGGAAGTGCTTTACCACCTTTACCATATCATAATCATGCTTCTCCATGTTTAAATACTTCAGCTCATGAGATTTGAGAAGACAACTCATGAAAGATATCAGAGATTCCACACCTTCTTTATTCTACTAAACCAAGATGGCTAAAAGCGTATGTTCAGAAGCATACCTATACATCACAAAGTCTTTGGTGTAATCAAGACAAATTAGGATTGGGGCATGAGTGATAGATTCCTTGATGTCTTAAAATGCTGACTTGCCTTCTTCAGTTCAGTTGAAAGTGGATTTTCCCTTCATCATATTGATAATGTGACAAGTTTTCTCTGTGAATTCAGGAATGAACCTTCACAAAAAATTCACCATTCCAAAGAAAGAGTAAATTGTAGTCTTACTGGTAGGAAGAGTAAGATCTTGAATCGATTTGACCCTTTCTAGGTTGATCTTTATGCCTTCTTGGGATATAGTGTGACCAAGAAGTTTCCTTTCAGTAACCCCAAAAATTGACTTTTTGGGATTAAGAGAAATACCATTCTACCTACATCACTCTAGCACTTGTTGTAAATGATAAACATGATTAGGATGATGCTTAGGTAAGATTGTCAAATCATCAAGGTATACCATAATAAACTTACCCATTTCATTTTTGAAAGCAAGATCTATCACTCTTTGGAAGGTGGCGCCATCATTAATCAAGCCAAAAGGCATTCTGCAATATGCAAAAGTGCCCCTAGGTGTTGTGAAAGTGGTCTTATGTTGGTATGATTCACTAAATTCCACTTGATTATATTTTGAAAAGTTATCTAGCATTGATAACATCTCAGCACCAGTCACTGTTTGCAACAACTGATCCATGATGGGCAAGGGATAGTTGTCTTTTAAAGATGATCGATTCAAATTTTTGAAATCAACACACATGAAAATTTATCCATTCTTTTTTCTCATAGGGACTATGTTTACAATATAAGTGGAATGATGGATTGGGAAAATAATCCTTGCATTCAACATTTTCTATATCTCAGACAAAATCATGCCTGATATCCTGGGGTTGTACTACCTTTGCTTTTGCTTGTGAGGCAATGACCTAATCTTGAGAGGAATTTCATGCTAGATGTCTTCAAGTTTGAGAGATTTCAAATCATCATATGAATATGACAAAACATCAATGTAATGGCAAAGTAGAGTTATAAATTTGAGTTTTTCATCAAGGGTACAACAATTCCTAATGTTGACCATTTTTGGATTGTCTTTTGTACTCAAATTGATTTGATCAAAATCCTTGGAGGATTTTAAATGTATTTGTTGTTCCTTGATAAACCTATCATGCTTGTCTAAATTTTTTTCAAGAGAAACTAATCCTTTGGGGATTTTATTCCCTTTGAGCTAAAGGAACTCTTCATCAGCTTTTGAATTTGTTTTAGGAGCTAATTCTTGTGGTGGAGATTCACTGCCCTCAAATTGAAGCTTCTCAAAGCTATCTATTTATTCCAAAAAAGTAATGATTTGGTTATTGCAATTAAAGATCTACCAATGGTCAGCATTATCAAGTACACTTGGTCAAAAGACCAACTTGATAGTGTACCTATCTTCTTTGAAATCTTGGTGAGGCACTAAGAGAGTTGCAGAGATGGCCAATGCATCTGCATGACTATTGAATTCTCTAGGCATGATAGAAATATTGAATGCATCAAAGCTTTCAATGCAGTCCCACACTAGATTGTGATAATGTTGCAATCTCTCATTCTTAGTTTGATACAGGTTTCTCAATTGATAAACCACTAGCTCAACATCTCCTTTGGCATGAAATAGCTTAACACCTTTATCTTGAGTAGCCTTTAAACTAAGCAGTAGTGATTCATATTCAACAGTGTTATTAGTGTTTTTGAACTGTAAATTATATGCATAGGGGAATATATCTCCTTGAGGAGATATTGAAACTACTCCAGCTCTAGAACCAATAGAAGAATTACTGCCATCAAATTCTAGAATCTAAACATCATTATAATCTGATCTTCTTTCATATTTTTATTTATCAAGAAGGGAAGATCCCTTTTCATGTGTACTACACCCTACTAATTCTTCTAATGTCTTATCTAAATTTTTTGGATTCACTTAGTAAGATTTTATCAACTAAAATAGGAACATCCTCAGTAGACAAAAAGTAATTACCCATTCGGAAAGACTCAAATAGAATTTGAGCTTCAGGGGCTAACATTCAGGTGACAATGTAGTTTGATTCCTTCTTAGGAATCAACATTTTCATGACACCCTCGACAGGGATCCTTGCCTCAGATAGGTCCATGCTCAATTCTCCATCAATGTCCTTGCAAAACTTTCACCCAAGCAGAATGCCATAGGAGGCTGGAACGTCGGCCATCAGGACTATCATTTTAATTATTTTATCTAAGAAGGCCACAAATGCAAATTAAGCATCTTTGATTTGTCCCAGTAGAGGCACTTGTTTTTTTTCCATGGAGAAACATCTTTAAAAGGTCTTAGTCAGTGTGAGACTAAGAGATTTTACCACCTTAGTGGGCATGACATTGTCAGAAGCTCCTGAGTCTATAATACAATTGTTTAGTTGATGACCATTTATCAATAGGGAAACATAAAATGGTTCTATCTTTATAGGGGTAGCTGGAGGAGTAATCACAAGATTATTTCAAGTAGGTGTGCTCTTTGGGGGAATAGGGGTTACTTCTAAAATTTCTTATCTTGTAGGGACAATTTTATTTTTTACACATTAAACTAACCTATCCAACTTCTCAGGGTTGGATTGCAAGAATTTAAACTCAAACATTGAATTTTGGTCTTCTTAGCATGGCCAATTATATCAAATGACTGAAATGAATTCAAAATAGAGGAAGGTAGTCCATCAATCTAGTTTTTACTGGGTGTAAGACTAGTTTGTGAATTTAAAGTAGAAGGTGAAGGAATATTTGAGGTACTTACTTTTTTGTTGATCATCAAGTCCTTTGATTGGAAAGGTAGCGAAGTTCCTTGTTTATCAATTAAAATTATTGATTGAGATTCTTTCCTTATTTTTCATTTTTTCACTTGCTAAGCTGACTGGTTTTAGGACTTGATAAATATTATGTATGATCCATCAAACACTTCACCTTTATTTTTGGATTCATCTTGGTAATTCAAGAAACCAATGTTGGGGTCACTATTTGATTCTTCTTGGTTCTCTATAAAGATATCAACATCATCTTCTTGGTCCAACTTAGGTTGGAAAGAGAAATCATGTTCAACTTCATAATAACCAATTGTTGAGTTAGCTGGTGTTGCTTCAATGGCAAGCTTCCCTAGTGGGGGAAGAAGGTGATTTGGTTGCCCTTGATTTCTAGCAACATTGCCCTGATATGACTGGTTTGGAAAAGTCCTCCTTGGTATATCTTGATAAGGAGGAGTAGACATCCTCTGTGCGATTTTCTTTTTTAGAGCTAGCAATTTATTTGTTAGCTTTTGCACCATAGGATCAGTGGCACCTGTAGAAGAGTATTCAAAAGATGAAGAAGATTTACTTCTATTAGGATCTATTCTTATCTTTCATACCAAGATAAGATCATCTTCAATCTCAGTGGTGAAAATTTAAGCTATAACAAGATCTATGTGGCTAGCCCACCTCAACAAGAAACTCACTTCAGGAAGCTGAGAATTGATGAAGAAGCATTTGAGATTCTCAGGTGTTGGCTAAGAAATTATGGGAATTTTGTTCCTCAGCTTATTGAATTTAGAAATGAAGTCTCTCATGGGTTCATGAGGCTCCTTCTTAATTTATGTAAGCTAAGCTAACAGGGCATGTACATCTTCTATAGGTTTGAATCTAGCCTCATATTTGGCTTTGAGAGTGTTTCAGTCAGTCACTATTTGTGTTTATAGATGATAAAACTAGTTTGCAATAGTGCCTTGCAATGTTTTCACAAATAGTTTGACTGCAATGTCTTCATATTTAATGCCTATTACACCAAAGGCTATGTAAAAGGCTATTATATGGTCATCAGGATGAACCTTCCCATCACCATAAAACTTGGGGAAATTTTTCCTTGAGCTACAAGGTAGCTCATGTAGAGGTGGGGTCAGATTCAGGGGACCAAAAGTATTACCCTAGGGGCCTTGAGCTGCCATGATGTGGTTGTTGAAGGGAGGGATAATAAATCTTTGTGGGATATGTATGGATAAAGCACTGCTAGTAGAGGAAAGAGCAGTTTGTAGGAGGAAAAATCTTGGTTCGTTGAAGGTGAGTTTGTAGAGGAGAAAGATCAAAGTTATTTTGCTACACCAACTCAAATACAGGGTCAATAATACATTGATCTCTCTGGCTTTGGGTGTATGGTGGATTTGTTAGAGTGTAAAATGGATATGAAAAAGAACTGAAACTACTTTAATTTGAGCTTGAGGCTTCAAACTACTTGTTCTTCCCCAACAAAGTTGCCAAAAACTATTGGGTGAATATTTTATCACCAATTGACTATTGGAAAAATGGTTACATCAACCACAACATAAGGAGATTTATGCAGCAAAATAGGTGTGGTGACCATAGCCAGATTGAGACAAATCTCTCCTTTCAGCAAGGAGAGGTTCCTCATAAACTATTATATACTATGGTAGCTAAAAATAGACATAGGGGTGAAATTAATCCATCCATCTCTTTTTTTTTAAAGATGATGTTCATAGAACAAAGGAAAATTCTGGTGTAATTACTGAAGGGCACTTCTCTTCTTTTAGAAGTTATATTCAGCTAACAACAAGATTCTTCTTGGGTAGTAATAAAAACCACAAGAAACTATCAAAAGCACAAAGTATTTCATTGTCTCCCATTGATTAGGACAAAGGAACATAGTAGTTTGAAGCGTAGCCTAAAGTCTCCACCTAAAACTACAATAGAGTAAAGGATTATGAAGGATAAAAAGAGCTCAAAGTCTCTCTAGTATCCTTTACACAAAACATAGACTGAAGGTAATTATGGTAGCACAAAGTCTCCCACAGTCAGCTTCAGGACATCTTCCAGCTTACTTCCACTAGTTCTACTTGTTTTATTAAATGGACAAGACTATATTTAGGAAATAGACATAAGAATAATTTCCTAGATGACACAAGCTTATTCTAGCACAAAGTCTGAAAGGTCGCTTGCTTTCTTATTTATTTAAAAAAATATGATTAATAGTTTGAGCTCAAAGTCTCAAGAATGCCTTTAAATTTTGGTAGATCTTTGCTTTTAATAATAGAGAGATCTCTGGTATACAAAATGAGAGATTACAATATATAACATCATAAGAAAGACTTGGGTGCTTGTTTTCATGAAAATGGCCTATGTTGAATTAAATGCATTAAATATATGTGAAAAGGCCATGCTGAAATAGGTCATTGGCCTTGACTTTGGCATTCTGAATCATCTCAAATGTATCCTCTTAAGCATGGGTTGTCTAGTCTTCTTTATGACACTTACACAGCTATCTATTCACCTTTACTCAATAAAAAAAATAGGCCACATCTTTGAATGTTTGCTCTTTTTGATGTCTACCTGGTGAACTATTCCACCTACTAGAAATAACTCTTCTATATATATTTCTAGATTTCCTATAGTTATTCTCTCTTTCCTTTCCATGTTTTGTCTTTCCTTGGTGATCTGAGCTGTCGGGGCTATCTTCTCACTTTCTGCTGCTCTTTTAGCTCCTTTTTAGGCTCGTCATTGAGCTTGTTCTCAAGACTTTTGAAAACCAACAATTATTCCATCACCCTAAATTTAACATCTCTAGGGATGTCACTGGTCACTTTGAACCTTAAACCTTGAACTCTTTTGGTTCAAAGGTTCAATGGTTCATCGATTCAATGTTTTGTAAAGGGCCGCATTCGCTCTCTTTTTCTTCTTCAATTGAACCATTTCTTTGAACTTCTTTCTGAAATCTTCTACTTCATTCACTCGAAGCTTCCTTTCAAACTTTAAAATCTTTGAACCCTTTAAACCTTTGAACCTTTTGAACCATTTTAGTTCAAGGTTCAATGGTTCAATGGTTCATTCTAATTGTTTGAATCCTTTGAAGCTTCAAACTTTCTAGATCCTTTCCTTTTCTTTAAGTCCTTTGAACTTTGTTGAACTCATTGAACCTTTGAACCTTTTAAAGTTCAAGGTTTAATGGGAAGCTTCGACGGTTCAATCTTAACTCTTTGAATCCTTCTTTTCTTTAAGTCCACTGAAGTCATTGAACCTTTGAACCCATTGAACCTTTGAACCTTGCAAAGGTGGGGTTCAATGGTTCAATGGTTCATTCTAATTGTTTGAAGCCCACTTATAAGTCTTTTGATCAAACCTTTGCATTGAACCATTCTTAAAACACTAAGGAAAAGCCTTAAGTTTTTTGAACTTCCTTTGAAGAAATCCCACCTCTTGAACCTGTGACTTCCTTAGCTGTAAAGGCTTGAATATTTGAAAAACTTAACTGCTCAGAACATTTTGAAAGAAAGAAAGAGAGTTTTGGTCTGCAGGACCAAAATGGTCGGTATGTTGTCTACAAAAGCAAGTGATAGATTTTGGGAACAAAAGGTAGTGTGTGAGCTGTAAATGCAAGGAGATGCTACAAAACTTACTCTTGGAGTAAGATATGGAGAGCTATGAGAATGGAAAATAGTGGTATAGGAGTGAACAACTCATATGGTACTATGAGATAGTTAGCTCAGGTACAAGCTTAGGTGACCAATCTACAAGGCTAGATTGATTATATTAAATCTCATACAACCTCATTACAATGGAATATTAAAAGGGAATACTCATAAGAATCTATGGGTAATTTGGATTGTCAACAAAATAGACATGTTGAAGCACACCCCTAGAGCTATTGATATTGTTGTACTTTGTATCATGTTGTTAGTATATCTGATATTTGATCTATGGATATATATGTTTCTACATTTATTGTGTTTATGTTGATCATGGATGTATATGGATGTATATTTTTTTATACCACACATGTTTTAATTTTCTATTATATGTTATGAGAAAATATGTGTTATGTGTTGGATTATTTTCTAGTTATTTGTGAATGAATGCATGGTTGAAAATAATATAGAAATTTAAAATATAAGAGTAAGAAAAATTTAGTACCAAATAAATAATGATGGGAAATGTTTAAAACAAAAATAAAGGAAAGGACTTGTAAAATACACTTGAATAAAGTATTTTGAAAAATATGTAGTTACAAATATGATTTGTATAGAAGACATTAAGTCAAACTAAGGAATGTGTAATATTTAAATGATTGAAATATGACAAAGATCATCAAACATACTAAACCAAGATGAAAAGTATGTAAAATGAAATCATAATGTGAAACACATGCAATCAAATATTTAATAAAGACAAGGATAAACTTTGAATTTTTTATCAATTAAAAATAAAACATACTAAATCAATATGGGAAGTATGAAAATGACCATAATTCAAAAATGTAAGACACACTAACTCAAAAATTTAACCATGTAACACAAAGTGGTAATAAAAGTAAGATATGAAGAACAATAATGATAGTTATTATGGTGATCAGTCATGGTTTGAATTTTTTTAGTGATATTTTTTGAGGAAAGCCTAGTCCTATCCACGGTCTTACACTAAAACTCACAAGGAGAACACCAATTAGGTGAATGATATTATTGAAATAGTTGTATGAAGTTATTGTGAGGAAATCCTAGTCATATCCAAGATCTTACATTATAACTCTCAAAAGGAAATAATGAGGTTAATGATAATATTGGGAAATGGTTGTGAGGAAGGCTTGGTCCTATCCAAGGTATTACAATGTAACTCATAATAGGAAAAGAATAACCTTATGGGTATGATTATTTAAAAAAAACATATTCATCAAGGGAGAATACTAGAATTGTTGAAATGAAGTAAGGAGAATAAAAATCATGACATAGGTGTTTTGTAATAAAACCTTAGTAGACATGAGACATATTAGATAAGTAGGGATACACTAAGAGTCTAGTTTATGTCAAATGCAAAAATTATTTTTTCACAATAAGCACAAAACTTTATGAGAAAATAAGTGTAGTACTAATATTAACTCATGAAGGTTTATTATAAAAGAAAATAAAATGGACTTACCTTCCCACATCATGCTCCCCATTCCTTGGGAGCCCTTGTAGAGCTATCCGTCTATTGTGAATATTGGGTACTTACATGAGAAAGTAGCTAGCAATATTTATAATTTTGAAATTTCCTACTCCAATCTATTGGCCTACCACACCCCAATGGACCTCAGCTCTATTGTGAGGCCAATTGTGGAGTTTGAGATGTGATTAGAAATAAAAGATGTGCTTGGATATGAATCACATCTTTTAGTGTGATTTTGACTTTTGAATGTTTTATTTTGCCTTTTGATCATTGCCTTTGTTTAAATTATTTGGATTTTAACTTTTTTATGGATTTTTTTATTCCTCCTCCATATAGAATTGGAATAACCAATCATAATTAATAAAAGTGACAAACACAAATGAGCTATAGGCTTTGGTTATAAAAGACAAAATAACTAAAGATATTGACATGTATTTCTAAACAATTAGGCTTGCCTAAAAACCAATATGTGATCTCAAGTCCTAGCCTTATGTTTTCTTAGTATGAAAAAGGGAATAAAGGGGAATATATGGAGATCAA
Source organism: Torreya grandis (assembly GCA_037957365.1). Classification (NCBI taxonomy): domain Eukaryota; kingdom Viridiplantae; phylum Streptophyta; class Pinopsida; order Cupressales; family Taxaceae; genus Torreya; species Torreya grandis. The sequence continues at coordinate 145,748 of JARHVA010002429.1, read as the reverse complement.
AAGAGATCTATATATGTAATGATACAATGAGAAGCATGCTTGTTAAATGATCATATGGTGAAGATAAGATAACTAAAGGATGCAACTTTTAAGAATCGAATCATGTTAATAACTATCTTACATTTTAAAAGATTAAACAAACATAAATAAAGTAAGCAAAATTTAAAGAAAAATTAATCCATGCAAAAAGGAAATTTAAGCCATAAGATTAAAGTAAAAAATATTCATATTAAATTAATAGTTATGAATAAAAAAATAAAATAACCCATGAGACATTATAAATAATCAAAATATTCATATGTAATCATAAATCCAATCCAAATCATATAATAATGTGATAAAACAACATGATGTGTTAAAAACTATTGGTTAATTTAGCCACAAATGTCATCCATTAAAATATAACACATCCTTGTGTAACTAAATTATGGTGTTAATTAGTCTCATAAATCTTTATGAAAGTCACTAGAAGATTTCCTATTGTGTCATATATATAAATAAAGTAGGTATGTTAGAATCAATATGATGTTCTTGAGGTATCTCATGTGTAAGCTACTCAATGATAGGAATAAATGTTTAAATGTAAATGGTATCTAAAGATATATGTAGAGGTGTAGGGTATGAAGGAGGAGGAGACTTCTTCCATGAGTGATCTATAACATGAGCTTGAACTGGTGGAGGTGTAGGTCATGGAAAATCCTAAAAATGTTATTGAAGCACTCGACATCTATTAGTATGGTGTGTGGTACACTAATTCTAAAAACAATCAACCTCCCCATATTGAGGAATATAATCTATAAGTATCTTAGGATATGGTACACTCTTATCTTTAGGTTATTTTATAACTAGATAGTACATCTAGTAGAAGATGGTGAAAGTCAGTTATCTATGGTAGTATAAGTAGGTGACTGTTGTTGATAATGTTCACTACAATACTTGGTCCAATGACTAACAAATATATATATCTCATAATAAGGCTCATCTACCCATTATTTTGGTAAAGGGTATGTTATCCATATGATTCTCATTGATGTCAAAAGGGGCATTATGGATGTCATTGATGTCAGAGGATTAGGCATGATTAATGGAAAGAAGATCATGTTTTAAAGTTACATAGTGAAAATTTGTCATGCTTTTATAGAGACCATTTATAGACCACTTAAAGAGAAACTAATAGAAGATCTATTATGGTTTTTTCAAGGGCATCTTTAATATATGGTCCATAGGTTTAGTCAATAATAAATGAGCTTATAATTGATTTATCTTTACTCTTGGACATTACCAGAGTTTCATGGTAAAACCCTATGATATTTAATCATGGCATTCATAGGCATATTCTATTTTAATGTTGACTAGATATAGGTAGGAACTGATTACTTAAGTTATATCTTAAGTCTTTATCATCATTATGTAATTAGCTCCTTCAACTTAGAAATTATTGGCTTGAGTAGTGATCAAAGACCTTAATATTTCCTAAGTTTTAGACTTAATATTTGTCCCATCTTGATCAAAGGTTAGCACTTAATCATATGTTGAAGATCCATTGAAGCATAACAAATTTAATTTGTCAAAAGCACCTACAAGTAAATGCACTAGTGACAAGTGTTATAATCACAAAGCTTACATAGTAAATATACAGAGCAATTTAAAGTCAAATAGTCAAAGATGAATGTGAAGATGCTAAGTGTCTCAATAGCTATAACTAAAAAAATATATGTAGAAGGAATGCAAGGGTTCCAAGTGTCACATTCATAGAAGCTTGTCAGAGATAAAGTTTGAGCTTGTTAGAAGATTGAATGATAAGAATTTGATCATGCAATGAAGATCTAATAGAGTAAGTGGACTCAATGGGATTAGTGTTAGATGTATAATGACATAAAGGTGAGTTAAAGATTGAGCTACTTTTATGATATTGATGGAGTATATTCATTCTAAAGTTTTAGGAAGCAATAGTATTAAACCAAGTGCTAGAGGTTTAATGTTAGACAGAGGTAAAGTTTTTAAAAATTTGAAGATAAAACAACACATGGGAACTTAGATCAAAAGATATAATAGATGCATTTCAAAGTTGAAAATTTAAAGTCTGGAAGTGTACAAAGATCTAATGGTGTGCATGAGCTTGTCAGAACTTGATATAATAGACACAATTTAAAGTTGATCAAATTGAATGAGGATCATTAGATCATGGAAAGAAACTTAAGATCAATGGTTAATATTTAAAGACTTATTCATCACAATGGTCAAGCAAAGGACCATGTAGGAAAGATGCATTATACATTAAAAATAATGATATAGATCACCGTGATTGATCTAAATTGTGTAATATGGCATATGCATCAAAACTAGATCCAAATATATGCTAAATATAGTAATAAGATAGATAATCATGATGGTGGAACATGAATTCAAGAAGTAAGAAACTTGTCGATTGAACTGAGTCTAAGGATGGAGTGTGATGTGTTACAGACCAAGTGTGAACATAGAAAATATATGATACCTAGATATAATTCTTATACATATACATACATACATATATATATATATATGTCATCTATGATATAGTAGAGGTTGTTATTTCTAATGAATAGAGTTGAATTGAGAGAGAGAGGTAGTGTTGAAGTTGTTGAATTATGTCAAATAGAAAACATAGAGACACAGAGGAAGAGGGCAGAGTAGAAGATAAGAGAGAGATGAAGATCAGAGTTTGATCAGTTATATAATAAATTTGTAATAAAGAATTGGAATTGGATTCATTTTATGAATCAATAATGTAATCTAGAGTTGTAGCTCCATCAATTTAATTGGTAAGTTCTATCATATAAGTTGAGTTGGTGCTTAGTTAGGGAACTAGTACTTCCTTATAGTAGGTGCTCTTAAATCAGGGGATTGGTGTCTCCTTAGAACTGGGTACTTAAATAATGTAACTAGTGAGGTTTTGACTATGAGGCTAGATTAGAATAGTAGATTCTAGTAGATATTCTCACTATAGTTTTTCCCATATTGGGTTTTCGACATACATAAGGTGTTGTGTCTATTTATGTGTATGTGATCTCTGAATATATTTTTAATCTACATTAAAAGTTTTAAAAAAGACTAATTTAGTTAATCTATTGATTCATGCCCCTTTTTAGTAGATAGTTGTATTCCAATTATTAGTATCAGAGACATGGTTCTTTAAAAGAAGCTTAATCAGCTCAGGTAGATCTTGGATAGTAAACACAAATAGATAGTGAAGAAGGCTCTTATTCAAATAAAACACCTCTCTTTGATGGATGAAACTATGCATTTTGGAGCATTAGAATGGAATCATATTTATCTTTATTAGGGCTTTATGTATGTATGTATGTATGTTTGTTGTAAATGGATATACAACTTCTACTATACCTCCTAATGATCAGGCTACTAAAAAAGCATATGAGAGCAATGCCAAGGCTAATAATGATATTCTATCTATGTGGATTGTCTAATTTAGAGTTTGTCAAAGTGATGTATTATAAAAATGAACAATATATATGGAATAAATTGAAGAGCATATATGAAGGTGATGACAAGGTAAAGTAGGCCAAGGTACAAACATTTAAAGGCAGGTTTGATAGTCTTAAAATGAATGAAGAAGAGAAAATTGTAGACTACCTCCACAAAGTAGATGAAATAGTCAATGCAGTTAGAGGCCTTAGAGAAGAGATGAAAGATTTGATCATTGTCAAAAATGTCCTAAGATCTTTACCATCAAGCTATGAATCAAAAATATCTACAATAGAGGAAGCAAGAGATTTGGATAAACTCACTATTAATGAGTTGCATGGAACATTCACAGCCTACGAGATGAGAATGGGAGAAATAGATACCTTCAAGAGAGAAGTTGAATTAAAAGGATCAAAACCAATAAAGGTAGAAGAACCTACATCCAGATCTAAGGAGACTAATGAAGAAGAAGATAATTTTTTTAGAAGATGAAGAAGAGGGTCTAGAAAGTACAAAGGTAAGTTACTCTTTAAATGCTTTAACTATGGTAAGGTAGGACATTTTGATGTTAAATGCCCTTATAAGAAAAGGATAACTCTAAGCAAGAAGAGGATAGTAAAAATGTGAAACCCCATTATTTCAAGAAGAATAACATCTTCAAAAACAAGAAAGGATTGTACACAAAAGAAGATAGTGATTCATTGGATGACAATAATAGTTTTGGTAATGATCATGGATGTGCTTTTGTGGTTGAGCAAAAGGAAGTCCTATTCATGACATTAGGATCAACTTATATGGATCAAGAAGAATTTGAAGACTCATATGAAGAAGAGAAAAAAGTGGATCTAGAGTGTGAGTTCATCTATTCTCTAGATGAAATTTACAACCTAAGAAAAGAGAACTCAAAATAGAAGAAGTTTAGATAAAATAAGATTGAACAAATGTCCAAAAGTCCTAAAAAATCTAATCAGATGGTGGCTAGTCTAAAAACATAGGTTGAAAAGGCCAAAAGAATATAAGATGTAGTCAAATTTGAACTATAATCTAAATTTATTTAGTGCATGAAGTTAGAAGTAGAAATAGTGGCTTTAACAAAAGATCTTGAGAAAGATAAAGAATAATTAGACAAAGGTTTGAAGCTAAAAGGAGGTTCATTAGTTCTTGATGAGTTATTCAACTCTCAAAATCCATCAAAAGAAAGAAATGGTCTTGGTTATGAAAAAGGGAAAAGTCCCATAACCAGTACATTTTCTAACTTACATGAAAACTTCAAAGAAGAAGGACAATCAAGAGCAAAGATAGAGAAAACTTGCAAGAATACAAAGATAGACACAAGCACTATTGATGTGAAGAAATTTAAAGCAGAAAAGAAGCATGAAGAAAGGAAGAAGAGCAATGACAAAATATTTGAAAACTCAAGGAAAATATAGAACATAAAAAGCAGCTAATGTAGATGGTTACATAAGAGTGAGAGACTTGAAAAAGCCAAAGTTTAGAAGATCTCCTCATCCTACATAAAGAAATGTTATGACTAGGTATTACTCATCTTTCTATGGTTATTGTTATACCTATAATCAGTTTGGTCATAGGGATATTGAATTTAGGGTTGTACCTAAAAAGAAAAGAAAATTTTTAAGTAAAAATTTAGTTACTTCCTTGTCAGATACAAATGTAATATGATATAATTGCAATAATTTTGGTTACATAGCTAAACATTGTAGAACAAAATTTATAAGATCAAAAACATAAAGTAAGAAGAAAGGCATGCATCCCAGTATGAACATAGGTTCACAAGTATTTGATATAAGGAAAAATAACCCAAACAAGAAACACAAATATGTGTGGAAAGTGAGATCAATCTATGATTTCTTAAATTGCACTCCATGCCAAGGAGCATAATTTATGGGTAATAGATAGTGGTTGCTCAAAACATATGACTGGTGACAAGAGCAATTTCATAAAACTAATAAAATATAAGAAAGGATCTATAATTTTTTGAGATAACACTATAGTAAAGATCCAAAGTAAAGAAACCTTGAATATAGATGGAAAACTACCTACACATGATGTCCTTTATGTTGAAGGATTGAAACATAATCTACTAAGTGCCAACCAAATGTGTGACAATGGATATAAGGTCACATTTAGTGCATAAGGATATAAGATAAGGAGATCTAGAAGATTAGTTGTATAAGGGAAAAGAACTAAAATCAACATTTATAATCTTAGTAAAGTGAATGGTAATAGGTACCTGATAGGAAATATTGATGAGAGTTGGTTATGACATAGAAGAATTGGCCATGTCAATTTTGACAACTTGGTAAATGTGAGCTCAAATAAGTGTGTTAGACACATGTATAAGATAACCAAACCTATAAACACTACTTACAAAGAATGTCAACAAGGCAAATAGAGGAGGGCCAGATTTTAATTAAAGTAGTATGCAACTATAAAGCCTCTAGAATTGGTTCATATTGATCTTTGTGGTCCCTCTAAGACAAAAATATCTAAAGGAGAGAGATACTTAAAGTTATTTGTAGATGATTACTCAATAATGACATGGGTAACCTTTTTGAAGGATAAGTCTTAGGCATTTGAAATATTCAAGATCTTTAGGGCCCTGGTAAATAATGAGATTGGATAAAAAATAAAATGCTTAAGATATGATAGAGGTGGATAATTCATCTCAAATGAGTTCATATAGTACTATGAAAAGCATAGAATCAAAAGGAATCAATCTACAACAAGGACTCCACAAAATAATGGAGTTATTCAAAGAAAGAATAGGGTAGTCAAGGAGATGGTCATAACAATGCTAAAAGAGGCCAAGTTACCTAATGGATACTAGAGAGAAGTAATCCAAAGAATAGTATATATCTTGGATAGAGTTCAATTTAGTGTCAATAGTGATAAAACTCCCTATGAACTATGGTATGGAAAACCTGCCTCTATTAAGTATTTTAGAGTGTTTGGTAGTAAATTATACATTAGGATAAAAGAAGATAAGTTGAGAATATTTGAATAAAGATGTGATGAAAGAATATTTCTTGGTTATTCTACCTAAAGTAAAACCTACATATGTTATAACAAAATGATACACAAGATTGTAGAGAGAATCAATGTCAAGGTTGAATAAGGCTTGAAACATATTAAACCTAATAGAGAAATATTTAATGAAGAATCAAATTATGAAGAGGAAGCAATTAATGAAAAGCATGAGGAAGTAAATGAAAAGGCACCTACAAGATTTATTCAAAATCATCATCTTATAGAGCAGATCATTGGAAATAAAAATGGAGTTTAGACAAGGAAAAGAGTTTCAATGAACAAGAAGCAAGTAAGTTTTGTTTTAATGTCTAAAATTAAGCCTAAGAGCTGTGTTAAATCTAGAAAGGATGAGAATTGGCTAAAATACATGGAAGAAGAATTGAGCCAAATTGAAAAGAACAAAACTTGGGAATTAGTTCCAAGAACTTCAAACAAGAATGTAATAGGTACAAAATGGGTCTTTGAAATAAGATCAATGAGGATGAAACTATTATAAGGAATAAGTCAAGATTGGTGTGTAAAGGATATGAACAAGTTAAGGGCATAGAGTTTGAGGAAATATTTACTCCATTTACTAGATTGGAATCCATAAGAATGTTTCTAGCATTATCTATTTATAATAAGTTCAAAGTCTATCAAATGGATGTTAAATTTGATTTCTTGAATGGGAACCTAGAAGAGGAAGTCCACATAGAACAACCTGAAGGTGTTCAGCTATTAAAAGAAGAATAATATGTGTGTCTACTGAAGAAATATTTATATGGTCTAAAATAATCAACTAGAGAATGGTATTAAAGATTAGACAAGTACCTGTAATAAGAAGGATTTAATAAAGGATGTGTAGACAACAATCTGTACTTAAAATCAAATGGTAAGCATAAGTTCATTATTGTTGTTTATGTAGATGATATAATTTTTGGTGGTAACAACAATATAATGTGTAAAGAGTTTTCTACTCAAATTCAAAATGAGTTTGAAATGTCTATGCTTGGAGAAATTTTTTTCTTCCTTAGATTATAGATAGCACAAACTGAAGAAGGGATATATATATCTCAAACCAAGTATGCTAAGAAAATGCTCAATAAGTTTGGAATGAAAGATGGAAAACCATTTAATACTCCCATGATAACTAGATGTAATTTGAGAAAAGAGGATGAGTCCCTTGATGCAAATTAGACTATGTATAGACTAATGATAGGTAGCTTGTTATACTCAACTACATCAAGACCTGATATCATGCAATTAATGTGCATGGTTACTTGATTTAAATTTTCTTCTAAAGAATCACATGTCAATGTAGTGAAAATAATCTTTAGATATATCAAGAGCATAATTGACTATGGCCTATGGTATCCTAAAAGTAAATATTTCACTTTAACAACATATACAAATGTTGATTGAGTAGGAAGAATGGATGATAGAAGAATCACTAATAGTGGTGTATTTTCTTTGGAAATATACTTGTTTCATGACTGAGCAAAAAAAAAGAGTTAGTTACTCTTTCTATAGTAGAAGTAGAGTATGTGGTGGCAATGGCATGTTGCACTCAAGTCTTGTGGATGAAAAAAACACTCAAAGACATCAAGGTAGAATGAAAATCACCTATCTCTATTCCTTATGACAATTCAAGTGATATTAACATATTAAAGAATCCAGTGATGCATTCCAAAACTAAGCACATATCGATCAAGTATCACTTATTAAGAGAAAATGTTATAGATCAAGAGGTCATAATGGAATATGTGCCAACTTAGGATCAAGTTGTAGCCATATTCACCAAACTTATTCCCAAAGAATAATATGAGTATTTGAAATAGAAATTGGGAGTGGTGACTTCTACATCACATCACTAGATCATAGTGATAGGGCATGAGTCTAGGGGGAGTATCATAAAAGTCTTGTTAATCCCTAGAAGAAAAGAGAAAAGGCAACTTAGGTATGCATATTTTTTCAAATTTATAATGATTTGATGGTTGGATATTCTTGGATAAAATCCTTTATATGATAAAGAGGGAGAAAAATGTGGATAAACTATGAGAAAGTTTGAGTCCCTTTGTCATTGATGTCAAAGGGGGAGAAAAAGTGAAAATGCTCTCTACAAAAGTTTGAAAGAGCAGAGCATGTGTCCAATTTGAGTTTAGGAAAATGTTTGACTATCTAAGGGGGAACAAGTTTGGTATGAATAGTTTCATCTCAAGTTCATCAGAAGCCAATACAAGCAATGTTAGTGGAGTAGAGTATTATAAGATCATAACATTTAGTTTAACATCAATGCCAAAGGGGGAGATTCTTGGCCATGTGATTTTCATTGATGTCATAGGATCAGGAAGGATTGATGGAGAGAATAACATGTTTTAAAGTTGCATAGTGCAAAGTTGTCATGCTTTTATAGAGACCATTTATAAACCACTTGAAGAGCAATTAATAGAAGATTTATTATGGGTTTTTTAAGAGCATCTTTAATAAATGGTCTACAAGTTTATTTGAGAATAAATAATCTCAAAATTGGTTTAAATTTTCTCATAGACATTACTAGGGTTTCATAGTAAAACCCTACGAGCTTTAGTCATGACATTCATAGGCATGTTCTATTTTAATGTTGAGTAGATATATGCAGGAATTAGTTGCTTAAGTTATATCTTAAGTCCTTAACATCATTGTACAACTAGCCCCTTTGACTTAACAATTACTACCTTGAGTAGTGGTCATTAACCCTAATATTCTTAAGTCTTAAACTTAATATTTGTCCCAGATTGATCAATGGTTGGTGCTTAATCATACGTTGAAGATCCAACAAAGTGTATTAAAGTTAATTTGTCAAAGGCACCAATGAGTAAATGATCTAGTGATAAGTGTTATAATCATGGATCTTGTATATAAATCTACAAAGTGGTTTAAATTCAAATATTCAAGGATGATGAAAGGTTGCAAAGTATCTCAATAGCAAGAACTGATAGAAAATATGCATAAGTTATACAAGGGTGCCAAGTGTCATATTCACGGGAGCTTATCAGAGATAAAGTTTGAGTTTTTCAAAAGATCAAATGGTGAGCATCTAATCATGCAATGAAGATCTAATGGAGTAAGTGGACTCAATGGGATCAAGTGCTTGATGTTGAATGACATAGAGGTGAGTTAAAGGCCAAGATATTTTGATGACGTTGATAAAGCCTATTCATTCTAAAGTCACAAGAAGAAATGAGATTAGACCAAGTGCTTAAGGTTTAATGCTAGATAGAGGTAAATTCCATACAACTTTGAAGATCTAATGGCACATGGGAGATCATATCAAAAGATATAAAAAATGCATTTAAAATTTAAAAATTTAAAGTTCAAAAGTGTACAAAGATCTAATAGAGCATGTGAGCTTGTCAGGATTGATCTAACAAACACATTTTAAAGTTGAGTAAATTGAATGAGGATCATTAGATCATGAAGCAAAACTTAGGATCAATTGTCAGTATTTAAAGATTTGTTCATGACAATGGTCAAGTGGAGGACCATGCAGGAAAGATGCATAATATGACATAGATAATGATATAGATCATTGTGATAAATCTAAATTATGTAATATGACATGTGCATCAAAACCATATCCCAATATATGCTAAATATATTAATAAGATAAAGAATTATGGTGGTGGAGAATGAATTCAAGAAGTAGGAAACCTATTAATTGAATTGAGTCCAAGAATGGAGCGTGATTTGTTGTAGACCAAGTGTGAACACAGAGAAGATACAAGACTTACATACAATGCTTATATATGTCATCTAAGATATAGTAAAGGTTGATATTATTACTCAATAGAGTCAAATTAAGAGAGAGATAGGTACTGCTGAAGTGGTTGAATTATGTCAAATAGAAAATATAGAGACATAGAGGAAGAGGGTCAGAGTGGAAGAGAAGAGAGAGATGAAGAGTAGAGTTTGAGTAGTTATAGAATAGACTTGTAACAAATAATTGGAATTGGATTACTTTTATGAATTAATATTGTAATCTAGAATTGTAGCTCCATTAATTTGATTGGTAGGTGCCATCATATATGTTGAGTTGGTACTCAGTTAGGGAGTTGGTGCTTCCTTGGAGTAGGTGTTCTTAAATCAAGGGATTGGTGTCCTGTTAGGATAGATAACCTTAAACATTGTAAGCAGTGAAGTTTGACTATGAGGCTAAATTAGAATAGTATATTCTAGTAACTATTCTCACTGTGGTTTTTCTCATATTGGGTTTTCCACATACATATGGTGTTGTGTTTATTTGTGTGTATGTGATCTCTACATATATTTTTAATCTACATTAAAAGTGTTAAAAATGACTAATTTAGTCAATCTACTAATTTACCCCCTTTTTAATAGATAGTCATGTTTCAATAGGGTCAAGCTTAGTCAAAGGTAGTGTGCCATTACCAAGAGGAGAACTTAGAATAAGATCAACACTAGGTTGAGCTATAGGAATAGACGAACTCACCTCAAGGTATAGTAGATTAGATGACATCTATAGAGGAATCAAACTATAAGAATTATGAAATCTAGAAAATCAATAGGGTATTGTCATAGAATATTCCATAAGTATGCTTTGAAAAGGATGATTAGTGATTGGAGGTGTAGTGTGTGTGTGCTTCATCTCAGACCTATGAACATTAGATGAGGGTTTTAAGGTTAGGTACTATAGTAAGAGAGTAACTATAGGAAAACACTAAGAGAATATTGTAAATAAGAATGATACCTAAGTATCTCTACATATTTAACTTGAGTAAATACAATTAAATATGGGTCATCTAAAGAATATCCATATCATAATTAGGAGTTTACAGGTCAATAGTACATGCATCAATGATTTTATTACTCGAAGAATCATGGTGAATGAAATTCTTAGTTTTTTCTAAGGTAACTATAATTTCATCACATGGTTGTTGATGACATCAAGGCCCTAGAGAATGAGGTAATTGAGAGATTATGTTAATATAAATATCATAGGTTTTGTTTTTTATATTTATCTCATCTGTATCATCATCATCTAAATATAAAAGTTTAGGTTGTATATTTTTGATTGATTTAGGGTGACTATTATAACATCTATTAGATTTGATGGGGTAATTAAAAAATTAAGATTCATGAAATGGTATAACAGGTAAGGGTTTAAGGGTAGGTATTTTAAACACACTTATTTCTTGGAATCGTTCAAAATTCCAAGGGTTAGTATCTCCTTGAATCTTGTATATAGCCACATTATAGGGAAATTTAACACATTGGTATCCTAACAAGGTGACTTATCTCATGAGATGTATGCAAGGTTGACCAAATAAGATATTTTAAGAGAGTGGAAAGTTAAATATCATGACTTTCACACACACTAGGATTAGAGGTAGAGTGATAGGAATACAAACATAACCTAATAGAGGCTTTTTCCTTTGATCATATCCTTGACATGTAATTTGTGTGTATACAATATCACATTCATAAGATTCAATTATTTTAATTAAATTAAGAGAAGTAACAAAAATGCCTAATCCTTCATTGATTAAAACATGTTTAACTTGGATATCTCCTATTTGTACACTAATAGGTAACAGTGGATCCACCTCATGAAGCAATATCTCATCAAGAATCATGGAGAATATAGGGAATTTGAGGGAAAGAGAAGTGTCCACTTTTTCATCAACATGGATAGATATTTCTTTGCACTATTGGATGGTATTATCTTTAGATGATGAAAAAGTAGTTTTTTCTCCGTGGGTGGAGGTTGAAGGATGTTCATCTCAAATAAAATTTGAATTAATTTTTTTCAATGTCGAGGATACATTCTCATAAGTTTTAATAAATAAATTTGAGATGGAAGATGTGATAATTCTACTATATGATCCCCCTCATCATAATTTATTAGAGTATTATTGGATAGGGGTGCATAATGTTGTAGTAAGTCCTTTGAAGGTGGGTTGGAGTTACATTGAAATTTATGTTAATAAGGTAGGTTTGGTTTAGGTTTGGTTAAAGTAGGTTGATTATCTATAAGTATTTGTGTTATATTAGGTGATGTGGTTGAGTCTTTGGTAATTTCTTATGGTTTAGTAGAAGAAATATCAATTAATGTTTGTGAGGTATCCACTTGAGGTGTCTTATTTGTAAGGGGAGTAGAGTTTATATTGATGGTATAGGAAGTATTGTCAAGTTGTGTTGTTGATGTTGTTACTTGTGTGTTTATTGGTTCCACATGCCCCAATTTTGTGAGATGGGATGGTTAAGAGTCTTGAAAAATGCATAATTTTGGAAAATTATTGTAGTTAAAAGCTGAATTTTGATCAATATAAGACACTTCTCACCTCATATTATTCATTTTAACAACATTCTCATTTTTTAAAATGTTAAGATGTACTATAATTTCAATATTTTTGGGAATAGGAGGTTGATTAAAGTTATATTGATGGTTAGGAAGGGGATTTTGTAAATAGATAAATGAACATTGGATTTATTTAAATATTCATTATTAGTTTTAATTTCATGAGCCTTGGATGTTATTTTTTAAGGTTTTAATCATTTATGTATAAGTGATTCATGATAAAACTTGGGTTCAGGGAGATAATCCATAGTGAATTTTTGTAATTGGCAACATGTTTCATGACAATGGCCCCAAGTTATATGAAATCAAAAAAATTATAAGGATCATACTAGTGTTTGATAAGCAACGTAGGATCAAGATCTCATGGGGAAAGTCATAGAAGTCAATCTTTAATTTCTACTAGAGAAAGAGGTTTGTGTACATCTAAATTATTTACTAATGAAAACATGGAACTAGGATGAGAATTATTATTTTGTATTGGAGGATTATGCTCCATGGTGTTATTTAGAGTAATGGATTGGATGGTGTGTATGGAATCATAAGTATTTGTAAATAATCATTTTTTGCATGTATATTTTTATATTTTACAAGAATGTGAGTTCTCATAGAAAGGTGTGAAGGTTCAAACTGGTGTATGAGGAAATCTTGGTTTTTAGCTTGATCAAGATCATCTTCCAAGGATTTTGAAGAAAGGGTCCTAACATGATATTGTAATTTAGGATGAAAAAAATTAGTGAATAAGTGGAAGAGGTTTTCATTTGACATATTATGTTCAGTTTCATTAGACAAGCCTTTTCATTATTTAATGAATACTTGTGCCACTTTAGATTCTAATTATTTATAATTGATAAAGTGGGTTAGGTTATTTTTTGGAAGATCACTAATTTGGAATTATTTGACCAAAGTTTTGATGAGGTCTTAAAAAATAGTCATGGAATGAGTTTTAAGTTAGTTATACCAATCTAAAGCATCACATGATAAGGATTTATGTAAGAGTCTGGTGGTAGCAAATGTATTAAGTTTAACCCAATCTTTACATAGATTTCTAAATATTTTCAAATGTAAAGATGGTGCCAAGGGAATTATGGTTTTGAAGTCCCCATTGAGTAGGTTGATGTTTGTTTTGGATATGTAATAATTGGTTTTTAATTGCATCATTTTATTTACATTATTACTTTAAAAAGTAGCCATTTTGTTAAGATTTTGTAACTGATTAGTTTGAATACTATTTTGGCTAGTAGAAGTAGTGTTGGTTATATTAGAATTATATGAAGTATTAAGTGTTTAAGATGCAATAGGAACATGAGAAGTGGTCATATAATGTGATAAAATAGTGGCATGAGAATCATTAGTGTTATGAGTTGTATGGAATTGGGTATTGGTATGGGTATTTTGAGGAGATCCATGAAAGGTCAAACCTACCATGTTTGTAGAAATACTTGACATGGAGGTGAAAGAAAACATGGAGGATGAAATCATTGTGTTATAAGGAGACACTATAGTAGGTAAATATGTGGAATAAATAATTGATTTACTTTACCCAAATCTTGTGGAAAAACTAGGTGAGGGTGAATGGGGTTCTCTAATATGAGGTCCCATCATGAGGTTATAAATGAATGTCATTTCCTTACCTCAAAGTGTGTTTTTGGAAATCTATTAGGATTAGTGAAAATAATCATGTTAGTTTGATTATGATCTATGGATTAAAAAAAAAATATTACATGATCAAATAACTCAGTTAAAATAATTTTTGAATAAATATATAATCTATATTATACTAGGTCAAACTAGTCAATGCAGTTCTATAGGAAGAGGGACATGCCAGTGTGTTAAAGACTAGGTCAAGATGGTTGATGTAGTTATGAAGGAAGATAGAAAAAATAAAAATGACTAAGTCAAACTGGTTAAAGGATTTATATAATTAAAATATACATAACAACCTATAAAATACTGAGTCAAACTAGTCAATGTAATTCTATAGGGAAATAAACAAAATAACCTATAAAAGACTATGTCAAATTGGTCAATGTAATTTTCTATGGAAATAGATGTAAAGACTTGTAAAAGACTAAGTCAAATTGGTTAAATTATATATATATATATACACACAAACACACACACATATACATATACATACACACACACACACACACACATATATACATATACATACATACATACATACATACATACATATATATATATATACATATGTATATGTATATGTATATATATATATATATATATATGTATGTATATGTATATGTATATGTATATGTATATGTATATGTATATATACATATATACATATACATATTTACATACATATACACATACATATACATACATACATACACACACACACACACACACACACCCACACCCACACACACACACACACACACACACACACACACACACACACACACACACACACACACACACACACATATAGGATTTAAAATGGTCTGAATCTAGATGATTTAGTTTTTAGTTGCATAAAATATAACTAAAAACACATGCAACTAGGTCGAGATGGTCAATCCAGATACATCACACAACACAAACCTTGTATCAATGTTGGATAATACAAGTTTGAAATATAATATAGAATATAAAAAATAAAATAAAAAACATAGATTTTATAAGATAACTAACTAATTTCTCAAAAAATAAGATCAGGAAGTTGTACTAAAAGTTTTGATTGCAAGTGTAAGCTCCCATATATAATTGTTTATCTATTGGATAGTTTTAGCCTAATGTTTTAGAGAACTGAATATGGAGGAAGTACCATTCCCATGTGTCATTTAAAACCAATTTCAAGGTTAAGATGGAAGTAACTTATTGGTACTAATCATTAATCGATGCACCACATAAACAAATAGATGGTTGGATTCCCAAGGTTCAATAAAGAGGGAAATCCTAAGTAGTTCTAAAATACTATGAGGTTAGGGGAAACTAAATACTATTTAGCTTGATACTATGGATATAAGTATTAGGGAAACCCCTCATTCCATGATATCTATAAATGATATGCTGAGACTGTAAACAAAGTATTGAGTCACCCTTCATGATAATAGCTAAGAGGATTGAAAACTACTAGTACATAGTTTTTAAGAAAAATAAACAAAGTGAACAATAAAGATGAAATTCAAAGATTCAAAAGCTATTTTGAATTTTTTTAAATATAAATAAATAGGCATATAATTAGAAGGTAAAGTGAGTTTAATTAATATTCATGTAGTTTAATTCTCTTTGCTTGAAAAAATAATAGTACTATGTCAATCTGGTCGACCTAGTTATGTAAATATAATAGAACAAGGTCGATTTGGTTGACTTAGTCTATTGAAAGATATTAAAAAATTAACATAGTCGATCAAGTTGACTTAGTTATTTTAATAGAAAGTAGATACATAACTAAATTGAGGTTGTTGACTTAGTTGACTGTACAGTGACATTTTTATAGAACTAAAAAGTTAGGAAAAACATATTAAAATTAAAATTTTGAAATATAGAAGGAAATGAAACTAATTTATATTTGACAAATATTATTACTAAGATGTTTAGAATGAACCTCATAGCTTAAACTGAGTTGATCAGGTCAATTTAGTAATTTATCAAAAGTTACTGATTTATTATTTGAAGCTAAGTTTCCTAGATGGAAGTTTAAACCTATAGAGTGATAAATAGAATATTTAAATAGAATCGAATTAATAGACTAAGTATAAATAAAAATGATAAGATATAAAAATAGATAAAACTATGTCAATCAGATTGACCTAGTATGCTAAATAAAAATGGAAAAAGTAAAGAAATCAAGCCAATAAATTTAGTTAGATGAAAAATAGCAAGGAAACTAGATTTGATCTATTTTTTTATCATCTTGAAACATGTGCATAAAGAGAAAATGAATTTGATAGGGTCAATAAAATTATGTAAACCTACACATAGATTCGAACTAAGTCGACTAAATATAAAATCTTGTATACAGAATGTTAAACTAGGTCAGTCCAGTTGTCTATATAAAAAAATTAAAAATTTGTAAGGGATAGATTCACATTAGGCTCAACAAAATGTATGCAAGTGAAACCATCTAATTATATAACTTACCTTAATAATATTCAATCTCAGAGAAGGTAATCAACTAACTAGTATGCTTGGGGATATGTTTAAATCAAAGTCATGATGAATAATGGATTTGTTAAACCTATACTAAGGGATTTATTATCACACAATCACAAAGGAGAGGATTCCAAGGCATCTATGTAAATTCCATATTATGATAACATTATCTAGGATTTATGTTCTTAAATAATATCAAAGTAAGTTAATCTACTAAACAACTATACAAGCTAATCTAGTAAATACATATACAAGCTAATATAGTGCTCACCAAAGCTTGTGGCACAAATTGGGAAGATAATAACATGTAAAGATAAATCTATTAAAATATATAAGCAATGAGAGATAAAATCTAACGTATATCAACTTTATAATAACTACTTACCAAAATATGAAGGGATTAATACTATATTCCCCTTTGTTGAAGTGAACCCATCGTGCCTCAATCTCTCCCTTAGCCAATGGTGCTTTACAAAAGGTTATTGTGGGATTTTAAGGATCATAATGATAAATTAGATCTAGGATACAAGACCTATCCTATGCATCCATGACTTCCACAAGACAAGTGTTACTCCTTCAATGGTAAAAACCTGAGCAATAAAACCTCTTCTTATTTGTATAAGCAAATTTGTGAGCAATAATGATGCACAATTTATTGATCCTATATTATAAATGAAATGAAATAGGGTATATATAACCCGAAATATTCCCCAAAATTAAAACAATGGAGTTAACCCAACTGACCTCATTTGGTAGGAAATAGAGTCATTAGGTTTTAAGCCTAGTTCTCTAACATGTGGTAAATCTTAAAATGGGGTCGACCCAATTGACATAGTAGGATACATGGTAAAAGGGGGTTTTTTGGTTATTTATGGGCTATTTTGGGTGATGAGTTGCTTTGAAAAGCATATAAATAGGGTTTCAAAGCCTAGGGAAACATATGGGAGTAATTTGTATTGGTTAAGTAGTGGTATAGGGTCTAAAAATCTTGAGAAGCAACAAAGGTCTACCAAACCCCTTCTTGGTGCACCCTTTAAGGTGTGCACTTAGAGAGATTGAGATTCAATGGGTTCTTACAAGAGAGAAAACATCAACAAATGATAGACTTTATATATATATATATATATATATATATATATATATATATATATATATATATATATATATATATATTGCAATGGACCATGCATTTTATTTGTGGTGATTTGGTTTTATATCAAGGTGTTTTTAAGACAATATATAAAATTAATAAAACTTTATATTCTGGTGTTTTTTCACTTTGAGTAATGTATAATTGATAGATATTTATTGTATTATCATTTTTAACTAGTATTTACTATTCATCAATTATTATTGTTTATGAATGTGTATCAAAGTCTATTATATCACTTTGAATCCAATATTATTATATAAATAATAAAATTTTGAAATAGGTATTATTTATAATAATTTTATTTCATTATTTTAATCCAACCAAATAAATTTTAAACATATGGGGAAAATTGTAGGCTAACCTCTATTCTAATTTGCCATGTAAAGATCAAGTTAATAAAGGAAAAAATGGTTCAAATTTCAAGGTTGTATCTACATTATATTGATACATTGTTTAGACAACTAGATCTATCAAAAGACATTGCAAGCATAATTTTTAGATAAAAATTATTATATAGTAAAATATCTCTGTATAGGTTGATGAGATGTGGGTGAGTTGGTAAAGTGTCTTGGTTTTTTTAGCCCCACATATGTTCAAATATCATTGGGCATGTGAAGCCAATTATGACCATATGTGTTGTATTCGAAACATGTTGAATGTACATTTAGTGATAGTGGGGATAGTTGTAGATGTATGTGGTGTATTTGTGGATTTCTATTTGTTTATATAGTAATCTTATGGGATCTAGGACCTTGTAAATGTCCCATACATCTTATTAGCTCTCATAAAAAATAATGATTAATATGTGTGTGTGTGTGTGTGTGTGTGTGTGTGTGCGCGCGTGCGTGCATGCATGTGCACGCGCATGTGTGTGTGCGCATGCACGTGTGCGTGCATGCATGTGTGTGCACATGCTTGTGTGTGTGCGCACATGTGTGTGTGTGTGTGGTGTACTTATGGCTTTGTATTTGTTTATCTAGTAATCTTATAGGATCTAGGCCACTGCACATGTCCCATACATCTTCTTAACTCTGATAAAAAATAATGATCAATATATATATATATATATATATATATATATATATATATATATATATATATATATATATATATATATATATATATATATATATATATATGTCGATCATTATTTTTTATCACAAGTCCCATACAACTTTTTAACTCTGATAAAAAATAATGATCGACATATATATATATATATATATATATATATATATATATATATATATATATGTCGATCATTATTTTTTATCGCAGTTAAAAAGTTGTATGGGACTTGTATAGGGGTCTAGATCCCCATATGATATATGTATGTATTTATGTATAGGTATTACTATTATTATATCTCAAGAAACTATTTGTTTATAATAAAAATTAAAAACTCTAATGTCAGGAGACAATGTTGTGTTAACAAACATCAATGGAATTTATAATATAGATGGGATTTCAATTTTAAATAAGGGTGTCAATTATAATAGCCCTATATTTTTGGGTCAATCAAATTGGTTTTTATAATAATTTGTTTTTTATTTTATATAATTTTATAATTATATTTAGGAGAGATTTCTCATAACATTGTTGAGGAATATTTCATATATTTTAGTTTTTCCTTGTAGTTTCTTTTTATTTTTAATTTAGTTAATGTATGTTGCCTAGATGTTTATTACACAAACATTTTGAATTTATTTTTGTAATTAATTTTCCATATATACTATTAATTCCATTAATTTTTATTAATATAGTGTCATGTCTATCATTTCTAAATATAAAATATGTTGGTTGTACTATTTCACTAAGATTTTTTAAAATCTTGAAACATAGTATAGATACTAAAATATGGTATTAAGTACTTAAAAATGACAAGATTGACAAAAACTTACTATGCATGGCTTGAGCACATAAACAATGTCCTAACCTACCATTCTCTCACACTTATATGCTAATTTAAGAGTTTGACCCTTTTATGTTTTTGTTACACACCTATAGGAACCTCACTATTTATTTCAAACCTACTAAATACATTGCATAGACATTTATATAGCATTAGTTTAATCCACCTATAAGCATGTCAATTCTATCAATTTTGTTTAGTATCACTAGTTAATACTAACTTGAACTAGTTATAAGAAGCCCTCTCCCAAGAAGAATTAATTTTTAAAATCAAACATTTCCTTAAGGTCAACCCATCTACCTAGCATATTGGTGGTATGAAAAATTATCCAATTGGACTTGTATATAAATAAATCAAGGTCTCATTCAAATGGGACCTAGAACTTATCTAGTACATAAATATACACTATTACACATTTGGAAAATATTCCCTATTATTCCAAAATTATGAGTCTATCATTAGGATTAGTCATAAGCCAAGTGTAAAACACACTAAATCTAATTCAAGGAAAGCAATGTCAAATATCAAATACAAGTCATTAATTGCATACATATAGCAAAGGAGCATAATTAGACAATCAAACTAAGTGGGAGAACTATGTGTGGCTTGATTTACTTCTTTATATTATTGGATATATACATAATGGTAAATCATTAAGTGGGGGTGATTAGGGTTAGCTCAACCCATTATACTTTCTTAGTTTTTCTAGGTTTATAACCCTCACAAGCTTACCTAGGGTTTTAAGGTGAATGAGATTGATTTTTATACTTGGGTGCATCATCAAGGTTATATATCACATATAGAGATAGGTGAAGGTGACCATACGGTCAAAATATCTCATTTACACATAGGCTAATAATAAGTAACAAAGTTTAGTAATGATTTATGCTACTAACCCAAATTGACAAACTAATCCTACATAAGCAGAAGTATTCCCAATCCAAAAAATCACAAGCTTAATTTTATCTATTTTCCACCTCCATAATATAGTTGTATTTAGAGGATTACCTAGAAAATCAAAGTACTCATTCCTTTTTTTATGCATATAATATTTAACATGTGCCACTTTTAAAATCATTGCAATTAATTTCAATATTTTATATTCAGATGTATGATTGAATTCTATATGTTTACATTTGAATTATATTTCATGTTTTAATCCTATTAATGTTGTAAAATCAAATTAGGGTATAAAATATTGGTTAACTCATACACATATGGAACCTTGTTAGTTTTCCAAGGTTCTAATTTTTTGTTCTAGATTTTTAGATTTGATTTCTATTTTCTATGTAAAAATAATTCACCTTCAAATCTAGATCTTCATTCAAAATTTCATCCTTATAGGGTTTCAGATTTTAGCCTTGGGGTTTTATTTTAAAACCTAATTTATGATTATTACCTAATCATACACATTAATCGTGGCCATAATCAATGATTTTTTTTGGCTAACTAAAGGAAATAAGGTACTCTTTTGATATTGTTATTAAATAGACAGTGTTTCTTATTTAGATAAATTATGAAAGCAAATGGGTTAAAAGGATCAAATATAAGAATAATAACAAGTACAAAATTAACAATTATCAATTTCAATCCTTCCTCTAATCCTATTATTGTAACATCGAATTAGAGATGACTTTCATTACCACTATACACCAAAATGCATGCATGACCTCATTTAGTTTCCTTACTATGGATTATGCAATACCTAATATACACCCTATTGATGGACTTGTCATGAATATTGAGATTGATAATACTCATGACTCAATTACTAAAAAAAAACTATATGCCATGGAGGATTCATAATTCATTAAATATATTAACATTAATCCACATTAAATTGGTTCAATGTTATATATATTAAGATATGAACTGAAGAATTTATCTTAAGATACCACATTAGCTATTCAGACCTCTACTATTGGTATTATCCATATGTTTACACCTATAATGACCTATGTGACATCCACCCAAGGTTTTTTGGTAACATTAGGCCTCCAAAAAAATTCCATACCTATTCTTACATAGAAAAAAATTTCCTCTCCCACGATGAATACACATGTTCCATTACTGATGTTTTCTAATGCATGTTCCCTTAAAAATATTATTATAACATTACACACTATGGTGTTGCAACTTTTAAATGTGCATCCATAGCTAGTCATTCCATGAATTCACACACCTTGGTTTATAGCCATTTATGCCTTGAGATAGAAGCTTACCCTTTATGGATAAGGTTTGTAACTAGAAATTTGTATCTATATGAAAGTAAAGGTGATATATAAAACCACCTTAGAACATTACACAAAGTAGGCTTGGACTATGCACACAATGACAAATTATTGACCTAGATATATCAAATTAGCCTAAAGGGATATGCATTGTGATGTTTCTATGATCTCCCACTAAAATAGGTAAGAGTATCCAACCCTTTATAAGACTAATTTATAACACATTTTTCAATCACCATTGATAAGAAGCTATTCTACACATAAATTACTAAGCTCAATTAAGGGTATAATGAAACAATTTTTGATTATGTAATTTATTTCAAGTCTATGATATATAATATTAGAAATGTTATGGCCAATAATGAATTAAAATATATATTTAATAAAATGTTATTCACACCACTCCATGAATCGATTATAATTAATAGATTCAAATCCTTTGACAATATTTGTGGTACAATATGGGATAGGGATGTCAAGATCATAGCTTTTATCAATATCAACTATACATCTACTCCTAAAATTATTTAAATAATGAAATTTTAAATCAAACAATGTTACAAGGATAAAAAAAATGATAGCAAGAATGAGGTAAATATTGTAATGAATGTAATATCATAACCTACAAACCAACTAAGTTGATATCCCCACCAAAAAAGTATTTTTTAAATATTACCATCACCTCCTCATATACTAATAAATATGTTAATTGAGTGAAATAATATGATATGTATTCCTCTAAAATAAATCAATCCAAATAGGCTCACACCATAAAATAATGATGGTACCACATATTATGATTATCACCAGATTAGAGGGCATTCATTGAAAGGATCCTTCAAATTGAGAAATCATATATAATATATTATTGATGATAACATTATTGACTTGGGCATCCATATATAATAATCTTGACCATAACACAAAGATAATCAAAATTTGAATATCTTTAATTATCCATTTATTAAGCATGAGATAATAGAAACTAAGAATAATTTAGAATTATAATATGAATACAATATCCACCATTGACTTGTTGAGCACATACTTATACTGAGAGGGGGGGTGAATAAATATAAGGTAATATTTTAGTTTTTCAAATTGATAATCATAATAATATCAATACACAACATCAATAATTAATAACACAAGAATAATACAAGATTTATGTGGAAACCCTTTCGAGAGAAAACCATAAAGAAAAGAACTACTTGGATCTACTATCCAAATATATCCACAAATAAAATTATTCTTATAAAATTTGTAGGCACTAACCTACTAGATACATCAATCCCCATTACTAAGCACCAACTTATTAAGAGACACCAATCTATTATTTCTTAGGCATCGACCTCTACTAAAACAATCTTCCACCTTACTATTATCGCTTCATCAATGAATGATGGAAAATTAAATTTCTTCTTCTTCTTCTCCAAAAAAATTATCTTATGATTGAATGATAAAAATAATTAATACCATTCTTTAAATATGCATGTGTTTGTATGATATATCTTTTTAGTCTCCACACACTTGGTTCCTTCTCTTCTTTATTAATCTTCACATATCACACACTTAAACTTCCATATCTTTCTCAACCTTATATCCACCTTATATATCCTTAAAAGGATCTTAAAAAAGGAATAAACCCATCCAATAGGCACCTTTTCACTAAAATATGTGACCATTTACATTTGTATTGACATTTACATCGATATTTCTGTTGAAATTTATATCAACAATTCTATTGTAAATTTTGTTGAAATCAATTACAATTCCTTTGAAATTTCCATTGACAATTATGTTGAAATAAATGACAACTCATTTTACATCAATGATAATATTAAAACAATCTCCCCCTTTGGTATTGATGGCACATCTATAGAGAAACCCCGCTTGTTGTAATTCTCCTCCTTTGTTCCCCCTTTCGTTAATTCTCCCCTTTTGACATCAATGGCAAAGGTATGTTCATTATACTTCTGTACAAAAATAAATCATGGGAAACATCCATGTCATATTATTCAACATCACCACAATTGAATGATTATCTTTCTACTCTTCCCTATCCTTTTACATAAGGACTTCTTTTCTCATTTGATCTCCTTGAATTTGATGAAATCTAGGATTTTTGACATCATCTACATCCATCTAGATTATTTATATCTATTCATATGGTAACTCCTATTTTACACTCCCCATTATATCTACATATCATGATCCATATGGTCATTAACATTTCTATCTTGATCACTTGCTGGATTTGAGCTACCTTCTATAATCTACGCTTGATGATAGCCCATACATGTTGTAAGTTATTCTACACCTTGAA
Source organism: Torreya grandis (assembly GCA_037957365.1). Lineage (NCBI taxonomy): Eukaryota > Viridiplantae > Streptophyta > Pinopsida > Cupressales > Taxaceae > Torreya > Torreya grandis. The sequence goes on along the minus strand of JARHVA010002429.1, from coordinate 121,154 downwards.
TAATTTCATTCTACTTTTTTCTTGCTTATATGACTTGTTTCTAAAAATATTACCATCACTGGCATCATCATTCTCAAAAATAATATTCATTATTTGATCTTTCTCTTTTACTTCTGAATGCATATCACCAAAGAATCTATAGAGATGAAAGATAATGCAATGATTAGCTCGCCCTAAATTGGTGTTTCTTATTATGAGCTTAGTGATACCTCTTATGCATGAAATGCATTTTTCACAAGCATAGGTCTCCTTATTTTATTTCTTCTACTTCTTTTTGCATACTTTTGAAATTTATTCCTTTTGTTTACTCATGGTTTCCAATTTATTATTCTACTTAGGATGTTTCATAAAATCACTTCTGTATAAGTGTGCTATATGTCCAAAGTTATTTTACCTATAACATCTAATATTATAATCTACTAAAGGAGCAAATGAATTTTAGTTTTTATTTTAAGACCCATAAGAACTTCTGCCATTGTTCCATGCATGCCTATTTCTTACATGTGTCCTACACTCCATTACTCTATGCCCAAAATGATTACATGAATAATAATAACCATATAATGAATTTGTGTACCTAATCACATTATACTATCTTAGAGGGAAAATTCATCTAAAATTTTGTATGGTTATGTTTTTTCCTTGTTTTTTGTTGGGATGAATAACATGCCCTTATTTAGTGCTCTTCTGGTTTGCTTCATAACAAGACCAATCTTTATGCATGATGACCTTTGGAAATTAAAAAAACTTATCTAGTACTTTGGTGCTTTTTAATTTATCACATATATTCTTCAATTACTTTAAGAAATCAACTTTTGATTCTAGCTTAGCAATGTGGTCTTATTTTGCCTTAAGCTGGAATCTTACTTCCTCCTCTATCTTATTATATTCTTCTATTTCAATATTTAGACTAATGATGACTTTTTATGATTCTTCAAGGCTATGAGACATTTACATTTTTAGGTCACAATTTTCTTCTTTGTATTTTTGAATCTGTAATCTTTATTTTAGATTATCCTTCTTAAGAACTTTTATCTCACCTAAAGCACACATGAGTTCTTAATTAAGATTTACTTCTCCTTGATCCTTGACATCTTCCTCTTCTTTCAATGTGTATTCACTTATAGAGGTATCATTTATTATTTATATAGCAATGAATATAGTTTTTCTCTATAACTTCCTAAAATGATCTCATCACTCTCCTCAGCTAAGTTGCTATCCCTTTTATAATAGATACTTTTCTCATGCTTAATAATTTTTTTCTTATTTTCATTTTGTTTGAAGCTTTTATTATATTTAGGTTTTCTTTCCTTTTTATTTCTTTCCTCATTATGAATTTACTCATCATCACTATCATACTTTTGTGGAAATTTATTAGAAAAGTGCCCTATTTTTCAACAATTGAAACACTTGAAAGGTAGATTACCTTTGTATTTGTTAGATCCATTTTTAATCTTTCTAACAAATAGGGCCTCCTCATCTTCTTCATCATTGGTGTTATCACTTGATTTAGGATCTTTATAATTCCCTTTCTTATATTCTTTGAAGGTTGCTTTTTTATTAGATGATTTATCCTTTTTAGTCCTCATTTCAATACCATGAAGATCCCATGTAATTCATCCATTGTTAGTGTATATACATCTCATTTATTTGACAACAGAGACTTTGACATCAAATCTTAAGGGGAGAAAACTTAATAAATTATACATAATCATTATATCTTTAATATTTTCCCCAAGACCTATGATAGTGTTGATGATTTCATCCACATAAAGTAGATAATTTGTAATGTTTTCTTCATCCTTCATTTTTAAACTTTTGAATTATCTTCTATGTGTTTGAAGTTTGGCCTTCACATTATTATCACCTTCATAGATTTTTTATAGTTTGTTCCATATTTCCTTCACTTATTTACAATGAATCACCTTGACAAACTTTGATTATGATAGATCAAATAATATGGCATTTATATCTTTTGCATTGTTCTCATTGGCCTTCTTTTTAGCTTATTCTATTGGTGGAAATGATGGAGTTGTATAACCATTTACTACTATTTTAAAAATATCAAATCCTAAATCCATTAAATAGGTTATCATTATTATACTCCAAAAATCATAATTTTTTCTATAAAAAAATGGAGCCTTTTTTATGGAGAAACCTTTTCTGGCCATGTGTGCTCCTGAGATCTACCTTCTAGCAGTTAAGCTATTTTTGAAGGAACCACTCTGATATTAATTATTGAGACCACACTTATACTGAGGGGGGAGTGAATTAGTATAAGTTAATATTTTAATTTTTCAAATTGATAATCAAAATAATATCAATCATAAAACATCAACAATTAAGAACAAAGGATTTGCATGGAAACCCTTTCAAGAGCAAACCATGAAGAAAAGGACTGCTTGGATCTACTATCCAAATACAAACACAAATAAAATTATTATTATAAAATTTATCAACATCAAAATAATAGAGACACAAATCCATGTTACTAAATAATTTTTAGGAACCGACCTATTGGAGACACAATCCCCACTGCTAACCACCAACTTAGTAAGAGACACCAATCTCTTCTTTCTAAGGAACTAACCTCTACTGAAACAATCTTCCACCTTACTATTTTTGCTTCATTATCAAATGATGGAAAATTAAATTTCCTCTTCTTTTTTCCAAAAAATATTCTTATTCTTGAATGATATAAAAAATTAATTCCATTCTTTAAATCTACATGTGTTTATTTGATATATCTTTTTGTTCTCCACACATTTGTTTCCTTCTCTTCTTTATTAATATTCACATACCTCACACTTTAAATTACATATATTTCTCAACTTTATATCTACCTTGTCTATCATTCAAATTCTCTTCAAAAATGAAGCATCCCATCCAAGAGGCACATCTTCATTGAAAGGTGTAACCATTGGTATTTCCATTGACATTTTCATTGACATTTCTATTGACAATTCTATTGGTAATTCTATTGACATCAATTACAATTAATTTAACATTTTTTTTGTTAATTATATTGACATTAATTAAAAATACTTTGACATCAATGAAAATATTACAACACCACCTATGACATATGATCACCCATTATATTTAATTATTGGAACACTTTTAAAAACTTTACAACTTATGATCACATTAGATGACAATGATATTATTGATGATGATTTATATTTTCATGCATTATTCATACAAGATTATATTTATGTGTAACAAATACATAATGAAATTATTGATAATGGTTTAAGTGATATTGATTTAAAAATGACACTTCTTCACTCCCTTAGGTACATATAACAAGAGATACAAGAAACATCAAGAGTAATTAAAAGATTCTATGGAAAGAAACATAATACCTTGGGACATATAATACTACCTCTTTAATTATGATCTATAATATTATCCATGAAATTATTATTTATATAGAGTAACATGGTATTTCAAATGTTGTTAGGATGTTCTTGGATGCAAAAAATTTGTGTAGTACCATTCAAAGTGCACTAATGTATAATGTACATACACTATAACAATTTATTCAAAATTTTAGTTATATGGTATGATTACCTTATATAACTAGTGTTATATCCTCCTCTTCCACCCCCACCTTCACCACATTTAGTTTTTACACATATTCAATAACATTATATAGAGATGGTTGGTACACTTATTTAGGATCATTGTATAGAGTCAGTTGTTACATCTATTCCAAATCTTTCCTTATACGTAATTCCTAAAAATATAAATAGGTCTAGTAAAAGGATAGTTATTCAGTGATGATCACATCAAAGAGTTACTCATGACACATATAGGTTTACATATCATACAACACTTACTTATCTAGCACCATATATACTTCAACATGTTCCACAATGATCAAAAGCAACGAAACATTCTCTTACTTTACAGACCCCCTACACTCCTTGACCATCTAGAGTTTCCCATCATACATTGATCATGATATTTAACATATATCACATGAATTATTATCAAAATTTGACATGCCTATAAATCCAAATTATTAGTTAATATAAAATGCTCACTATTTTTCAATTTTAGATACTCAACAATTTTCTTAGTTTCTATCCTTTTACATGAAATTGGCTTATCTTATTAAAATCAAGTTAAATAATGATTAAAAAATCAGTTAAATGAATATAAATGAAGAAAATTCAAACCAAATTTCTAACAAAATCCACCCATTTTGGGGATATGTCTTTAGGTCTAAAAAGCACTCAAACTGATCTATTACATGGTGTAAAATACACTTTGAATATACTATTTACATGAATATATGAATTTGTTCTAAAAAATAACCTTTGACATACCTTTAAGAAGTATCTACAATAATATCATATATGGTAGTTGTTCTTTATATATAAAATGACACTTGTTTACTTGTTTCTTACTTGTTTTCCTTCAAAAAAAAAAAAACAAGTTTTCTTCTCTTCATGTATATGTTTTATAATGAGACTTTTATGATGCTCCCAAGCACAATTTTTCATGGGTTAATGTCTTATCTATTTACCCAATATGTTGGGATTATTTACACTACCCTTTTTAGGGCTGGATAAAGCTTCCATGCATTCTAGGTGGGATTTAATCCCATATTAAGAGGGTTTTATAATAATAATGTTTTAATAAAATTTTCAACACCATATGAATTAGTATTAAGACAAATATTTTCTTGAAACTATATCATATCTTGGGGACTTGTTTTTGGAATTTTCATGGGTTAAAATACCATTAGTATATGTGTCAAGCCTTGGTTTTGTCACTAGTACATGCCCAGTCACCATGGTAACATCATCATTGTACCCTAGTTTATTTAATAGGTCATAAATTTCACATACAAAGTCCCTTTGACCTAATTTAAAATGAATTGGATTCATCTCAATGAGCTCTTCAATTTTGGGATAATTCAAATAGGGTTACAAACCATTTTATTAGATTGGTGTGGGGATACTCCTATATCACTCCTCCCCACTAAAAATATTTTGGACCACTAAAAGTTTGGTCTTATTTTTAAAACAAGTGAGGTTAAAAATCCCTCACTTTTATAGTTTAAATCCACCTTGCCTTGCTTGGAGTTATTATTTTTAGGGTAACTTATATGTATTCAACATATCCTCTTTGTGATGTCCTTGTATTCCTATCAAGAATCATGTCTTCTTATAACTCATAAATATATTAAAGAGAAAAATAATCTATAGAGGGTAATTTAACACTCTCACCTTGATCCGTGATCATATGTGGCTCATAAAATTTCAAGTTTTCAACATTTAAAACTAAATAGATCTGCATGTAAGGCGGTAGTTCTAACCAAAAAGCATTATTACCAATCTTCTCTAAAATTTTAAATGGGTCATACCTGATTTGTTTGATATTTTAACCTTATCCTTTAAGACATTTTTTGATTACATGAAGACAAAATAGATCACCAAATTTGAAATGGTGATCAATCTGATGCTTATTATGCCTAGCCTTTTACTTGAATTGGTTATATTTTAATTAATATTGGATATATTGATGAACCAATTAGATATTTTTTATGAATTTATTTTCTTTATCTAAATACTTTTATCCATATCACATGAAATCTTACCCAAAATATAATTCCAAAGGTGACTTAGCCAAATAACCAAAACAAGTATCAAAAGGAGACTTTTGTGTTAAAAATATATGGCATAATTGTAGGCATGTTGCACTAAAAAAAGTGTTCATCCCAAATATTAATATTCTTATTGGAATAATCTTAGATAAAATGAACCACTAATTTATTAAACAATTATATGTTACCATCAATTTGTGGATGAAATGTAGTTTTCTTCTTGAGTTTTGTATCCATCAAGTCCCACAAAGCTGACCAAAAGTTCCCAATGAACTGAGAATCTTGATAAAAAATAATAGATGTGTCTAAACCAAAATGAACCCAAAAATTATTTAATAACAAGTGTGTAGTCTCCTTTCCTATGGTATTTTGTTTATAGCGAACCAAAACACACATTTTTCTAAATCTATGCACAATCACATACAAATAGTCATGATTTTTTTCTAGACATAGGCAAGTCACCCGAAAAGTCCATAGAAACACTCTCTTTATGGGACATGGGGTATAAAAACCTAAATTAATATTACTATGATTTATATTGGCACAAATAATATAATTTTTAACATATTTGGATAAATTTTCATACATTGAGGCTAATAAAAAAAATCTTCACAATTGTGCAACTATTTTCCCAATGCCAAAAAGACCTAAAATAAGAGAAGTATGTGCTTAATTAATCACATGGTATCTTTCATCTCATAAAATTTATAAATTAATAATATGATACAATAATCCATCATGCACATGATATTCCAATTATTTTACCTACTTTCCATGGGTTAAATCTTCATACACATCTTTAAAATCAACATCTCTAGCATATTATTCCCTATAACTTTCATGTATCAAAGAACTATGTTGTAAGATAATAGATGCAATAATAGGAGGTGTTGAAATCATATAATCTACCTTGTTTTGTGTACCTTTATTAAATCTAGTTACAAAATGGATTTTTTACAAAAATCCCATCCAATGAAATTTCCTTGACTATTGTAACTTTGACTATGATTGGAGATATTGGAAAGGCTGGTGATCTGTATGGATGATTATCTATTTTACCATTAAGTAATGCTTCCATTTTTTTACACTTTGAACCAAAAAATACAAATATTCATCATAGGTAGGATATCCATTTACCTAACTTGTGAAGGTTTCAAAATGGTAACAAACATGCTTTCACTTCTACATCAAAATTACACCAATGGTATAATCTCTTGTATCGATCTCAATCTTGAATGGATTATACAAATCTATAAATGATAACACTAGAGATGTGCTTATATTTTATTTCATCATGTCAAATGATTTTTTATTTTTCCTCCCCATTGAAGGACCTGTTTAGTACTTTTCAAAGCATGCAAAGGATATGCAATCAATGAAAAGTTAGCAATAAACTTCCTCTAATAGTGGACTACCCCTAGGAAGCTTCTAACTATAGTTACATAATTAAGCTTTGGACATTTCATTATGGACTCAAATTTATAAGGATAATTTTTTATTTTACCATCCCCTAAAACATAGCCTAAATATACTAAATATGTTTTGCCAAATTCACATTTAGACATCTTTAGGTACAATTTCTCCCTTTTTAAAATTTCTAAGGCTTTCTTAATATGTTGTATATGATCTGATAATTTTAAATGAAGATAAAAATATCATATAAGTATACTATTACACGATCATCTATGAGTGGCCTAAATACATCATTCATAACCCACATGAAAGTGGCAACAACATTACAAAGCCTAAAAGGCATAACAAGCCACTCAAAAATACCTTGCTTAGTTTTGAAAAGAATTTTCCAAATATTATCTTCACTAATTATAACTTGATGATAACCACTTCTTAAGTCTAACTTAGTGAAATAAACAACAATTTTTAATTGATCTAAAATATTATCAATATGAGTAGCAGTTTTTCATTATAATCTTGTTTAATGCTATAAAGTCTATACACATCCACCAAGTGCCATATTTATTTAGAACCAAGACAATTGGTGAATCACATGGAGAAGTGTTTAGCTTTATTAACCCTATCTTGATAAAATATTTAACTTGCTTCTTTATTTCTCTATTTTCTACCACATACAACTTGTGCATGCCAATATTAAGAAGAGGTGCATATTATTGTAGTTGTATCTCATGATAAATATGTGTTTTAGGAAGTAAACCTTGTGGATCCTAAAAACCATCATTATAGTTAGACATAATATTAACTATTTCATTTCTATGTTTAGGATCATAACCTTAGATAGCCTTGGATTTATCATCAACCTTGGCTTTTATAACCATGAGTCCAAACTTTTTACTTGCATTGAGAAACCTTTTCATCTATCCTAAAAATATAAGTGGTAAGTTTGTTTTTATCTGATGAGATATAATAATGTATTCAACCCCATATTTTACAATAAATTATTTATTCTATTCCTTATAGAAGATTATTTTTTATCATACAAACAAGGACTACTAAGTACAATGCCACACATATCAATTAGAAAGACAAATAAATCTACCTCTTTAATGAGCTTAGAGGTGATTACAAATCTTAACCTACTTGTTTTTATGACTTGAAATTTAGCATCATCACATACCCATCCTAAAGGGTAAGGCTTAGGATGTAGCTTAGTTTCAAGTTGTAATTTGTTAACAATCTCTTTAGAAATAAGGTTAGCTCTAGATCCACTATCAAAAAGAGTATCTATCTTAATATGATTGGAAATAACTCTAATGTGGAATAAATAATTTATTTTCTTTTCATGATGTATAGGTTTAAAATTTAAATAGAAATGAGAATCAAGAGATTTAGTGCTATAAGAGGAATAAGATGAATGTTGTGTTCCCATAGTAATGACCTTGGTCTCATCACCAAAATCAGACCCAAGATTTTGTTGTACTATTGTAATAGTCTTCTTACCTTTCTTGTTTTTGAGCCATTTTGGCCTATGTTCTATATGTAACTTCCAACACTTAGCATAATCATAGCCTTCTCTCCTTCAATGAGATCAAAAATGCTTTCCATCCTCTTTATGAACTATGGAGGTATTTTTAATTTTACCCTTTCCTTTATATTTTCTATTAGGTGGTTTACTAGGCTTCTTTGTGAAGATTTCCCTATCCTTAGTCACTTTACCCCTTGATTCAATATGGTTAACCTGGACATAAACTTCATCAAGATCAACGGGGTTAAACATAATGATTTTATTATTTTGACCCACCAAAATATTTTAAAAGAGTATCTTGTGTGTAAAGAGGAGTACTTAACACCAAAGCCCTCTTTCTAAAATCTTGAATATAATCCTATAAACTTTGACCCTTACTTTGCATTAAAATTTTCCAATCCATAATATCTTAATGAGCGTATCCTAATGGATAAAATTTATTTCTCAATGTATAAACAAAATCAACCTAAGAATAAATCACTTTACCATGTTTCAAGAGATCTTCTTGTATTTTAGTCTCCTACCAGATGAGTGATGTGACACCCATGCATAGAGTAATTAATTGAATTTGTGATTCATTATCCACAATATTTTGAACCCTACAATACACTTCAATCTAATTGATATAATGATATAATTTATATACACTAATTTCTCCATTATAGATTGGAAAATCAAACTTAACATCTAGCTTAACCTTAGAAGAAAATGAATCATAAACTTTCTTTTGTTTATCATTAGATAAATAAGGATAAGGTTTGGAAGGAGATGGAAGAGATTTAGGATATTATTATTGTTTACCCTTACCACTAGTTGAGGGTTATACGTCTTGTTTACCTTCAATCCTTAGCTTCCTTTCATGATACAACTTTTCCACAATGCTCTTCATCTTGACAAAATGCCATTTATGTGTTTGTGTCTCCCCTAGGTGATCCCATGGCTTAAATTGCACATTTCCACCAATTTCAAGGTTATAATATTCAAGCATTCCTTCACCACACTTTATCTTAATCTTGACAACCATGCAAAAAAAAAACTAGAAAATCCAAAACCACATAAAAATAGACCCCAATCAGCTTATTTTGATACCAATCTTGATATGAATTGTTAGTTAATGCAAAATGCTCACTATTTTTCAATTTTGGTTACTCATAACAATTTTCATCAATTTACATGAAATTAGATTATTTTTTAAAAATTAAGTTCAATACTAATTAAAAATATAAATTAAATGAATATAAATAGAGAAAATGCATATGCACATAATTTATAAGAATAATATTTACATGTTTTTACATACACATACATTTGAGATACAAGTTATCAAATTTAACATATATAAGCATGTAATTATATATCAGATGGTCTAGATTCAATGAGCATGATACTATATCATAGACATATACACACTTTCAAACTCATGAAGCATGATACTAGTTCATACACATACATAAAAACATAGTTTATAGTTGAATGGAAAATGGTTATCATTCCATTTCACAATTATCAAATCTATTTTCATGATGGGGGCATAAAAATTATTCATTCCCTTTCAATCATTAATTTATTCTAGATTAAGAGAGCTTATACAAATATATACAAGAAAAAACCTATGTTCATGATAGAGGCATGGAAATTGTTCATTCCATTTCAATAATACATTTTTGTTTACAAGGATCAAACTCAAGTGGAACTATACAATTTAATTTATAAGCCATATGTAGTTATCGATTCATTTTCTTTGAGTGAAACTATCTTGATGGTTCCATATTTACATGTGTATTTATTTGGGTTATTACATTACATAATTTGACCCACATTCATGAAGGTTGGGTCATGTTGTCTTCCCAACCTAAGGGTCTCCATAGTTATACAAATTTGGGACATAGTCACCCTAACTCTCCATGTGCTTTATCAAGGAACCAAATTTTTTTCCAATGTTTCAATAAGGAAGCATCATCTCAAACAAGTTGTGAGGGTAATATTTTTTTCAAAAACATACATGTGTACACTTTCCTTACTCTTTAATTTTTAAATAAATTAGTTTTAGACTAAATTTATCGATCTATGGACATTGACTACAGATGATTTTATGTTTTTATATTGAGTGACCTATATAATTATATATTCATAACCAAAAAAAAGTGTGTTGTATACACTTAGGTAGATTTCATCTTTTTAGTATATTAATTCCATTACTAAAATAAAATGATGGCATTAGTAGATAATAAAATTTGGTATTAAGTACTTGATAATGACAAGATTTACACACATTTACTACACTTAAATTGAGCACATAAATAAGGTACTAATACACTATTATCTCACATTTATGTTGTGACCTAAAACATACACCCCATTCAAAAATCCAAATAAGGGCCCACTATTGATGGAATATCTTAATATGAGGTCTTGTAAATAAGTAGTCTACGACATGGAATTTGAAAAGCATAAAATGAAGGTCATTTCAAAGTTACAATATGTTTCAAACTTATACAATAATTAAATATGTACATAATCCATACTATATGATTCACTTTTCACCTTTGACTTTACTTTAAATCAGTACTTATAAGTTTAATTTACAAATAAATGACTAACTAGGCTAACATGTTATGCTTTTAATTAGTTCTTTGTCTATGTTATATCTTAAACATGTTTTTGATAATATAAGGTGACAAAAACTAGGGGCTGAACCCTTAATAGAAACAGAAAAAGGAACATAAAGGCTCACAAACAAAAAGAGCCACCAAAGTCAGCTACATCATAAACAACATAAATATCTGATAAATAATAGATAGTATAAAATAGAAAACAACATAAAGTATAAAAAGAAAATAGACTATGGAGAAATAACCTCCCAACCTTTAGCCATAAAATCCATAATTTCATCTAGTTTCTTGACTTTTTCATCATCCTCACCATTCACCAGTGACTCTTATTCCTTCAATAGATTTAGATTGAGTAAATCCAAGTGATAGAGCATACTACTAATATAGGATCCCAAGGAATGAACCTTCTACTCAACATACTCCACATGACCCTTAAGATCAATAATAACATTCTGCTAGTTTTCCTCCTTCTCCTTAGTCTCCTTTTCAAATTCCTCCACAATAATCTTCTCCCCTTCAACAACATTGAATGTAGGTTCACCCCCATCACTACCAAAATCCTCCATCTGCTAGTCATCTCCCCCACCTTAATTCCCTTTAGAAATCTCCTAAATCTCAATGTCTTTGACTTTCTACTAAACCTTAACTTGAGTAGAAGCTTTAGAATCACTTTCAGAATAATCAATTAATTTATCCTTCAAGGCTAGTTTCCCTACAATTCTCTTTGACCTTCTCACCCAAAATGAAAAATCCTCTTTCTTTCCCTTCTTTTTTGATTTTATACTTTTTCACTAGGCCCTGATAATCACTACACAGATTCTTATGGGACCCCATTTTATCTTCAGTAACCTCCCCCTTAGAAGCCACCTCCTGGGTCTTTATTTTTTTACTTTTCACACTCCCTTTAGAAATAGGAGTAAGTAAATCCTTCACAATCTCCTCTAGAGTAAAAAAAAAAAGAAACCCCTTTAATTTTTTGGTTATTAGGGTAGAGCATGGTTCATCAAAAATATTAGTAATAATGGGGGGTATGGTAGCCTATACTTTAATCATAGAGGGTTGAATTGGCTTAGGAGGGTCCAAAGTAATTTGGAAATTACGCAACCAAAGAATGAGGCCCTGATGCAAAGGAGCCAGACATTTTAAGGGTTTTTTTTATATTTATCTTCAAATCAAAACATAGAGTGTTCAAGGGAGGACAAAAAATAAAATGGAAATCTTATCAAAGCATTTTGATGAAAATGGTTAAGGGGAGGTGGTAATTATAAAACTTGGTGAATCAACCCTCCAAGGTGAAGTATTTCATTAGGGGAAATTAGATCTCATCACATGACGTAGGTAGCTTATCATGCTCAAAACATTTTTAGAAGGGGACTAATTCCTTGCCTTCACCCAAGAAAATCTTTTGGTTATAAGGGTTAGCCACCTTAGTATTCTTCTATAAGTTAGTCCATTTCATTGAAAGACTAGTCACCCTAGCAATGACCTCTTTGAAGATTTAAAAACCAATTCTACCAATGGTAACCATATGATTCTACCATGGAACAACACACTACATAGATAAATTTTCATCAAAACCATTGAGGCATTATAAATAGGGGGCTATGCCCCCTTCCTTATAGTAATGCCAGACAAAGGCATTGTCCTTAAATTTTTCAAAAGATATAGTCTCGATGTGAATTCTATCTCTTCCCATTCTCACCTTACCCTCAAGATTACAAAGCCAAAGATATTGAGAGCATAGATAAATTTCCACTCTATAAGTTTGAAAATTAATTCTAGCAAGGTAGAAAATTATAATGTAGTAATAATTGGGAAGATAACCCAACATGCACGAGCCATCGACAACTCGATACACCTTCACAATATCCAATCAATGCCCTTTCCTCCCATGCTTAGAAATAATTTTTTGAAACTTTCTATCAAAATCACTTATCTCACTCAGCTGAACACATGCAAATAATAATAATGCCAGAATGGCATTAGTCAAAAATGTATAATAGCTCATAATGCCCCCATACTTAAGGATCCACATCATTTTCATAAGAAAAACATCTAACCATCCTTAAACATGTTATTTTCCCATATGACATTATTCCACTAACTTGGATCCCAAGTAAAGAACATAAGTCACTTGAGCAAGCAAAATAGTGAGATCTATCCATGTGTCATTATCCCACTCACCCAGAGGTGATACCAATAGAGTTATTCATATAGATATCTTAGGAAAATAGATAAATAATATTTATCCACATATTATTATCACACTCACCCATATGTGACATAAATAAAGTTCCTTTTATAAATATCCCAAGCAAGTGGAGTAGTAAAAGTTGTCCATGTGTCATCATCCCACTCACCTGAAGTGATGTTAGTAGAGTTACTTGTATGGATATCCTAGGCAAGCATAGTAACTAAATTCATCCACATGTCATCATCCTTCTCATCTAGAGGTGGTATCAATAGAGTTCATCATATGTATATCCAAAGCAAGTGGAGCAGTGAGAGCCATCCATGTGTCATCATCCCACTAACCCATGACCAAAAGAAAAAATTATAACAAGCCATAACTTAGTTACAAGTGGATTATTGATATGCATACATGTTCCCTTCATACACATAATTAAATAATAAGACATGAAGTCTAAGCCCAAAAAAATGGAAAATAAAACATCTATCACATTATGCTGATTATGAACTTAGGAGCAGATAAATGAAGCCACTTGGAAATAAAATCCATGGAAAAATACATTATGAAATTAAAATGGAAAGAATAGATAGATTATGGAAAAAAATCCATTGTTACCATTAATTCACATGAATTGGTTAATTAATACATTCAATTCTAAATGCCAACACATCTAAATAAATATAGTTTGAGTTTTCATTTCCAATCTAAGCTCATTGATTTCTAGATACCAAGTGTACATTGTGAAATTTGAGCTCTATTACAAACTCTTCATAGATCAAATATTTTCCACATATATTTTTAATGGCATCCTCATCTTACGCTCCACCTCCTTCTACATATTTAATTATAGGACTAATCAAGTACATTGATACAAAGTTTGATTCAACATCTCTCAATCATAATTTTAAACATTATTATACTATTCGGGATGAGGTCATAGCAATCAAGCTATACAAGGCTGAAGTCTAACTTTTAATTTTCACCAAAGGTATAAGGATGACTTGATATCAATAAAATTAGTTGGTCTAAACAATGATGAAACTAAACTAGAGATAATATCTTGCATTGACCTATTATTTGATTTATTTGTGAATGGGAAAATATTTCAAAAAATATTACATTTCAAACCTAACAACATACATAAGTGGAAATGATTTTGGAACATATTATATGTTCCCTCTACCATAAATTTACTATAGGAAATACATGGTAAATACATGTCTCCTTAAAAAAAATGTCCATATCAATTTGTAAGAATAGGTTGGCAGCCCAAGCAACTTTGTGATTCATGGCCTTATTTTTGTTATCCCCATTGTTGTCTTCAAACCAGGGGTAGGAATTTCCATGGCCCTACTAAACATAACATATGGTTTCTCAACTATTTATTATGTCAACAAGATATGGGTCCCCTTTTTGGATACTATCCTAACCTCCAACAAAATCATAGCCTTGGGAGAAATTATTTGCTTTGGTTTGATTCTATGAATCAAAAATACATATAACTCACTAGATGGTATGTTATATATGTTGTATTCTTTGGTAGATGTTGTGACTAAAATTGTGCATTAAACATATGAAGAACCTCAAAAACTGTCCACATAATACTCAAAGAATAAGATTTGTGATGATTTCAATGTCTTCCATGTGCATAGGTTTAGAAAGAAAATGAAAAATTTGACAAAAAATTTTTACCCTATGGTGTACTAGGCCATGTATAAGAAGAACATGCCTAGACTCTTAGAGTCCATAGAGAAGACTATTTGAAAAATGGGTGACTATTGGTTTTATCTTGATTGCATTATAATCAGGATAGAAGGTACCAAGGCATACCCTTTATACTTACCCAAACTTGTGACTAACAAATTGGCTGAGTAGGAAATTTTTACTCAATTATCTAATAGTGTTGAAGTTGACTTATAAAGGGATAAGTAAGAATCCATCCACTTGACCTCTCTTAACATTATTTGAATGTAAAATGCAATGTGGGAGCACTTCTAGTATTTTGGAAGAATAAGGATTCATTATAGATTGAAATGGGCACCATTTAAGCATTGTGACCCTAGGAATAATGTCAACAACATATCAAGAGATATGAAAGGAAAGTGAGAATTAACTTTGGTCACTAGTCCTACAATCATGACCATGTATTCAATAATGTAGAGGATGACATTGAGGTCACTATCAGGATGCACATGGTAAAAAAGTAAATGATTGTAGCAAATAGGATCCAATATGATCCCACAATTATTGAGAAAGATGTCAAGCAAATTTAAAAAGAGTAATGGGTTTCTAAACATATTCATGGACCTCCTCCTCAAACATAAGTATCATACAAAGAAAAGCTAACCCATATAAGGAAGTAAGTATTGAAGATATACTTGAGAATACACATGCCTATTCAAGTGTTTTTACTTATCCTCAACATCAAGTTAGTGCAGAGAGACCTAAAAGTCCTACTATAATAATTGGGATATTTTCCATGTTACCAGTACCTTTGTTAACTATAACACAAAAGGTAAGTACCCATTCTTTCTTATCTCATGTTTCCATTATTTCTCCTTATAGGTCCCCCTATTATGATAATACCACTAAAAATAATTCCTAAATCTCTTGAGAAACCATCTTCACCACCCATGATTCCTCTAGTGGTCACTAATAATCTTATTTCATTACCACCCACCACCATTGCAATCCATTCATATCCCACTCTACCTTATAAAAGAATATCCCTTACTATAGTTAAAATTCTAATTACCTATAAAAGGAAGCCCAAGGATCCTCCTATATCACCTCAAAAGGTGTAAGTATAATGGAAATAAATATCAAACCATGTTCAAATTTATGATAGTGAAGATGAATACAAAAGATGGGTATCTAAAGAAGAATGGGTGTCCAAGACAGACATTGAGCAAACATAGTTATTTGATGAGACAACTAAAACAAAAGAAGAGGATGAATGGATGATTGAGTATATTACTTAGTTCATAGAAACTAAGATATTGATTGATTCTAAGAATGTTGATCAAAGATATGTTAGTTTGGTGGCCACAAAGTTTTTGTTAGATAAATAAGGAGATGTAGAAGGGGATGCAAAGTTAAAACTACAAACCTTACTATAGGGCCATCATCAACTTCACCTCCATGCCTTCCATATTAGGTTACAATAGTGAAAACTGTAACAACCCATCATATCCCCTCTTATATTTTAAGTACAATAATCCCTCATTCTTTGATAACATCCTCAATTACTATTACTATAATTGGTGTGGCAGATACTATTCATTTTGTACATTTTAAAGCTAAATAGATAATATTAAATAAGTTAATCTACTATTTTTATCCACTATATCCCAATTTTATACGATGGGTCCTCCTCCTCCTACTATTATTATTTTGGTTTCATATACATTAATCATAGGTTACTTGAAAAATATACATAGCATCCCAATGACTTATTCATTCTTTAGTGGAATAATTCCCCAATCCCTCAAGACATCAATGGGAGTACATTTTGAAAACCTAATGTACACTTAATTTTTGATGCATAAGCCACACCCCTAGTTTGTCCACACAATTGGGAATCCCCATTGGCGAAGCTACTCAAGCATATTCACATATAGTTTTGGTGCATAAGGCATATAAGAAGCTAAATACATCATTGATACACCAACATAAAAGTAGGTAACTAGATGGAGGAAAGATTTACATATTTTACCTACATTAAGGACATCCTCTCCCACATCAATACATCCTTCAGGGTAATATTCTTCTTATATTCATGTGGTTATATGACAATGTATTGAACAATCCTTTGTGGATTAAGTAGAGTTAACAAGAAGTAGGGAGGTAAGAAATAGTAATTACTAAAAACCCAACTATCAAATTCCATTTTGATAGAAAAATGAATACCTTGAGGAAGGTTAAAATAAATACTATGGTTGTAAAAGGATTATAGGTTGAGATAACATAGAGAGAACATGTATTCTCTCTAACAAAGAGAAAAATATTAAATATCTCAAACTTGGATAGATATAGGAAGGATTCTTACAACTTTATAGATGCCACTAAAGGGGTAATAAAAAAATGTTTGGAATCTATGACCAATATGTTAATAGGTCACTATAGAGGATCACTATTTAGTCTTATAATGATATAATTGATAACTTACAGGGGGAAGCTAAAGATGTATGAAACCATTCATTTAATAAAGTCTATAAAGGCTACATCCTAGCCTAAGTGGGGAACATAATTTAATTATTTAATAAAAATGAAGGATATATATGGTAATTTTTTATTCTTAAGTCAAACAACTAGGAATAAGCCATTTGTCCACTTAAACCTAATAACAATAATGAAATTTTCATGGTCCCAAAATGATGTTGCTACCAAGAGGGATGGTTTGCTTGATTGGCATAAAGAGATGTGAAATTTGGTGTAACAATTTATGAATCAAGAGAGAATCAGTATCAATTTTAAAATATATGAGAGTAACATAGGTAAGCAATCCTCTTGGGTTATTAGTTCCTAAGCCCATTTTTGAGAAACTTCTTTGAGTTACAACTAATAGCTTTCAAGTTGAAATTGAAAGCACAACCTACAAAACCAATGATGAGATTATGCAATTAGTAATTTTTTATAGATATAATTATAGGAATTGAAACACTTCATGTGGAGGTCAAATTTTCATTAGTCATAAATAATTAGTTGATGGACAAGCTCCTACAGTTTTTCAAGAGATATTTGATTGACTTCCTGGCTATCCATCCATTATATTTACAAATGGATGTAGCAAAATAATCAAATTCAGTAGTAGGTGTAGAAATAACACCTCCTCAAGGTAATCAATCTCTAAGATATACACTAGTGAAAATGTAGGCATGTCCAACATAAGTGCTACTTCTAAAAATCACTAGTACAACTACATTAGTCATAGTTTCTGGTAGATCTATAGTGATAATGTTTGTTTCAACTGTAACTCAAGTTATTATAGTAGTTTCATCCACTTCAATTTCTACAACTATGACCCTTTTAAATGTGTATGTATTTTTTTGATTCAATTAATTTATAACTATTAGTTCCTAGTTTATTTGGCATATATATTTAATTTTGGTTGAATAATTTTATTCTAGGCAAACATCATTGTATATACATGTTTTACATGGGAATTAGTGTATTGTTCTATTTTTGTAAATGTAATTTTAGAATTTTATTTAGAGATGAGGCATCCCCATCCTCCACACACACACACACACACACACACACACACACACACACACACACACACACACACACACACACACACACACACACATGTATCCTCTTAATCCCAAAGGGAAGATAATTTTGGCTATTGAGATTAATAAAAAAAATTTGAGGAAAGTTTTGCAATTGGTTTTGATGTGCAAATCTTAATTCTTCTCCAAAGCTATGAATTTTGTAAGAAGTTATGTCATTTTAGTATCTTAAACTTTTGGTTGTGCATGAGTTATCTTTTTAATACAATTATTCATATTATGTTATTGCTAATTTGAATACCTTTTGTGTATTAATCATAATCCGTCTTTGTAGATATATAAATGCAATCTTAAAAACATAACAAACTTTTATTATATATGCTATAGTTTACTATGTTCTTATTTACTTGGACTTATATCTATGCTTGATTATTGGTGTGATTACAACAACTTATAACAAAAATTGGTTTTTGATTACTTGTCTAACCTTTAGTTTAAGATATAGCTTAGAAAGGATTCATCTTGTTTGGTCCATAGGCATTATTTTATACCTTAACTTCACTTTTTTTTGAGTTTGTTGTCCTACCCACTTTAATTTAGATTCATAATTTATCCACCCATCTCAATTATATTTATATTCACCCATATACAAACTTGTCCATGGTAGACAAACTAATTCACTCACTATTATTCGACTAATAGGTTGTTTACAAAACTTAATACCTCATAACTTTTTCCTTGGAGTGAATATTCATTCATAGATCTTGAAATGTTAGAGGCTACCTTGTAAGGTTCCCTAGTATGCATAAAACCCACATCAACTATAATTTATTTAGTACTAGAAGGAGGGCTTGAACCTTAGTTATTACCTCCATTTATTTATAGGATAGAACCTTTGACCTTGTGGTTTTTTACTAGGATTTATCTTGATGACCTCTCCTTCCACTTTTTTAATTTATATTATTTTCTTGACCTAATCAATAGGAATTTATTTGGAACTAGGAGGGACTGAACATCAAACTCTTATAATTTGAAAAGAATCACTTGAGTTGCATTGGATATACTTAGAAGATTAATAAGGTCTACCTTAAACACTAAATTAATAAACCTACATTTGGAAATCCATAGAAAATTTAGACATGATAAAGGTGTCATAAGGAGACCCCAAGATCAATCATACTCTCTAGGTAGATAACCATGTCTTCTATTATGCCTAATGGCCCAAACTTTGTTAACTAATTCCTCCATGAATGCCCATGGATACTGATGATCTCAAAATATGGCTCATTATTGACATGTTATTTCCTTCAAATCATCTCTTGAAGGATATTATCTTATACAAATCTTAGATTCTTAGATAGCTATTACATGGAAAATAGATATTTGTCATTTTTATATTAAACCAAAGACTGAATCTTTACCTTTTCATTAATGTTTAATATATAGCATGTTTTAGTGATATTTTGTGTGAAGAATTCTCAAGAAGAAGACATAGGTGATGTATAGTGAATATTCCATTTTGATCTCTATCCAGTAGAACTATGGGCTCTGCAGGCTTTTTTCTATGGACTCTGCAGGCTTATTTCTATGGACTCTATAGGCTTATTTCTATGGACTCTGCATGCTTGTTTCTATGGACTCTGCAAGCTTATTTATATGGACTCCATAGGCTCATTTCTATGGACACCACAGGGTCAGTACCAATAATTCTGTAAGGACAATGGGAAGCTGGAGATCAGATAGGATATGGAAGAACCATTCAAGCTGGAATCAAATAAGGAAAATAATCATCTGCTATGTTGAAGTACTTGCTTTTGATAAATTTGTATATAATCAGATTTTAGGACTATTATAGGATAGGATATTTAATTCATCAAAATAATTGGATCTCTTGGGCATCCAATCTCCTATCTTTGGAAGAATGGATCGACCAAAGAATCCTATTTCATTACATCCTAGTTTGAGTTAATTATATTAGTATAAAGTGTAAGACTTTCGACTATGATAGGATAATAGATATTTAAAAAAAAAGAATAGATTTTTAGAAAAGAAGAAAACAGAGGATTGAGAATTTGATAAGTATACAGGTTTCAATCAGACTGTAATTATTTCATTTCTATGAGTTAATACTTCAAGTTTATAGCACTGATTAAGCTTTGTTCCTGAGCTTGAGAGAAGCAAGGGCCCACTCTCCTTAGAACCAGGAAATGTGTACGGTATTTATGTTCTATTTTATTAGTTAGAATCCTTTTACTATTTGCATTTATTTATAAAAATATCAAAACAAATTCATAGTTTCAAAAGAGCATTTTCTTATTTCATTTCTTTTCTATGCAATGTATCTTTTATTTTACAACAAAAGTGTGAAGCAAATTTCCTTTTATAAGTAGGAGTGTGAATTTATATTCCCTGCAAATGTAAAATAGGAGTGTGATATTTTACTTCTAGCAAAGGAGTGGATTGATTTGATTTATTTCTTCTTTTTAGCAAAAGTGTGAATCAAGTAATTTAGGATGTATTCCTTTCTTTAGTCAAAATTAGAATAGAATCAACAAACACCCCCATAATTAGACTTCTAGATCTACCATCCCATACCTTACTATAGATAGCTTTGGACACTAGCCCTGGTTGATAAGACACCAATTGAATATTGGTTAAATGAGGAGTTAGATGACACTCATCATTTTTGGCACCATTATTGGGGAACATAAGGTGTTAGTAAGGTAATAATTATTGATCTAGAGTATAAAACAAAAACAGTTATAAAAATCATAAAACAAAAACAATTAATAAATTGATGTACCATCCTAGAGATTTTAAAGGATGATTTATTTCAAAGTTTCCACCAAGGACACATGTGGACACTCCTTTTACACCCTTTTACACCCTTTTGCCTATTTTAAAGAATCAAATGAAAACACAAGTCCAGTCCACTAATGAAGTAAATTATATTTAGAGAAAAAAAATTGCTCCACAAAACTAGGCTCAAGGACAGTTTAGTGCAAGAAATCCGGTTAATCCATGGATGTCACCATGGAATGTTCCAGTCTCTTCACCATTTTTGAGTTAATCCCAAATTCCATCAATTCAAAATCCATGGGAAGGACAAGATTGGATGCCAACACCTTCATGGATGGTGCCACAGCCACAACAATAATGGGTACCATATCAACAATGGAATTAGTAGTGGAACCCCCAGTCATAATTCACCCAACCAAGAAGACCACTTCAATAATAAACCATTATGCCACCCCCAATTATTCAACAACAAGGACAAATTAGTCAGCCCTCAATGCCTACATAACCAATAAAAAATCCAAAAAATAAACAACCAACACCTGTTTATGTCAATGAATAGGAAGAAACAATCAATGTGGGAGCTATTGAGTGTTCAGACATACATTTGAGATCAGGAAAAACTATACAAAAACCTCTAGTACTCATTTTTGAGATACCTGATGAAAATGAAAAGATACAATCATCTTAATTAAGCATTGGAGAAGCTGAAATCAAAAGGAGCATTGAAGCAAACAAAGGAAACACTACTACACCAGTAGTTCCTTTTCCTAAAAGATTAAGAGGAACTGATATCAAGCTAGACTGCCCCTCAGATTTCCCCTAGCCAACATTTGGCTATTCAATATGGCTTGCCACAAAGTTATCCTTTTGTAGGTGGGCACATTGCCTCTCCTTCTACCTTCCAAACTCAAGCAGGTATTGCTAAGAAGGCTAGAGAAGCCATGATGGAGAAAAAAGAGGATGAAAGATAATAAAGCCTTGGCTACACCACATATGAGGTCACAATTTGACCCAATATAGTAGCAACTAATGGTGACCCATTTGTCACCGAATATAGTCAATCTAAATGAGCAGATGCAGCCTAAAGATTACACAATGAATGCAGTGGCTATAAACATGTCCCTTTTTAGACCATAAGATAGGGTCAACCTACTAAATGAATCCACTTCTATAGTAGCTAAAGATTATTTGAAAATATCAAAGAAGCTATAGAAGATGGAGGTTGATTTAGCCAAAGAGAAGGCAAACTGTAGCAGTTTGACCACAAAGATCAATACTAAGAACAACAAAATAGAGAGTCTAAATAAATAGTTGTAAGATACTATTTCTCTTCAGACTCACCAAGCTATCTAGGCCCAAAATGATTCTATAAAAGTAGGGCTAATGTAGGTGAAGGATGCAGTGACAACCTTAAGGTGAGAAAAGGCAACATTTTAGGAAAAATGTGAGAAAAGCCTGCTACAAGTTACTCAATTTCAATAGAAGCTGCTGAATGAGCAAAACAATACCACTATTATACAGGCCCAAATTCAAGCAGAGTGACAAATGATAGAATAGTTGACACTTGAGTTGGCTAATAGGTAAAAGAATACAAGGGTTTTGAATCTAGTTAAGGAGCTTTATGAATCAATATGGAAAAGAATCTCTATGGAGATTACTCAGCTCAGACCCTCTTTAACCTTTCTGCTAAATGCACAAAAATTATGTGAAAAGGTGGAGACTTCAGTTGAAGACACTCTGTCTACTATCTCTGGGAGAGTTTTTGACTCTCAAATGCTGCTATAAAAGTTATATGATGCAACTGATGAAACATTATCAGCATCAGGGATTAGTGACAAAATGGTCACTGCTAAAAGAGTGAATGAGGTTCTCAATTGAAACTCCATGGCAATCAATTGTAGAGAGCTTCTAGATGTGGTGAAGGAAGGAATCAAACACATGAAACAACACATTGAAGATCTAGTGCAATTAGGTCTTCCTTCTCCTTTTCCTGATAGCAACACTGTGTTGATGATTGATGAGATTAAACCTTTGTTGTTAGCCAAGCAAAATGATTAGGAAATCTTTCAGGATTTAAGAGATGATTCATCAGTGCCTAAAGTAAAAGCTATTTTGATTCCCTTTTCTTAGCTGGAATTTAAATTGAAGGCTATAGTTCATATTTTGTAGAATTTTTCACACAAGGATATCATCAACCTTGATTTAGCCTTTAACGAATTGCAAAATAAGTAGGGATTATCTGATGATGAGTGGTCTGCTTATCAAAAAACTTTACTAAAGTTGTGATTTTTTTCACATTTAATCATGCGAGAGATTATGGATTTTCTTTTGAGCAAGCTCAAAAGTCCTCGGGGTCACCAAGAACTATAGAGTAAAAAACTTGACATTTTTCATTTTTTGAGTTTTAGTTATGAACTCCAAGTTTTGTCCCTGCACACTTTGGTTCGAGACAGTGAAGTTTTTGACTGAGAGCATGGGCTCAAATTTATTTTTGCCTAAAAATTGGCTAAGTGTCAAAATCAAGCGAAAGCTACCAAGTGTCATCAGCCAAGGCACATTTCATAATTTTTATAAGTTGGTTAGAACATACCACGTGTCCCATAGTAACTCAACGGAGCACAACAAGTGTTGGAATCCACGTCTCATGTTTCTTATATGTTTCAAAAGCTTATTTTGAATAAGATTTTCTTAGGATCAAGTGAAAGGTGCTAAGTGGCAACTATGGAAGGTTTCAATATGCTTTTATAAAAGCAAGGGAAGATGCCACGTATCCGTAGCTGAAGAAAGCAGAAGCCATCATGTGTCAACATCTAAAATATCTTCACTTTGTTTCATTGATAAGTAAAGACTATGGTGGGTCCCAGGTTTTGTTTTTGAGGCAAGCAGAAGCTACCAAGTGTTGTTGTCTATGTAAATATGAAATGAGCCTGAATGTTTCTATATTATATATAGAGTGATGCAAAGACCAACAAGTGTCACCTTCTACAAGATTCTCAAAAGATAGCTAAAAGCTATAGAGACCGCCACATGTCCCTTGTTAAAGATGCATAGAAAGTGCCACCTATCCCTATTCCCTTTTTGAAGTTGCTCGGGTGAGAAGTGTTGTGGGTCCCATTTTCTATAAGTTGTTAAAGTTTTGAATAAGTAGACTGTGATAGATGTCAAAGATGGAACACTCCTAAGCAAAGACACAATAAAGAGTATAGGTTACGTGGAAAGTGCCGTGTGTCTTTGGTAAGTGCTGTAGAACATGCCAAGTGTCATTTTTTGGTGCCTCCTAAATAATAAGAAGGTTCTCAAGTAGAGTAAGGGAATCAACCAAGTGTCCTCTCTTGTTTGATAGTGGGAAGCATCCTGTGTATCTATTTTAGCCAATGAACTTGTAGGAAGATAGAACATTTAAGATCTAAGAAATATCTTATGTTAGACACTTCCAGTTTAGTTAGAGTTCAGTTAGGCCATTAGATTGGGAATGTGAAGGTAATCTAGAGCTAATCCAATGCTATAATAGGGGTGTAGAGATCACCAGAGAGATCATCAGAAGAGAATTTTTTGTGAGAGATTATTGTCAAGAGTTTTTAGACTTTTTTAGCTGTGATTAGGAATATCATTTGCCTTTATTATATTTTCTTGAGTTAGAAATTTTATGTAACTGTGCATGTTTCTGTGCCTTTTATGTGACTGGAGAATTAATAAGAAGACTAAGTTTTGTGCCTTTGTTGATATTTTTTTGTGTCACTGCAAAAGTAGTCTAAGTTGTGAGCCTCTATTTCTATTGTTTTTCATCTTTTACATTGATCATGCCTTGTTCACTCTTCAATGTAATTGAATCTTACATATAGCTTCACTGTGCTTATAATTAAGGGTTGAATTAAATTCAGTTTCATCACCATAGTTAGATTTTATTTCATTGCATTTGTATTTCTGTTTAATTCCTATCCCTTTTCCCATTATACACTTGATATAAAGAAGAGCCAGCTTCTTTAAAATTTGGAGGTTGTTTCAGGTTGCAAGTCCCACATTCCTAAAACTTCCCATTATTGGTGTTAGAAACAACACAATTTTAATCATTAACAAATAGTCAAAGTAGAAATCCAAAAGTCTGGAAGTTGGATTTATTTACCCCATCTCAGATAGCTAGTGGGTGTCACCTATGGTAATTGTGCCCAAGAAAAATGGAAAGTTAAGAGTATGTGTGGATTATCAAGAACTGGACAAGGCAACATTAAGAGATTACTTTCATTTACCTTTTATTGATCAAGTTATTGATAACTTGGCATGAAAGAAATATTTTTCTTTCCTAGATGGGTTTAGTGGGTATAACCAGATAATGGTAGCAGCTAAAGATCAAGATAAAACCACATTTACCTGCCCTTGGGGAATTTTTGCTTACCAAGTACTTCCATTTGGACTTTGTAATGCTCCATCAACCTTCTAAAGAGTAGTTTTGGTAATCTCCTTTGACCTTACAAATGATTATGTTGAGGTATATATGGATGATTTCACTATTTATGGGGAAACTTATGAAGAAGCTCTTACCAACTTGAAAGGAGTATTGATCAGATGTGAGTAACATCAATTATTTTTGAGCAATGAGAAATGTTTGTTGATGATGGATGAATGAATAGTCCTAGGACATCATATTTCTACAAAAGGCATTTGGGTAGATCCAAAGAAACTTGAAATAATTTCCAATTTGCCCATTCCATAAACACAAACTAAAGTTAATATTTTTTTAGGACATGCTGGTTACTATAGATGCTTCATAGATAAGTTTAGCCAAATAGTTGCCCCTATGCTTTCCTTAGTTACAAAAGATAGTACATTCGAATGGAATGATAGTTTCTAGCAAGCCTTTAAAACCATCAAAGCTAAACTTGTTACTGCTCTAGTATTAAGAGGACCAGATTGGACTAAGCCATTCCATATATACACAGATGCTTCCAATACATCACTAGGAGTAGTTCTTGGACAAAAGGAAGAAGAAGGTAACATGTATGCTATATATTATATTAGCAAAAACATGACATGTACTGAAAGAAATTACACCACAACTGAGAATGAATTCTTAGCTGTAATTTATGTAATGAAAAAATTCAAACACTACATAATAGGCTACAAGGTATTTGTTTATACAGACTATTCAGCTATTAGATATCTTACCAACAAACCAATTATAGGAGGTAGGATTATTAGATGGCTATTGCTCTTACAAGAATTTGATGTTACTATTATAGATAAACCAAGGAAATCTAATGTGGTTGCTGATTTCTTGTGAAGAATCAACACTACAGATGAAGAAGAACCAGTGGAAGATGACTTTCCAGATGAACAATTATTTGATATTTCAACACAATCTCTGTGGTTTGCTGATATAGCCAATTACCTCACCACAGGTAAGTTTCCTCTACACCTTTCAAAAAAAGAAAAAAATTATTTAATCAAAGAAAATTCTTCTTTTAAATGGATTCATGGAATGTTATTTAAACTCAAACCTGATCGTGTGTTTCATAAGTGTGTGACAAATGGTGAAGCTTATGATATCATCAAAACTTGTCATGATGAACCAAGAGGAGGCCATTACTCAGATCAAAGAACTATACATAAAATCTTGGGAGTAGGATATTATTGGCCTCATCTTCATCAAGTAAAAAAATACATCAGACACTGTGATGCTTGTTAGCAAACTAGATAGCCTACTCTTTCAACATAGATGCCCCTACACCCTCATCCTCAATTGGTTTTAGAACCATTTCAGAAATGGGGAATTGATTTTATTGGTCCAGTGGATCCTCCTTCTAGAGGAAAAGAATATCTTCTAGTTTGTATAGACTATGTGACCAAGTGGGCAGAAGTGGAAGCATTAACTCATGCAAGAGAGGAGATGGTAGCTAATTTTTTATATTTCAAAATCATGCAAAGATTTGGTGCTCTAAGAGAGATAAAGCATTTTATGCAAGTGTATCAAACTCAACACAGAAAAACATCTCCATACCATCCACAAGCAAATGGACAAATTGAAGTCACCAACAGAGAACTGGAAACCATTTTAACCAAGGTTGTTAATTCTAGTAGAAAGGATTGGGCAAATAAGGTACTAGAAGCTGTTTGGGCCTTTAATACTACTTGGAAAATAAAAACTGGATATTCACCTTATGAATTGGTTTATGGTAAGAAGCCTTTATTCTCTATTGAATTTGAATTACAAACTTTGAAAATAACTATAAAAGTAGGAATTGAGTTAGAAGAAATATAGAAAGCAAGACTCTTATAGCTTAATCAACTTGATGAAATTAGGATGGAATCACTACAAAGAACTGAACTGGTACAACATCAATGAAAAGTTTGGCATGATGCACAAATCAAGCAATGGAAGTTTTAGAAAGGAGATTGGGTACTGTTGTTTCATTCTAAATTTCAACAGTTCAAAGGAAAACTACAAACGAGATGGTTGGGACCTTATGAGATTGAAGAGATCTATGAAAATGGTTTTGTTAAGCTGATACCTATTGATGATAGTAGAAGAGCTCTGTTAGTCAATGGACATAGGTTGAAGCTCTATCAAAAACCTCTCAATAAAGATGAATTTATTCAAAAAGTAAGGGATCAAGTAGCTATTCTAGAAAGCTCTACTTCTTCCAGTAAACATGCTCCTTGATAATTATTGCAAAAAAAAATCAATAGTGAAAATCCTTCAGGGGATGTTATTGACAATGTATGCCCAAAAAACTAGCTTGTTGGCTGGCTATGCACTGCAAAAAGGGCTTTGGCTAGAAAACTAGCAATGGCTGGCCAAGGGGCAAAAACTAAATTTATAAATCTCATCATGACACTATAATTGGTCGTATCCATGCAGTAAACTAATCCATGAAAACCTATTTATGTAGGACATGTGGCGAGCAAAGGATAACGTCTAAGGTTAAAGTAAGTAAGACATATATTTCATTTCTCTATTTTTAGTTAACTAATTATCTTTGATTTGATTAAGACCCTATTCTTTTGAGATGACCTAGGATTGAATTTTTTGAAATGGAATGACACATGCCATAATGAAAAAGCATGCAATGAAGCCACTAAAGATGCATGGATAAGTGTGCAAATTTGATATCATCAATTGAGTCATCAAGTACCATAATGACAAGACATCATAAAAAGGGTTTTTTTAAATGAAGTATTGAATCATTGTCACCATCAATATGACACATCATCATTTCACATGACTTGTATTGATGAGATCAAATGGTTGACACTTCATATAAATGTGCGATGCCTAACTGTATCACATCACTATGAACTCATACTGTTGTAGCCTTTCAAATGAACCATTTCCTTTCTATGGACTTCAATAGAAACTAATCCTTAGAGCCTTTTGCCTACTAACTTCAATAAAAGACTGGTCTACACCTTAATAAAAGTTAAAAGAACTGAGCTGGCTATAACTCCACATAACAATGGGATAAAAGACAAGATTAGAGCTAAAGGATCCAACAAAGTTTTACAAAGACAAAGATTTTATAGTAGTGTTCAGAGCCAATGGCTGGCTACCTTTCATTGAAAATATCTAGGGTTTCAATGAAACAATGGTAAGTGAATTTCTTACCAATCTCACCCCTAAATTTTCAATTATGAAAGGCATTGTTATTTCTATTACAAATCAAATCATAAGCCAAATTATACAAGTTCCTAAAGAAGGGATGAGAGCTATAGGTAGAGTTTCATTTAGTGATTTAATCAGTCAGTTTAATGGTAATAAGTAGACCAGAACTTCATGTCTAGTAGATTCCAATGAAAAATTAAAAGGGATTAAAAGGAATTCACTTCCTAAACCTTGGAAATTTGTAGCCAAGTGGGTACTTAAATATATCATTTGTGAAGGGCAACACAGTCTTTTAGGGGGAGATGCCATGAAAATGTTGATACATCTTAAGCATGGGAGACAAAACCCTCAGTACACAATTAACCTCCCATATTTATTTTATGGTGCTCTGCAAGTCATGTCTACAACCCCTAATGTTGCTCTTAGGCATCACGGCCTTATTCAGCTTATTATCTAGCATCATTTCCTTCAGCAAGGTTAAGAGGTATGGGAGGAATTTCATAATAGTATATCACAAGAAACCCCAAATGTACCACAAGAACACTCATTTCCACCTGCCCCATCAACTGAGAATACAACACCAAGAAAACAATCTCAGACTGTAATCTCCATAGAAATCCCTTCTTCTTCAAGAAGAATCACAAGGTCTCAAAACCCTAAAATTTCAAGGTCTCCACAAGAACCTCATGAGTCTGTATTACAACCAATTCCTTTTATAGGAAGAAGACAATTGAGACAGAAGGTTGCTACATAACTTGAGAAGACCAAGGGTTTGGTGGTTGAGAAGGAAAATCAACCAAGTGTAGCTCAAAGAGTAACTAAAAGAAGGAGAAGGCTCATTTTAATAGAAGAAGATGGACAAGAAGTTGTAGATATTTTAGATAGTCTTAAAATGGTGTCTCATTCACCCATACATCAAAATATTCTTTCACCTACAGATATTGAAGAAAATCCTTTTGAAAGGAACTCTCCAATCATAATGGAGGAACCAAATCTAGAGGAAGAGCCACACATGGTAGAGGAATTAAGTATGGCAGAACAACCACCTGTTCCTGTTGATATTGTAATGGATAAAGGGAAAACTATATGTACCAATGAGAAAGGTGAATCATCAAATCTAAATGATCTTATTATGCAGCTAACTTTGCAACTTTCTCAAGCTTAGGCTCTTGAATAACAATAAACAACTGACATTGCTACCTTGATTAGTCAATTGTAAGAAAAGGACCATCTCAACTAATCTTTGGTATAGAAATTAGATACAATATCTACTGATCATGCCACATAAATTCATAGGTTAAAGGAAATAATAAAATAACATGAAGTTTAAAGAAGGAAAACAAGAGATTACAGAATTTGGTGAATTCTTCTGAAGCACCTGCTATTGCACTTTCTTCCCCCAAAATATTTGTTGACCATGGTTGTCAAACAAGTGATCCAAGTATTCCTCCCTTGTAAATACTACATCAAATTAAAGAAGAATATTCTGTACTTAAATAGAAAAACAAAGATGCAACTTCTTCAAACAAACTCTTAGAAAATGAAAAGAAAGAATTAGAAGCTAAAGTCCAAGAGTTAGAAGAAAATTCACAGGATGCATGCAAATTAGGAGAAAATCTTTTGGCATGTAGGAATCCTTCTCACACATACAATTTGTTTTTATTTGAACAATTTTATAGATGGTAGCTTTTGCAGATCTCCTGTCATCTTCCTTATAAAATTTTGTAGCCAACAACATTTTTGGAAATTTTCTATAGTGCTAAACCTAATCAGCAGGATTTGCTTTGTGAATTTTATTTGCATGACTTTATTGTAGGAGATCATGAACACAATAATTTTTTGATAAATCTTCATGTAGTAGAAGTTCAACTGAGAGTACTACATTCTACATTCAAAAATTAGATAGCATGGAAAGGCAGATTTGAGGACTATACAAATCATGTTAAGACTATAGGATTATGTGTCAGACCAGCCTTTCCTATTCCCAAATTGATTAAATAGAATTTTCACTATGCTTTGTTAAGTGATGTGGTCAAAACACATTATTTACAAGCTCTATATGATTGTATAATTTCTTTTGATTTGTTTTCAAGACAAAATTTTGACTAAGTAGTGACTACAAGTGTAAATAGATGGGACCAACTTTTAGTGCCTCTTAAAAGGTGAGAAGTCATGTCCCCAAATAACTTAAGATGGAGTATGAGGAAAGCATCCTCAATTCTATAAATTTTAATAGAGGTAGCCAACTCTGAGGGAGAACAAAAATGGATTGGCATGAGATATAGACCCCCTTTGCTGATTATACCTATTCCAAGATAGCAGAGTTGGGCTCCACAATCATAAGAACAATTCAATATATATAAACAGATGATTCAAACACATCAGGGATTTACCATCAATTTAGATAAACATATAACATATGAGTTTGATGAATATGACTTGAGACAGAGTGTAGAAAGCAAAAGCCAGAGCTATGAATGCTAATACATGTTTGTAATGGGACATGCAAAAGGTAAAGCTTGAGGGAGATGATGAGCTCAAAATATGGCTCATTATTGACATATTATTTCCTTCAAATCATCTCTTGAAGGATATTATCTTATACAAATCTTAGATTCTTAGATAACTATTACATGGAAAGTAGATATTTGTCTTGTTTATATTAAACCAAAGACTGAATCTTTACTTTGTCATTAATGTCTAATATATAACATGTTTTAGTGATATTTTGTGTGAAGAATGCTTAAGAAGAAGAAACAAGTGATGTATAGTGAACATTTCATTTTGATCTCCATCTAGCAGAACTACAAACTCTGCATGCTTGTTTCTACAGACTCTGCAGGCTTGTTTCTATGGTCTTTGTAGGCTTGTTTCTACGAACTCTGTAGGCTTATTTATATGGAATCCATAGGCTTGTTTCTATGGATGCTATAGGATTATTTTGATAGACTTTTTAGGCTTATTTCTATGGACTCTGTAGGCTCATTTCTATGAACTCCGTAGGGTCAGTACCAAGAATTTTTTTAGGACAATGGGAATCTAGAGACCAAATAGGATACAGAAGAACCATTCCTACTGGAATAAAATAAGGAAAATAACCACCTACTATTTTTAAGGACTTGATTTTGATAAATTTGTATATAATCATATTTTAGGACTATTTTAGGATAGGATATTTACTTCATCAGAATAATTAGATCTCTTGGGAATCCAATCTCCTATCTTTGGAAGATTGGATCGACCAAAGAATCCTATTTCTTTGAATCCTATTTTGAGTTAATTATACTAGTATAAAGTGTAAGAGTTTTGACTATGATAGGATAATAGATATTTAAAAAAAAAGAATAGATTTTTAGAAAAGAAGAAAACAAAGGATTGAGAATTAGATAAGCATACAGGTTTCAATCAGACTGTAATTATTTCATTTCTATGAATTAATACTTTAAGTTTCTAGCAATGATTAAGCTTTGTTCCTAAGTCTAAGAGGAGAAAGGGCCCACTCTCCTTGGAACCAGGAACTATGTATGGTATTTATGTTTTGTTTTACTAGTTAGAATCTTGTTACTATTTGCATTTATTTATTAAAATATCAAAACATATTCATAGTTTAAAAAGAGCATTTTCTTATTTCATTTCTTTTCTATGCAAAGCATCTTTTATTTTACAACAAAAGTGTGAAGAAAATTTCCTTTCGTAAGTAGGAGTGTGAATTTATTTTCCCTGCAAACGTAAAATAGGAGTATGATCTTTTACTTCCAGCAAAGGAGTGGATTGATTTGATTTCTTTCTTTTTTTTAGCAAAAGTGTGAATCAAGTAATTTAGGATGTATTCATTTCTTTAGTCAAAATTAGAATAGGATCAACAAACACCCCCATAATCAGACTTCTAGATTTACCATCCCATATCTTACTACAGATAGCTTTGGACACCGGCCATGGTTGATAAGACACCAATTGAATATTGGTTAAATGAGGAGTTAGACGACAATCATTAGATACATGTATGATCTACCTAGAAACCTTGAGAGTTATCTTCATTCCTTTTCTCCCTTGGGAGGTAGGACTACTAAAGAACATATCAATTCTTTTAAAACTAATTTGGGAATATTAAATGTAACCCATGAAGATGTAGCATGAAAAAAATTTCCCTTCACTTTGAAAGATGTAGCCTATGAATAGTTTCTTAATATCTCAAAAGGTTTAATTATGAGATCAATGTAAAAACATATTTTTGGCATAGTTTTTCCAAGTCACTAGCATAAGTGTGGTATATCAACACTTTGTACATATGAGAAGATATCCAAATGAACTAATCTAATCCTTTAATGCAAGGTTATAAAAAATGTGTGCCTAGCTTGAGGCTGCTTACAAACCTAAGAAGATGTTGTCCCTCAAAATGTACAAGAACACCTTAGAACCTATGATTTTTGTCTTCCATCATAGAGATGCCAATGTTGGTACATTACTTTTGGCATACATTGAATCTATCAACATTGACAAATAATTAAATCCCCAGTCACAAGCCTTGGTCCCACTTAGTCTTGGTTTTATTTTCACTACCTTCAATCCAATTACAAAAGCATTTTAGAATACTATATCACAAAGCCAAAACTAAGTGTACACCCATTTGCCTTTAGTTCATTCTCCACCTACTCAACACCTTATTTTACTAAAACATTCTACACCTACACCTAACCAACAAATCCAAAATTAGTCCTTAATAGAAGCTATTACTACCACCACGTATGTTATTTATTCTAAATCCATAAAAATAGAATTGGATGTTATTTAGTGTATGTTTCAAAAATTAAGCAATTAGTTTCTTAACATGTAGAAGTGCATGATAAATACCAATGGATAAAATACCAACCAATGTTTTGAATTTTAGAGGTACAAGAGGAATTTCAACTAGTCTATAAATAATCTAGAGAAGTAGCCACCTAATAGGGTGCTAGAGATAAATATCATGGAAGTAAATATTCCTAATTGGTGCCAAGTTCATAACACAACACAACATAATGAGCTAGACTACATATAATTATGCATTACCTTCAATATATTTTAGAAAGAGATATATAGACAGGAAGGTTTTACAAATACAACATAATGAAATTACTCTACTACTCATAGACATCCTAATACAATAATGGTATTTGAGATGTATGACTTCCCATTCCTAGTAGAGGATGAGAATGAACTTGAATATAATATTGATAAGGTCCATGCATTCTAGTAGTTCTAGAGGAATAATTAAAATATGAGGAATAATTAGCTTGTTACTACCTCCACTCCTCCAAACAACAATGTTACTACTCATCTAGATTTGAAAGAAAATAAAAAACCACCTCATTCAAAGGGAAGTGTGTTGTGTCCCAACATACCCCCATTAATTTTTTTAAACATAAACCCACTTTATCAAATATCCTTAATTATTTTAGGACTGATGGGATAATCTAAGCTTGTTTATTTAATATTAAAATGACATAATGACACTTCTATTATTACAAACCAAAGATATGATTAGGCTTATCTTGAGTTACATCTCCAGCCTTTAGTTATTTCATGCATCTCTATCTAAGTTTTTGTGTATTCTAATGATTCATTAAGTTTGATTATTTAATCTAGGAGCATGTCATATTTGACATCTTTCAAACTAACTAACTTACGTGTTTGTTAAGGTTTTATTAATTTTCTGTTTATCTTATGCAGATGGTTATTTACTTATATTTTTTTCTACCTTTTACCTAAACACTTTCTAAGTCACCAAAGCCTACCACATGGCATTCACTCACTCATTTGGAGCTCTAAAGGCAAGAAAAATATGCTTTATACTTTAGTGTTATAAAATGTCTTATGCCACTCTATGATAGCCTACTAACCCATGGATTTTTTTTTGACATATAGATATTTCTAAAAGACTCCTAAGCAAGTAGAGGATTAGGATAATGTCATCTATCACAATCCCACTCACCTGATGAATGATAGATTAAAATTTAGTGTATGAAATTCTTGAGGCTAGATAAGTAGTGAAAACCATCCATTGTGATTATCCTACTCACCTAATGAATTATAGACTAAATTTTAGTGTATGAAAGTCCCAAGGCCAACAAAGTGGTGATAACCATCCATGTGTCATAATCTCACAGACCTACCACTATCAAATCAATTTGAGATGTTTATAAGTCTCCAAAGGGAGTGAAGCATCAATATATCCCCACATATCATCATATCACTTATCTAGATCCTACATAATGAAGGGAAGGAGTATGGTACTCCTAGTATGGTAGAGCAATGACAACCCTCCACATGCCATGATCTCATAAGTCTGAGGCAATAATGAAGTAAGTCAACAAAGAAAGATCCTAGTTAATAGCAATGTGATACTTTTTGAAGAAGTGGAATGTCATCAAGTTTCAAATAGAGGTGAAAAATCACTTGGAGAAAAAGTAAGAGAATCTACCTAGCACAAAGGACCACAAGAGGGGATGACACTTCACTAGGGAAATTTAAAATACAAAGATAGAAGAAAACAAAGAAATCTAGGGCTATTGGGTCCATTAATCCATATGAATTTGCCAAATAATTAAATTAAATTTAGTAAAGGTAAAGAATATAAATGCAATATATGTAATCAATGAAGTCAATAATAGATACATTGTCATCTAACAGATAGCTACTAGTGTGAATTTGAGCTCTCTTATGACCAAGAAATTCCATAGTTTTAGATAGCTAGAGCTCTTAAGTGCAAAACAATAGATTTTGATTCACATCTTACATTTCCCCTCTATATATTATAGTGTAGTATCTAATCATTATAAAAATATAAGAATTGATGAAGCTTCCCTTAACTACAAATTCAAACATTATTCTTCTATATGGGAGGAAGTCAAAGAAACTGAACCCTATGGCCCTAGAAATCAACTCTTAGATTTTACATGAAGATATAGAGAGGATGTGATGGTAATAAAATCATTAGGCCTACATAATTCTACAACAAAACCCAAGGTAATGCCCTACATTGACCTTTTATTTTATTTATTTATAAATGCACAAATTTATAGAAAAATCCTATATTTTTGCCAATGTAGCACCCCAATAGTGTACATTAGTGGCTCTGCCTTTGAAAAACACTATAGGATCCCCTCCCTAAAATAATATATAATCAAGAACTAGTTAATTCATTGATGTATAAAAATAATGCAACTAATAAGTTATGATAATGGGTTGGTGAACCTAGTACCTTCATAGTTAGGGGCCATATTTATGTTATTCCCATTTCCATCTTCAG
This sequence comes from Torreya grandis, assembly GCA_037957365.1. Classification (NCBI taxonomy): domain Eukaryota; kingdom Viridiplantae; phylum Streptophyta; class Pinopsida; order Cupressales; family Taxaceae; genus Torreya; species Torreya grandis. Next base: position 84,878 of record JARHVA010002429.1, on the reverse strand, counting down.
GCTTGGAATTAGAATTGTTATGGATTTGGTAAATTAAATTTATGGTTTCCACAGTATAACCTACATTAATGAGGTTTGGATTCCCCTATTGGACACCATCCCTACTTCCATAAATGTCATAGCTATTAGTAAGATCATTAGTGCCAATTTGGTCAGCTAAGTCCTTAATTCAACAAATAGTCCAAATGCAAAATTACATATGATGTCCTATCTTATAGGTGATATAATAGGGACTTTTCAATCAAATTTTGAGGAACCCTAAGAACCATCAACTGAGTATCCTAAGAACTAAATTTTTGATGAATTTAATATTATTCATATATACAAATTTAGAAAGAGTATGACCACACTGATTAAGACCTTATATATAATGGAATACCAAGTCATTTATGGTAAGGATGACTAGATTGTCTAATTAAATATAAAAAAACATTGAAACACTGGTGAATATTGGATTTATCCAAACCATACAATCATTAGAATAGAGGAAACTAGGGCTCATCTTATGTATATACCCTAATTAGTACCAAACAAGGTGGAATAACATGAAATTATAGCCAAATTAGTTGATTCTATGGATGTTAAACTAAGAAGTACCAAATAAGGAGCTATCCACCCACCTCCCATCAACAATGGTATGATATGATACACTAGATGGGAATATTTACATATAGTGGAAAAAATTAGAACACATTACGATTTCAATTGGGTATCTTACAGGCAATGGGATCCAAGATAAAGGGTCAGGAAACACTTGAACAAAATCAAGGGAAAAGTGAAGATTGATTATGGCCATGTACCATATCCATCTGATGAAGTATTTATGAATGATTTTAAAGATATAGAGGTACACATAAGCATGAATTAGGTAAATATGTCCATGGTGGTAGCTAGACACATGCAATATCTTCCAAAAACCACCAAGGAAGAGGCTATGAAAATTGAGGTAGAGCATTGGGTCTCAAAACCTCCTAAAGGATCCTTCCCATAGGTTTTTACCCAAGGACAAGAATAGGAATAGGAATAGGCTAGTCCATTAGGATAAGAACCATTGGGAAGTATATAAGAAGTCATCTAAGGGCCTCCCTAACATTCTATTCTAGTGGTCACAATTAAAATAGCCATGCTAATGTCCACCTTTCTTCAGTATGTTACCACTATTTAGGGTCTTGTAGACATAATTCACTCTAAATGGCCATTATCTATGTTTCCATTTATACCATTCATAGCTGTATAGTAGGTGAGTCTCCCATTTTTCCTCCCTCTTATTTCTAGTTTGGATCCATTCATATACCCAATACAAATAATTTCACCATCTCTTCCATAAATATCCCCTTCCCCTAGACAAGTATTCACTTCCCCATGTTCACCACTAAGAATCATTGCTACTCTCACCTCATCACCACAATTTTCCCCATCATATTCACCTGTTGTTGTTTCACCCCTTTCAACATAAAATTATACCCATGTCAGACCTCCCATTATATAAAAGAGAAATTAGGGATGTCCTTAAATTTATCCTCAAAGCAACCCAACAAAGGAGACCTCACTAGAAATTTTAGAGGGAGGATTAGATAAAATAAAAGGTTATAGAGTTTTAGAACCTATAAAGGTGATAGATAATGAAAGGAGTGGTTTACCAAGGAGGAATGGGAGGATAAAACAAACACATCATTATCTAAAACCATTAGTGATACCATAAAAAGTGATCTCAATGATGAATGGTTATGAAAGTAAGCTCAGTCAAGTGACTCTAAGATCTTGAAGACTAGTTTAGTCTAAACTAAATTGAATCAAGATCTAGATAGAGACATATGAGATGAAGTAGATTTTAGGCCCTTGGATTCTACACAAGAAATTAGTGGACCTATCTCTAGTCTTGAAACCTCATATCACAATAATGACACCTACATAAATAGTTCCCTTGGTTGATACTCCTCAAGTGGTAAGTACACAAACTCCTCATTCTTTACCTACTATTATAATTACCATTCTAGTTAGTACATCCATTGCAATGCCTATTCTATAATTCCTAATTCTAATACCTATGATAGAGGCTGCGACACCACTAATAAACCATAAATATACCCTACTAGAGTTTATTTCACATCTCTAATGAATTATTTTTAAAATTTATTAGTATCCCTATTACCTATTCATTCTTTTCTTCTTCAATCCTTCAATTCTTTAGACTCAATAAATGATTGCATTTTAAAGATTTGGTCTCCACAAACATTTTGGAATCCTAATACCAAAACTATGCATACATGTATGTAATGAAATTACATAGATGATTTTAAATAATAGAATTATATATCATAAAATTAAGAGAGGAAGAAATAAATCGACAATAATAATAATAATAATAATAATAATAATAATAATAATAATAATAATAATAATAATAATAATAATTGTTGAAAGAGTAGAATAATTGAATATTATGACTAATCCACTTTGAGTGGGAAACATCCGCAATAATTAACAAAGAAAAGAATTCATAATATGATGATATAATAATAACTACAACCTCTTAGATATACTCTACTTATCCATGGTTATTCCATAGGCTAACCATACTAAGAACATCAAGAAATACAACAAGCTAATATGAAGGTGTGTAATCCACAAGTCAGCCACACATACCCATAGATGTATTATATGTTAAGGTTGTAACATGACCCTCCCATTCAAGGAAATTTTGTCCTCAATATTGAATCAAACTAGGATGTTATGATAGGAATGATTCATATTCCCATATTACATCTTTAAAACGTAGGTTGTTCCATTTGATCAAATATTGCTTAATGGCTCTAGTCTGTAGTTGATTAGTGTATGTGTGAAGGATCTCTTAAATATATAAAATTAATCATAATTATTCATCAAAATCAATTATCTTAGTCTGAGTGTAAACTCTATGTCCCATTACTTTATTTAGGTAAGATACAAGGAAATACTAGATGTATGCGAGGGGCTAGGGGTAATTCCATCTTGTAAGCCACACTACCAGTTTTTTCCAAGATTTGGTAAGGACTATAATACCTAGGTGATAGATACATATAATTATATGGGTGAAAATGTACAAATAAATAATCACCTATTGTAAAATTCCATTCACTATGGTGTTGATCTACTTGTTGTTTCATTCAATTTTTTTCCATTGTTAAATTCTCTTGCAAACTGACTAATACCTCTTGTGGATGGTGAATGTGTTCCTCAAAATCTCAAACCTTAGGATTCATTTTAAAATCTAAAGTTATGGATGGAGGGTGATACCCATATAATGCTACAAAGGGAAACATTTAGGAAGAAGTGTTATACCACCATTTAACAAGTGGTAGCCAATAAACCCATTTGTCTTATTTATTAGAAACAAAATAATGAAGATAACCTTCAAGACATTTTTTGACTACCTTTGTTTATCCATTATATTGAGGATGATATGATGAGCTATGAATCAAATAGGTGCCTAACATGCAAATAATTTAGTCTAAAAATTACTAGTAAATATGAGATCTTAATCACTTGCAATAATCTTTAGAGTACCATGCAATTTATGAACTATATTTAGAAAACCAAAAAAAACTATACTAGTAGAAAAAGACAATGATAAGGGGAAAAAATTAGCATACTTATTGAGTTTATCCAAAACTACCATGATAATACTTTTACTGTCAGACTTTGGTAGCTCTGTAATGAAGTCCATAGAAACATCTTCCCAATTCTGGCTAGGAATGGATAAAGGCTACAAAAGACCTAGGGCCTTAATGGTTTCACCTTTATTCTATTGACATATCATGAATTTAACCACATATATCTATACATCCCCCTTAAGTCCTTCCCAAAATAAATCTTTCTTGATTTTATGATATGTTTTTAAAAAACACAAAGTGACCTCCTAGTGGAGAGACATGAAGTTCCTTAATAATTCTATGTTTGAGAAGATAATGTTTATAGAGGTATAATCTATATTTATACTATAATATGTTACCTTTCCTTGTAATTTTTCATATTCATCAGAACCCTACTAAATATTTTGAATCAAATCCTTGGTAACATAGTCATTCTCCCATTCTAATGTTGTTTCCTCTAGCCAATTTTTTTGCCCCATGGTCATGGCACATAACATGCCTCAATTGATTCACCCTATCAGGAGAGGGAATTTTCCACCACATTATATTTTCATTTATTATACACTATTTAAAAATGATATCCTAACATTTTATTCACCCATTTCTATTGTTCTTTAGATGATAACCATTATTGCAAAAAATATTTGAGGCTATCATGATCACTCTTTACCTGAAAGTGACAACAATTAGATAAGGTCTCCATTGCTTCACTACATGTGTAATAGCCATCATCTCTTTCTCATATATTATTTTGAACCTATTGTTTCCCTTTAGTTGGTGACTTTTAAATGCTAGTGGTCTACCTTATTTCATGAGTACAACCCCAATGACATATCCTGGTGCATCACACTCTACAATAAAAGTTTAAAAAAAATTAGGATTATACAAAATTGGAGTTGTGGACATAAAATTTTAAAACTATTCAAATACCTTGAGAGATAAATTAATCCATTTTAATTAGTCTTTGATTAGAAAATAGGTGAGTAGGTATACAATACTACAATAATTTTTGAAAACCTATGATAGTAACCAATTAGCCCTAGAAATCCTCAGAGGTTATTGAGGGTCTTGGGAAATTGTCACTCCATCATCACTTAGATTTTCTTAGGATCAATTTTCATTCCATGTGAAATAATATGACACAAATATTCTACCTCTTTGACACCAAAATCACATTTGGAAGGTTTGGCATAAAGTTGATGTTGTTCTAGAACTGAAAGCACCTATTTCACATGCTTCATATAGTCCTCCAAATTTTTTAATATAGATGAGGATATCATCAAAAAATAATAATTCAAAATTTCTAAAAAATGTCCAAAAAATAGTATTCATCAAACTCTAAAATGTAGATAGTTTATTTTTAGGCCAAAAGGCTTGATCATAAATTCATAATGTCCTTCATGAGTTCTAAATGTTGTTTTAGGTATTGTCCTCATTGTGGATGAAAATATAATACTACCCAAAGTGAAGGTATAACTTGGTAAATAAATAACACCATGTAATTCATCTAGAAAATCATCAATGAGTGTAATATGAAACTTATCTTTGATGGTATATATGTTGAGTTCTTTATAATCTAGGCAAATCCACTAACAGTTATCCTTCTTCCACATCATGACCACTGGGAAGGAATATTCACTTTGACTATGTCAGATGATTCCTACCTCTTAACATATCAGTAACATCTTTTCAATTTCACTCTTTTGGGAATAGGGATACTTGTAGCCCCTAATGTTCAGTGGTGTACTTCCTTAAATGAGTCTAATGACACGATCATTTAGATAAATTAGAGTAAGTCCTTTTGGCATTTTTAATCAATTTCTAGTCCTAGACCTAGAAATTGACCAACCTTATAGTTAGGAGTCATGATCCATCTTTGAAACTATATTGATTAGTCATATCATGTGGTGAGGAGGGTGTCTAATCAGTTAACTATCTTTTTATTTTTCAAACTTGCCTTATCAATCCTTATAGGCCTTTGTACCTCCTATCAAGATTGAGTCATGTAGTGTCATGGTGCCCAAAGTACCTAGTTATCCCTTATCCACCTTGAAGGGTAATCAACATGATAGAGGTGCAATAATGAAGGAAAATAGAAGAGATAGCTTGACAAAGGCATAAAAGCACATTAGTCCTACATAATTATTAGAGGTATGCCCATTTTGAACTTTCAAGGATCATTATGGAGAAGTTTATGAGGTATAATTAAGGTCTTATTGATTTTTAAGATGTTTTATATGCATCAACATGTTGGTCTAGGTTATAAACCTCATTCAAATCCATGCACTTGAGCTTCGTCAATGATTTTGACAATAATAAGACAATATTTTGGCCTTAATTGACCACTAGATCATCCCATTCATTTCCAAAAAACTTCATTAATCCCACTAAACCATTATAGGATGGTTTCATACCTCATTTTGATATATTATTATCCATGTTAATGCTTTTTCTCTAATACAAGCCCACACATGCCAATTTTTGACCTTTCATCTCCCTCAATTCATACCATTAAGTCAAATGATATATTTACCTCCTATTTAACCTCCACAACACTAGTGAGCTACATTTTATAGCTAAAATAAGGAGATTTGAAGGGAAAATGACACTTTATAGGTGTTTCCTCAACAATATGGATATGTATTATATAGATCAGCTCAATTAGGGGCATATTCTTGTAAGGAGAATTCAAATATGTTTAATGGCAGAAATATAAAAGTTTTTTAGTGACTTAAAGGCCCAAAATAATTTCTCCTTTACTTCAAGCTCATTTGAATGCTCAAAGGACCCTTCAAGTTCATGGTTATTTTGTACAATAAAAGGAGAGTGGGGGTCTAAGATTTTGACCATGGAAGGTAGAATCAAGGGGCTAATCACTCATGGAATTTATCTAGAAGGTGAAGGTCTATTATTTACAAACATTCATTAATAATTTTGGGAAATTCTACATCCTTCTCATCTACACATGCACTTTTTGGACTGACAGTTTTCCAAGGAATTTGATTCATTTTATAAGACTAATAATTTTTAATATTTACTAAATTCATGAAGAATAATTAATTAATATTTTTAGAATTAAATCCACACATGTGAGCTTAGATAGCATGCCAATATCCTTGACTCTATTCTATGTATAGTTTATAGACTAGTCTATGTAAGAGACAAGTTTTGAATGCCTCTATCAAGAGTTGTAAGTAAAGTTTGCAAGGTTGTAGATATGTATCATGGATCCTAATGCCTTCTCACCTAGATTCAAAGTTTAATGGTACTCTTCTTGCCTAAAAAACACTTCATGGAGATAAATCTATGTATGGTTGGAAGACACTACATAATAGACTATGTGTATGGTCTAAGAGCATCTACAGGATTCTAATGTGTCTCAAGGGATATGAAAGAGGTGATAACATGGTGGTGGGTTATCTTGATGTCTTTATAACATTTTACAAATCCTCTATATGGTTTCATAGTGCTTGAAGACTTATTTCTATGCCTTTATCAAACTCAGTCACATTTTTTTGTAAAGTTTAAGGTTTATTCATAGATGTTAAGGTAACTTTGAGATTCCCAAGGTTTATTTTAGAACCATAAACACCTTGATTTAGCCACAAAACCTTGATGTCTACTTCTATATGCACTATGGTATCCTTAAGATCTACTTGGGTTGGTATCAGGTGAGGTCTTGTGCTCATTTCATGCCCCATTACACATTCATAAGGTCTCACTATAGTTTCATTATCATCATGATGTGTTACCACTATGTTTTCACACTTATTCCATTCTAATGTGTCTACACTATCACCTTTTCCATTCACCTAATACTCCCCAAATATTTATCACCCCAAGTTGGCCCCCACTATAATGAAACCATCCACACCATTGAGACCATCAAGCTAGACCTAAATGGCCATATGGTATTAGGTTGAAAATGCAATATGCACCTATAACTAGCTTTAGGGTTGTTGTAGCCAAGTCTCATGAAGTGATGTAAGAACCATACCAAGCATGTAGTTTGATATGGACATCATGAAAGATACATAAACAAGAATTTTAATGATGGTAGAGGTAAGATTATATTATCATAGTTCAAGCATCATTTTATTCATACCCTGCCTATGCATATTTAAAACCTTCCTACAGGTAGTCTCTTTGGCAAGAAATAACACAAAGTGGCACCACTAATCTATGTTGGTATCTCCACCTCATGTGAAATCAAAAAGGTAGTAAATGAAAAATGGAGATAAGGATCAAATTTTCAAAGGTGTATACCTAATGGTCACTACCTCTGTGAGGGCATGGTGATGTCATCACAACCATGAAGCTACATAGGTAGGTGTAAGCATAAGACTAGGGTTGAATAAACAAAAAGGTTTTGAAGGAATATAGTGTTGGAGAGACACAACCTATCTATGGAAATCAACCTAAAAATGTGATAAATACCTCCTAGAATCACCAACAACCTCAAATCAAATACTGCAAGACATATTCTAAAATGCAAGTCTGAGTGCACTTTTTAACAGATAGTTTAAGACTTTTTGAGCCAAAATGTTGATATAGGCCCATTCCAAGCACAAAAAAATCCCTAAATTCAATTAAAAATGTGGTAATGAACTAATGAATATTCATAAATTATCACTTGGCTAAGAAAAATAGTGGACATACTCACTATTATTTTTTAGACCAAGGCTTATCTGTGTAGGCAAATAATGAGGTTAAAAGCACATCTACATTATATGATGTCTAAAATAAACATGGGGTCCAAGAAAGGTATTTTACAAGATATAATGATGTTTAATTCCATATATAACCCCTCATAAGGTTTATAACTCATATTCATGATCAAAATACTTAGAGGTGTGTTATCACAATCATGTGAATAACCTTGTAAGCATACCTCAATGATGTTGTAGAACCTCTCCAAGTTGTTTTTATCCATAAAATGTAAAAACTAAGGAGTATAATCATTATTAAAGACCAAAAAAGGGTTTAAAGTGTTATAAGATGGAAAAAATAGTCTAAACACCCAAAAAGCTAGCTTGAGCCAGTCTACCTATGTGAAAGCATTTCGAGGGGCATGTTCACATGCTCACCCACTCCACCACATGCCTCCTCTAATAAAAAACTCCTAAGGGAATTTAAGTCTCCCTAATCACTAAAAATTCATGGAAATTTTATTATAAATGGGGGATATACTATATAAATGATCACTAAGATATTTGAGACTCAAAACTACCTACAACTAACCCTAACACTAACTTCTAATGCTCATATCTCCATGGAGCCTTTGCATGAGAATATATAATATTCATGGTAGAGGGGTTAATTCCCTAAAAATAAATTTCCTTTTTTGTAGGATTGGATGTCCATACTCTATGAACCATCCTTAGGATGGTGGACACCTCCAACTCTGTACAAAGCATAAAAATGACCCAATGATGGAAATTCACCTTAAGACCCATTAAAATGAAAATTTTAATCCATAAAAACACCTTTAATTCCTTTGAGTTCCCATGATAACCACCATTTCTCCCTATTTGTCATGTGTAGGGTTAGGATTGTATGGAAGAGACTTAGAAAGTCTAGTTTGAGCTCAAAGGTCAAAATGTAGAGGGTATTCCTATGAAAGATGAGTGAGAGAAGAGAGAAGGAATCTAAATTCACTTGACCAAGTCTTTTATAGGTCTCCATGTTTACTTCCATGACTATTCTGAAGGTATAAATTTGTAGGTGTTGGATAACTTGACTATATGCATTGCAAAAGGGAAAAATAACACTATAAAGTCAATATTGTCACTCTCTAATATATCTAAGGTACTTTTCCAATCATATATGGGGTATAAATTATTCATGGACAAATTCATAGGTAAATAATTGTAGATTAGGTGTGAAAATAGTATGATACTTAGGCTCCACCATGATTGTGCCACCAATGGAATGGAGTAGACCACAATTTAAAGAATTGAAAAGTTGTGGATCCTCTTTGGAAGAATTGTTGCTTTATTCTAAAGCCATTTGGGCAAACCCATGCCTTGGAGAAACATATTGGAAAATTTTGGTTCACATACCAAGATTATACCCATATATACTAGGTTACTAATGGATGAGTAAATAAACAAAAGTTCTCGATGGAATGAGTGGTCTAAAGATCTCATTTTGCTCACAAAGATTTTGAAACACTTTAAGTTAACTTAAAGTTTAATTTTATAATTTCTAAGGGATAGGTATAAAGTTTTTTAGAGACCCTATGGGATGTCAAGAGTGATTGGAATGAGTATGGAAGTGTATATCATTCATTTGGTTCTTCATTATGTTCATCTAAACATTTTGGGTCTAATGGAAAAAATTATGAGTAGGTAGTTTACTAATGTTATCATTACCATGTGTGGATGAGTAAATGAGAACTGGTCACATGGGTCTAATAAAATTAGTCCCAATAACATATGTGCTAAGTCTTATGTTATGAGATGAATCAAAAATGAAGATACGAGGATTCAAATTTGGCCTCCCAAGTATTTTTGTTAAATTTCTATACTTAGCCAATTTACGAAGGAGCTCAAATAGAACTAAGTGAGCATATTTATGGAATAATTTATCACATTTATTTTAGTATAATAATAAAATTATCATATGGGTTTATTTATCTTGGTCCCTAGTTTCTACGTGCTAAGTTTTAGACCATGCATCTAAGAGCAACAAAAGTTATGCATGTTCAAAGTTGGCTCCTCAAACATAATTCACTAAGTTTCCATACTTAGAAATTTTTGACCATGATAGGCAAATGAACATCATGCCAAAACATATAGGTTAGCTCACTTGAATTTTTTTTAAACACACTTATAAATATCCTAGAGCCAATATATCAAGTGGTCTCAGGAACATCTCTAGTGAATTTGGTTCCTCCATGATTTTTGTGCTTCAAGATATGAATCTTTAAAGTTGGTAAAATAATGGGATGCATTCACATAGAAATAAAATTTAAGACACTAAAAAAAATCTATTAGATATTAAATTTGATGGTCTATGGGACATCAAATATAACTATAGGAACATCAAATGATGATCACTCAGATGTCAAATTTAAGACCCAATAAATAAATATTTGTTTTCAAACCAAAGTGGATCTAATGATTGGCATTAATTCATACTAATGAAGATCAATGAAGTGAGAAGATTCAAAAGGTTAAAGATATTGAGATTTTGACACATATCATAAGTTCATAAAGTGATAAATTGATAATAGGAGATTGAGTACAAACATTAGACTATCAAGTGGCACCATCTCAAAAAAAGTTGAAAAGTCAAGGGCAAGATCGATGGCTCTCACTCAATCATACAAATAAAAATCAATAAAGTGAGATTATTCAATAAATAAATAGGATGAGTTGGTTTATCAATAACCAATGTGAAAGTGCAAGCCTATGGAGCATCTAGTGAAGGTTGAAGGAGCCATTTTTGATCAAGGTAGACAAATATGAAGGAACCTAGCTTGAAGTATGGTCTGAGCTGAACTAGAGGGACATTGTGAGATCTAACATCATCATTAAGGATCCATAGGGACAAAATAGGTCTTTTAAACCTAATATATATAAAGGGTTGATAGTTTAAATGATGAAATGGGATGAATAATTTCTAGCAAAGCTTTGTGGAGGAAAAATGGGTCTTTCAAACCTAATATAGACCAAGAGGTGGTAACTTATTATTAAATCAAGAACATGCACTTATGAACTTTTTTTGTAAATCAGAACTATAGGAAAACCAATAATATTAGATTGGTTTTCCATATATAAGATGAACCTATGATCTAAACATGTAAATAAAGTAGATATGTGATTAATGTAAAGGGTCCTCATCCTTCAACATGGCTATATTTTTGACAAGTAGTCACTTAAAATTGACAAATCCATATTTCTCGTAGAACCATGAGCATAAATTTTTATCTTAAAGTGAGAGATGGCATGGAATTTCAAAGAAAAGGTCTAGTGTTGGGAACTATATCTATGGGTATTCAATGCATCTTTAAAACCTTTGGGGACTTTCTCACTTAATAAGCCATAGGTAGTACCTTGATTGATCAAAAAGGATGACAAGGCTTTAATTGGCTAAGGAGAAAAAGGTGGTAGCTTAGGTTTAATTAATGACTTGGGATGGTTTGTTACCCCTCTGATGGCATGCTCTCACATTATTTATCTCTCTTTATTCTCCTATATATCTTTGTCTCATTCCCATTAAAGGGGTTCTTCACTCTTAGAATTTATCATTCTTTTTTGGGACAAGGATACTCACTGAGAATCTTGTAAAAGTGCGCTTGTTTGGTATGGTTATACCCTGTGAAAATATTGTAAGAACTACCTTTTAAAGTAATATGATCAACTCTTCACCTATATCTTATCTTTAATCAGTGCTTAGTATGTTTGTGTATGATAAATTTATGAAGGATATTCTTCCTAGTTTATCATCCTTCTACTTGCCTCTTTGAAGGTGTTTTCAAGGTAACTTATAAGTCTAGTTTAGTGTTATATTTGGAACCTTTTCCATGAAATATTTATGCAACTAGTAAGATTGTGAGGTTGTGTGAGCTATATTTATTCTATGTTAATCCAGTGAGCGTTTAAGGTTATATGAGTGTCCATTTAACTTTAGTGCATCGCCCTTTTTTATCTTTATTAGGATCCATTAACCATATTTCTAACCCTTTTTCCTATGAAGCATTAGTTTAGAATTATTTTAGGTGAGTATCAAGAGGAAGCTAGCCTTCTTTGAAGATTCAACCTCACCATAGAATACCCATAGCTTGAGGTTGTTCCCATTGTGTAGCTTAGTTGGAGAGAGCCTAGAGAACCCTTTCCAAGAGTGAAAATTAATCCTATAATAGTTTTTAGCATGCTTGATGGGACCACAATACAAAAAGAAGATTGATCAAATTTGATGTTGGTTTAATTAAATTTATAATAGTTAAACTCCCAAAAAATAACATCTGGCAACTCTAAAAGGAAAAATCAACACTTTGGTGTAGATTAGTATCTATCTCATGCTAAAAGTGATAACAAGGTTAGATTCAAAAGGCATTCCCTTTGAACTTGTTGAAATACCTTAAAATTTATTAAAAATATTAAGCTTTGCTAATACACATCCATATTAGTGAACCTTTGCTCCTAGGTCATTTTCAAGACCTACGCCTATAAGAGGACCTTTGATAAATCCTTTTGTATCCATGGAAACCCCTAGATCTTTTGTGTTTTTCAATGGCCAAAGTCCTTTGGACCTTGCTCAATATGATCCTATCTAATTTTCAGCCCTTAAAAGTGTTCCTTATTATGTTGGTGACCAAGCTACAACACCTTCTAAGCACCTCATGGACATAGCCAATTTTTGTAATATCCATAATGTTACTGATGAAAATATAGCTATTAGTTTATTAGCCACTTATTTTAAAGGAAAGTCCATATATTAGTATAGAGTCCTTGCTGATAATTCCATTAAAACTTGGGACCAATTAGGAGAAGATTTATGTAAAATATTTGAGGATAAAATTGACCATTTGTCAATTGTAGAATAACTAATTGCCATTAATATATCTCCTCATGAAGTCATGTAAGAATTCAACACAAGGTTCTAAAAAACTTGGGAAAGAATCATAGTCTTAGTTATACCAACCCCTAATTTTGCCTTCATATATTATTTGAAGGCTTTAAATAGTGATATAGCAGTGATGATCCAATATATGGGAGGAAATATACTTTTAGATCTATATGAGGTAGCCATCAAAGTATAAAATTATCTAGTTCAAGTTGATAAGCTTACACCTAGACTACCAATGCCCTTATTTCCCAAAATTAGACCACATCCTAATGTTATTCCTCCACTAGGATTCATTACTCCTACACTAATAGTTTCTACAATACCTACACCAAAACAAGAGAAAGCTCCCACTAGTGGATCTAGTGATTCCCAAGACCTAAATAACTTCCAAGAGATCAAGAACACATTTTAGTATTTAGGAAATGAGCTAATAAATGTTAATAGGCAATAGACTTTCAATAGGCATTATCAAGGTTCATATCAACCTTATAAGAAAGCTTTCCAAGTAAATATGCCACCATATAAGGGGAACTACTGTGGTCAAGTCCAAGGTCAAAACTAAAGATAAGGGCAACATGGATACAATAGGTAAAATAAATACAATCCTAATATTATAGCACTTCTAACACCTTAGTACCATTCCAAAATAGTGTGGTTCAAGAAGTAAAGGGTACCATGCCTTGGAATTAGTCTTTTGGTTAACATATTATCCTAAAATTTAACCTCAACCAAGCCTTCAATGATCAATGGTAGCAAGATTACAATTTTTGGTACAACCAATATCTCATGGCCCAAAATGTAGAGGTACCTATGATGACCAAGATAGAAGAGACTCCACAAGGTCAAGCACCTAATCAAGGACCAAACTAGCTAGATGCCACATTGGTCAATTATGATTAGAGAGAGTGTTATGCTTATAACTAGTAGACTAGTTTTAGCCAAGCCTACATACTAGTGGCAACAAAAACAATAATTAATATAAGGAACATAGATGGTAACTAGGAAGCTTTCAAATATATTCCTACCATTACTCCTTCAATAAAAAATCCAAATGAACCCACTATCACTCCAAAGATTCTAGTAGTTCTAAGGGGTCAAAATCAGGGAAATGTCTTGGTCCCTCAAGGCTTACAAGTTCAAAAACAACATGTGTGGATTCTAAAGCACAAGAAAAGGTTGGTGATTCACCCACAAACATTGTTTAACAAATGAATAAATATAATGTGAGTGTGAAAATGTGGGATATTCTCTCCATGCCTAGTTAAGTGGACATTCTTCAAGAAGGTTTGTCAAAGATCAATGTTACAATAGTTATAGACAAGCCACCAATCAAGGTGAATGAATTCCTCACCAATACAACTACATCAGCTATTAAAGGGTAATCAAGTAAGCAGATGATCTTCCTCCCTTCTATATTTTAGTGATCATTAGAAACTCTCTATTGCATAATTATTCAGTGGATAATAGGGCTAGTACCTCAGTAATGCCAAAGTCCATAGTTGATCAGCTTGGTCTTAAATTATGATCCCTAGTCCAAGGGGTAATGCAACTAGATGTTTCTTCTACCAATCCATCTAGTAGAATTAGAGACCTCAATATGACCCTATACACTTGTATTAGTATCTTAGTGGCTCAAGATGTGTTAATCTTGGATGTGCTTCCTCATTTTGCATTATGCTTATCCAGGGATTTCACTGCAAGGATTAGAGGCTACCTTTTATTAAATTAGTCATATATGGCATTAAGAATAGGGTATGGGGCCAAAGTGTCAATCAAAGCTGATATTGTTGCACAATTTCACATAAAACCTTATATACTAGATAATGTCAACATCAATTGTAACATCATTGATGATGATGAATTTGTAATGGGGCAGGAGTTGAACACTCATATAGAAGAGGTAAAAAAATTGTTGCTAGTTGAAATATGGAAGGAAATATAGTTGGTAAATTGCTTAGAGGGTGTTGAAGAAAGGGACTTGGGTGTCTAATGTTTGCATGAATAAAACTAGCCCATGTCATCCCTCATGAAGCCTCAAGAAGATCTTAGTGGTCTAGGGAAGTTATTCTTTGATGGTTTAAAGAGCAAACAAGGAGTGGGTGCAAGTGTTATGCTAATATCCCCTTAAAATAATAAGTACTTCTCTTCATATAGGTTCTAATTTAGATGCTCTTACAATGTATCAAAATATGAGGGTCTCATCCATGGCCTTCAATGGGCTAGTAAGAAAGGAATTAAGAAATTGCAAGTCTATGGGGATAGTGAATTGGTTGTGTAGCAATAATCAATAATGCCACTAAGAAATCCTTAATGAAGTCCTAAAAACATAGTGTGGGACATAATTGAGTATTTTGAGGCCTTTAACATCTAAGTAGTGCCAAGAGGCCAAAATCAACATGTTGATAGACGAGTAGCTGTGAGGGCTCACTTTGACATCCCCAAAAAAATAGAAAAAGACCAAGGTAAAACCACATATCAAAGTGGTAATAAGACCATCAATGTCAGATAATGAAGCTAATTGGTAGGTCTTTGAAAATGATAACTAGATTTCATGTTTCTTGCAGTCAGAAGAAGACTTATCCTCCATCAACCAATGAAAATTATAGCATCAGTATGAAGAGTAGATTGTTCAACTAAGGCCTAATAAGCTTCCTAAAGGTCTAGTAACCATAGAAGGTCTATTTCATGAAGGGTACCATATTAGGAGGGATAAATTAGTGATGTCAACTAATGAAGAGAACTATGAGAGAGTTCTTATCTTTGAAGAGAAGATCCTAAAGCTTGGGAAGGTAAGCTCTAAAGCTAAAAGGCATGATTTCATAGAGATTTGTAAGGAATATGCAGACATCTTTACTTGGCAATATAGTTATCTAAGGGGCTTTGATCCTAAATTGGCCCAACACACTATATATCTAGAGGCTAATGCCAAGCCTATCAGGTAGAAGTAGAAGCCCATAAAACCCAAGATTGAAGAGCTCCTGAGAAAGGAATTGACCAAGATTTGAATATAGGATCATCCTCCCAATTAAACACTCCTCATGGGTAGCTAATCTAGTACCTATTAGGAAAATTAATGGGGAAATCAGGTTGTGTGTGGAATTTAAGGATCTTAATATAGTCTCTTTGAAGGATCATTACCCTCTACCATCCATGGAGTAACTCCTTCAAGTAGTTGTTGGTTCAGAATGTTTCTTTCTCTTAGATGGATATTTAGGTTATAACCAAGTGATAGTGAGAGAAGATGACCAATAAAATACTACCTTCACCACCAAGTGGGGCAAATTTTATTTTTATAAGATGCCTTTTGATTGTCCAATGCTTGGGTAACCTTGTAAAAACCACAATGGAAATGGCTTTCCAAGGACTGCTAAATCAATTGGTACAAGTCTAATTAGATGACATCATAGTATTTTATAAGAAATCTAGTGAGCACATGGAGCATCTAAGGCTAATTTTCCAAAGATGCAGAGAGTATGGGATCTATTTAAATCCCAAGAAATGTGTGTTCTATATACATAAAGATAAGCTATTGGGTCACATTATTTCAAAAGAAGGATTATCCATTGATCCTAATAGATCAAGTGCTATCTTAGCCTTATCCTTGCCAAAGTAAAAGAAGGGGATCCAGAGCTTCCTTGGGAAGATAAACTTTAAGAGAAGGTTCATACCTAGTTTTGAAAACATAGTCAAACCTATCACCACCATGCTAAATAAAATCTAAGTATTTTTTTGGTCTAATAAAGGTAAGGCAAACTTTAAAGCCATCAAACAAGCCATTGCCCAGGTACCCTCACTCATGAATTAGGACTTATCCAAGGATTTTATCTTCTACACCTTTGCTAATGTTGATAACATATCAACTATGCTGATGCAAAAGAATGGCAAAGGAATGGAGTAGCCAATTGCTTTTTTTAGTCAAGGGATGGAAGGATATGAGGTGAGGTACACTTTCATAGAGAAAAAAGTTCTTTCAGCCTTAAGAATCCTCAAGAAGTTCAATCCCATGCTCTCTAGTAGTAGGATCCATCTTATGGTGTCTCATCCTAGAGTTGAGGACTTCCTCCTCAAATAGGATTTGAATGAGGATAGAGTAGGTTGGATCACCAAGGCCATGAAATATGACATAGATATCAAGGTCACCAAGATGGTAAAAGGTAAAGGGCTTGCATGAGCACATGGTAAATGACCTATAGGAAGATAAGGAAGTTATTTTAGTGACCCAAGATGATTCACAAGTAGGTGTACTTCCACTTCAAAAGAGTTAGCTTAAAGACATGAATCACTTCTTAGTAACAAGAAAATGAACCCATAGATTAGATAGATCCAAAATAAGGTAATGAAGGCTTCAATCCATACCTTATGCATTTATTGATCGAGTTATTTTTAGAAGGGACCTCAATGGATTACTCTTTAGGTGCATAGATGATGACCAAGTGACCAAACTCTTGGAACAGTTCCATGATGGACCTATAAGCAGCCATTTTACACCTAGAACCACTATATAAAAGGTAATAAGGGATATTTATTAATGGATAAATCATTTCAAGGATGCTCATGCATGGATTAGAAAATTCTATAAGTGTGCCCTCTTTATAGGAAAGTAGAAAGTAGTAGCCCTTCCACTCAATCCTATTCAAGTGGAACAACCCTTTATGTAATGGGGTTTAGACTTCATTGAGACGATTAATCTACCATCAAGTGTAGGGAATAAATGGGTTCTCATTGTAACTAACTAATTCACCAAGTAGGTGGAATCCATTTATTTAAAGGATGCTAGTGAAGGTGTAGTTTTAGACTTTTATGATAACTTCGTGACTAGGCTTGGTGTCCTAGCCACCATAATTTTAGATAATGCATTAACATTACTTAGTATGAAGACAAGTGAGTGGGATATCAAATTGGGCATCGAAATTATCACCTTTTTCATCTACTATCCTTAAGGAAATGGATTGTTAGAGTCCATAAACAAGAATTTACTAAGGATCATTAGGAGGACCATGGAAGAGAATCCAAGAACATGGCACACAAAGCTTAGGACAACCTTATGGGATGATAGAGTCACTCATAAAACCAACATTATAAATTATCCATAGATATTTGCATAGAAAAGGGAATAAAAATTACCTATTTCTCTCAATATTCTTATATTAGATTTAGCGCCCATTATCTTGAGTTGATGGAGAACCAGTGCATGCACATGAGACTGATAGAGCTCATGGAGCTAGAAGAAACCAGGGACCTTGCTATGAAAAATTTGGAGTCACATCAAGCTCAAGTCAAATTGGCCTTTTAAAAGAGAGATACAACAAGGATATTTAAGGAGGGGGACTTAGTCCTCAAATGGGACTCAAATAAGGCTAAATTAGGTAACCATACCAAGTTTGGCAACTTGTGGAGTGGTTCTTATTTGATCTATGGATGCAAGGAACATAATGCATTTTAGGTTTTTAAACTAGATGGAGAGGTATTACCCATCCTAGTTAATGGCATCCATTTAAATCCCTATTAGTGAATGGATTTACATCCTTTGTAACATATTTTACATGTTAGAGTAGATTTATTTTTCCTCTAAGTGCCTTGTGCACATTTATTTTTTGCTGTGTGTTTCCTTGTCAATAAGTTTCTTGGGTGCTTTTTTGTTCTATTTATTTTGATATTGTTTCTTCAAAAAAGGTTAAAGATAGGGATAGCCTTGTGTTATCTTCATGATTAAGTGTAGGAAGGCTTGGGACTCCATATGCCCAATGGACCAATAAAGGTAAATGGTCTAGGTTTTCAAAACATATCAAGCATGCTTCCCTATGAATCATCAAAAATATTGGACAATTTTGGCCCACATATCAAGCTTATGCCCAGCTAGATTAGGTTACTAATGGATGAGCAGATGAATAAAATTTACAGATGGAATGAGTGGTCCAAAGATCTCATTTCGCTCATAAATTTTTTGAAACACTTTAAGTTAACTTAAACTATAATTTGAAAATTTATAAAGGACAAGTATAAAGTGTTGTAGAGACCTTATGGGATGTCAATATTTATTGGAATGAGTATGAAAGTGCATATCATTCATCTAGTTCTTCATTGTGTTTATCTAGACATTTTTCATCTAGTGTTAGAAATTATGAGTAGGTTGTTTGATGACACTATCATTGTTATGTGTGGATGAGTCAAGGAGAATTGGTCACATGGGTATGATAACATTAGTCATAAGAACATATTCACTAAGTTTTAGGTCATATGATAAAGTGTAAAAGAAGATATGAGGATTCAAAGTTGGCCTCCCAAGTAGTTTTACTAAGTTTCCATACTTAGCCAATTTGCAAAGGAGCTCAAATAAAGCCAAGTGAACATATTGATGGAATAATATCTTGAAAGTGTGGTAATATTAGGATAAAATGATCATATGGGTTTTTAAAACTTAATCCTTAGTTTTGATGTGTTAAGTTTTAGTCCATGTATCTAAGCACAATAAAAGTTATGCATGTTCAAAGTTGGCTCCTCAATCATAATTCTCTAAGTTTCCATACATAGCCATTTTCAACCATGATAAGCATGCAAACAACATGAAAAAACATATAGGTCATCTCACTTGAACATTTTTTAAACACACCTTTTAGAGCTATTGGATCAAGTGGACACAATGTTTTTCATCTCAAAAACATCTCCAATAAATTTGGTCCCTCCATGATTTTTCACTTCAAGATATGAATCTTTAAAGTTAGTTAAATAATGGGATACACTCATGTAAAAATTGACTCTAAGCCATTGTAAAAATCCATTGGAGTTTAAACTTTATAGTCTATGGGATGTCAAATAAATCTGCACATATGTTAAATGATGGTCATGTAGATGTCAAATTTAAGACCTGGTAACTAACCATTTGTTTTCAAACCAAAATAGATATAATGATTGGCATTCATTCGTATTAAGGAATATCAATGAAGAGAGAAGACTCAAAAGGTAAAGGAGATTGATAGGTTGACACATGGCACAATAATTTAAAATTATAGACTAACAATAGGATCTTGAGTGTAAATATGGGACTCCCAAGTGGCACTAGCTCAGAAAAAATTGACAAGTCAAGGGTAGGATCTATGGTTATCACTCAATCATATAGATCAAAATAAATAGAGAAATATGAGTCGATAATTCAATAATTTGAGTCATTTCATTAAAAACCAATGAGCAAGTACAATCCTTGGAAACATCCAATGAAGGTTGAAGGAGCCATTTTTGATCAAGGTAGACAAATATGAAGGAACCCAACTCAAAACATGGTTTGAGCTAAACTAGATAAACATTGTGAGATCTACCATCACCATTAAGGCTCCATAGGGAAAAAATAAGATTTTAGATATAATATAGATAAAGGATTGATAGTTTTAGTGATGAAATAGGACCAAACATTTCTAGCAGAGCTTTGTGGAGGCAAAATGGGTCTTTCAGACCTAATATAGACCAAGGGGGGTGGAAACTTATTATCAAATCAAGAACATGAACCTATGAACTTATTTTTTCAATAAAAACTATAGGAAAACTAATAATCTTAGATTTGTTTTCCATTTATAGCATGGACCTATGATCCAAATATAGAAATAGAGTAGATATGTGATTAATGTAAAGGGTCCTCATCCTTTAACATGACCATATTTTCAACAAACAACCACCTAAAATGCACAAATCCATTCTTATATCAAAACCATGAGCATGAATTTTTTTCCTCAAGCAAGAGGTGGCATAAAAGATAAAATAAAATGTCTAGTGTTGAGAACTACAACTAGGGGCATGTAATACATCCTCAAAACCTTTGGGGATTTTCTCACTCAATAAGCTACAAGTAGTGTTTTGATTGATCAAAAAGGGTTACAAGGATTTAATTGGCTAAGGAGTAATAGGTGGTAGACCAAGTTCAATAAATGACCTAGGATGGTGTGTTCCCTCTCTGATGACATGTTCCCACATTATTTATCTCTCTTTCTTCTCTTATATATCCTGGTCTCATTCCCATTGAAGGGGGTCTTAACTCTTAGAATTTTTCATTCTTTTTTGGGACATGGATACTCATTAAGACTCTTGAAAAAGTGTTCTCCTTTGGTATGGTTATACCCTATCAAAATATTTTAATAACTACCTTTTAAATTAATAGGATCAACTCTTTACCTATCTCTTATCGTTAATTAGTTCTTAGTATGCTTATGTATGGTGAATTTGTAAAGGAGATTCTTCCTAGTTTACTATCCTTCTACTTACCTCTTTGAAGGTGTTTTCAATCTAACTTGTAGGTCTAGATTATTTTTCTTTTCAGAACCTCTTTTATGAAATATTTATGCAACTAGTGATATTGTGAAGCTGTGTGAGCTATAGTTATTCTATGTTGATCCAATGTGTGTTCAAGATTATATGAGTGTATATTTAAATTTGGTGAATCACCTTTTTTATATTTATTAGGATATTTTTAACCATATTTTTAACCCTTTTACCTGTGAAGCATTAGCTTAGCATTAGTTTAAGTGAGTATTAAGAGGAAGCTAACCTTCTCTAGAGGTTTAACCTCAACATAAGATACCCACAGCCTGAGGTTGTTGCCATTGTGTAGCTTAGTTGGAGAGAGCCTAAAAATAACTCACCAAGGGTGAAAATAAAGCCTTAAATAAAACCACCATAGAGCACCCTCCCATTTAAAGACCTACAGAAGCCATCCAAAGAGAAAACCCTTTACAAAAGGAGCATTTTTGGGTGCATACCATAGCTTGAGTGTTATATATGGAGATGATAGATGATCATGGGTGGTGAGAGGGATTTTTATCTTGGAATTGGTGTATTCAATTCATAAACCCAAGCTCAGGTCCTTAAGAACCAAGCCTAAAACACCCAAACCACCTAAAACCTCCCTTAAACCCAAATAGTAATAAGTTTAGAAAGGTTTAACTCAAAATCTATTATTTTTCTCAAAAGTGACTAGTTTATCACTTATACCCTATAATAAACTCAAAGGGGATTCAACTCATAACATTGGATGGTATAAATAACAACTTGTTCAAATTTATGTAGTCATAGTATCTACTGATGATGGCTCCTATGCATGCGAACCCTAAAAATTTGAAATCAGCTACTGTGAACCAAGCGGTCGGTGTGGCTGTGGCTACCATTACGGATGAGGTTTTTTCTACTAGTAAAGGGAGGAACCAAAATACCCTTAAAGGGATTTCTTCTGTGGGGATTGAAGATACTACAGCCTTATGTCTGGCCTATGTTCCTGGTTTAGGGCATGGATCTGGGGGGAGAACCTATGCAGATGTGGTAGACTTTGAAGTAGATATACATGATGCTCTACCTCAGACAACATTTGGACCTACCCAAGTATCACCTGTAAGTGCTTTAAAACCTATTAGGGTTACTCTAGACCCTAAATTAGTAGAAAATATCTTCCAAGAGGAAAAATGGTTTTCCTCTTGTGCTGCCATTTTTTGTTTCCATGGTTTTTGGCCCTCTTTTATAGATCTACAGAATTGGATTGCCAAGAATTGGTTGCAAATTAAAGATGGTCAAATCCAGCCTTGTGCCAGGGGTTTTTTTATAGTAATATTTCAAAGCCCTGAAGATAGAAAGTCTATATTGTGTCACAATAATTTTTCTTGGTAGGGTAGATTTCCTCTTATGGCCAAACCTTGGCATAAGGATTTTAATCCTCTCTTGGAATCCTTTAACAAGATCCCTATATGGATGTGGCTCCCTTATCTTCCAATACACTTGTGTCAAGAGGCATTTTTAAAAACCATTGGAAACACTATAGGGGAGTTTTTATATGAAGAAGACAGTACGAAGAGTCACCATTTGACTTGTGCATGATTTTTGGTTGATCTGGATGTTTCAAAGGGCCTTCCTAAGGCGATATGCATTGATTCCCAAAGGGGTACCTAGACACAAATCTTGGATTATGAGGGGATCCATTTTTGGTGCAGGAAGTGTCACCAGATGGGACATATTGCTGCTCATTGTGTTGCTGGGAAAACCAATCCCAAACATTCACGTTCTTGGTGGCCAAAGGATTTCTCTGAACATAGCATGGACAAACAACCTTTGGAAGCAACAACAGAATCTGAGACCAAGAATGAGGAAAGGTCACAATCTGAATCAAAAGATGAAGAGGAATCATTGGAGAATCATTCTAATGAAGCTTCTGGGGAGGTTGTGGTTAGTGATACAGCTGAGCCAGAGGAGGAGGAGGTGGTCTCTTCCCCTATTTTGGAGGATCTTTCTAAGAGCCAGACTGTGTTTGACTTCCACAAGCAGTTTATGCCTACTGGAGTCCAAAGATCATTGTCTTCTAAGGCATGGGTTGCTGAGGTAGCTAAGGTAGAGGATGGTTGGACAGTAGTTAGAAGAAAGAAGTCTAAGCCTTTGGTCCCTCCTCTAGATATGAATCTTCGGTCATGCAAAAAGAAAAATCTTAACTTAAAAGATTCATCCAAAGTTCCCTTTTGCTGATTGGTTTTTAGGGGGCTGTAATTTGGTCACTTTTTTGGTTCACTGGTTACTGGTCTGGAAGGTTGTTTAGCTTGTTGTTCCAGAGGGTTAACCTTCAGATCAATGTTTTGATAGCTATTTTTTCATGGTCTTATTTGTTGGTAACAGGTCCTTATAAAACCTAGTTTAGGTACTTTTCTATAATCAGGTTCTTTTGTTATCCTGGTTATGCTTTAAGGTTTATCTTTCTCCTTGTGTAGGGTTTATGGATCCCTTCAAAACCTATTTTTACCATAATCTAAAACATTGGATGGTATAAAAGGTGTAAGGATGCCTCCTAAGAGGATAAAATTTCAAAGTTTTAGTTAGATTCTATGTTGCAAAACCTAAGGAAAGATTATAAACCATAGAGGGAGTAATTTTAGGACTTATTATACCTATATAACATCAATAAAACTCATATAACTCACTTGAAAATTTCTCACCATCTTATTCAAAATTACTAGTCTGTGAGGCAAACTTTTGGCTTAGTGATGTAATGATAAGGTATGTTGTAGGTAAGGAATCCTTTAAGGATATATATATATATATATATATATATATATATATATATAAATTGACTAAAGGCATTTCAAATATTATCTAAGTTCCATAAAATTAGTTTGAATCACAATTTCAACATTGGAATCACTAGCATAGTGAACATGAGTAGAAGTTTGGAAAGCAAACTACATAGGCCTACTTATCAAGAAAGTGGAAGGATCTAGGGAGAAAGGCTGGTGTGAAGGTATTGATTGACCATTTTTAGACATTATAAATATCATTTGGGAAATCCTATGCCAAAATGGGAGCCATTATTGGAGGTCAGAGGTAGTTTCATGAAACATTTGGCATGCACATTGATGCAAAGGTCACTCAACACTTAAGTGGACCTATATTGCTCCACATATGCATTGAATAAAAACCAAAGGGAATAATTTAGAGATATTTTCAATAAATTTAAATCATGATTAAAGAAAATTAATGGAGTTATAGCCACCTCAATGCTAAATTGGGCTCAAAGAGAGAGAGATAATGCTTGTTTAATTACCCTATACCAGTTTAGGCTCATTGATGACCTCTCCTATGCCTAATTTTCAGTCTCTTGGCTTCTATTCTCTCTATAAATGTAGGCATTGAGTATTTTTTTGACATCCCTTAAATGGGTGTAGAAAAGCTCTGCCAAAATCTTTGTGTAACTCTTTTGAAGTAATATCAAACAAGTTTTGATTCTATTGAATGCTAAGTGTACTTTTTTAAAGTCTGATATATAGTATGCATGTTGTCTATTCATCATCTATATGTCTATCATGTACCTTTATTCAATTTTTATTATTTTTTTATTATTAGCGTGAAGTGTTAGCTAGTGAGTTTCTTCTTGAAGTGTCATAAGATTATAGTGTCTTACACAAACCTATGCCTTTTTGCCCTTCAAGTTGTAGGTATCTTATTAACCTTCATCCAAAAACACTCATGTTTGAGACATTATTGAATGATTTGATCAACCCTTGTGTTCATTATATTCAATAGTAGTCATAAAATTGAATAATATGAGAGTGGATCATTAATCAATTGGTGCATCACCACATAGGTTAGATTCTAGTTTTAGTTTTCACTTCTCTCCCTTTTCCTTGTGATAGATTATGGTTTTAGGAAAACATTATATTTTATTATTAGGGGATATATCCCCTTAAAATCTAGAGGTTTGACCTATAACTATACAACCCATAGTCTTAGGTCAATCCCATGTTGGACTAGGTGTGAGTAGAGGGCTTGAACATTTCTCTTCTCAATTAGGGTGCAACCTAGAAATCCAATAGTTCTGGTACATCTGGTGGGACTATAATCAAAGAACTTGGAAATAATCTTGGAATATCTTGGAAATATAGGAGGACAGTTGGAAGTTTTGGAAGAGTCATCAACAAATTGGAGGGCAAGTTCATGCACCAAATATCCACTAGGTCTGACTTAATAGGTAAGCAAGTTTTGTTCATTCAATTACCATTAGACATTACAAGGAGGAAGAGGGTTCCTATTTCAAACCCCAAACTAATCCCCCTTAATTCTACCACATCTCTAAACTCTAAAAATTATGGCTTTACATAGTCCCTTAAAGGTCCACCAATCCAAATGGAAAGACTTAGATTATGAGATTTTGTCCCCTTCAATGGTGTCAACCCTATTAAATTTCAATAATATGATGATATCCCTATTAATTATTTAAATATTTTACCATAATTTATGGGAGAAAAATCTACCACTCTTGTAGAGCATATATCTAACATTTTAAACCCTTGCTCATTGCATAATATCACCCAAGAGAGCATAGCCATGAGAATACTAGCCACATCCTTGAAAGGAAAAGCCCTATAATGGTATATAGGTATGAATCCTACCTCAATCAATAATTGGGATGAGTTTGGTGAGTGCCTTTTTAATCATTTTGAGGATAGGAGTGACCATGTGTCACTAGTAGAGTAACTCACATCAATCAAGAGGGTACCCCAAGAATCTATGGTTGATTTCAACTATAAATTCCAAAAAACTTGGGATAGAATCCTTGTCATCATTAAACCCACACCCAATTATGATTTTATTCACTACATAAAAGAATTGAACTCAGATGTTGTAGTCATGATCTAATAGATGGGTGGGACAAATTTGCCTGAAGCTTATGAGATATTTATAAGGGAAGAAAACTATTTCATACAATCAAAGAAAATCATGCCAAGACCTCTCATGCCCCTATTTCCTAAGCTCCAACTAACTCCACCTACCATTTCTCCATTGACTACTCCAAGAAATCAAGTACAACATGATGACAATCAAGTGGATAGACTTGGGAAAATTGAAGGCTTATTAAAAATACAAAACAATAAGCTAGTGGCTTTAGAGTGGCAGCATCAGATATCATATAAACCATACCAAGGCCTCTATCAAGATCAACATTGGAAATAATCTTCAATGAATATGACTAAATGAGAAAAGACAAAGTATGTATCTCAACTAAGGAAGAATATTATGAAAGCATAGAAATATTTAAAGACAAGTTGTTGATGTTGGGAAAGATTAACACAACAAAAGAGAGAGATGTCTTTATTGCTTTATGCCAAGAGTATTTGGATGTATTTTCATGGAATACAATCAACATTCACACCATACCATTGAATTGGAAAGCAATGCAAAACTAGTCACACAAAAATAAAGGTCAATCAATCCAAAGGTAGAGGAGTTAATGAGAAGGGAATTATTCAAAATTGATTGAGTGAAGGATAATATTTACCATCAAACATTCCTTATGGGTGGCAAACCTTGTGCCAGTGAAGAAGAGGAATGGGGAAATACAATTGTGTGTTGACTTTAGAGACATCAAAAAGGTGTCTCTAAGAGACCACTACCCAGTACCCTTAATGGACTAGATTATTCAAAAGTTTTTTAGGATCTCATAGGTTTTCATTTCTTAATGGATACTCTGGTTACAATCAAATCATGGTCAAGGAGGAGGATAGGCATAACACTACCTTCACCATAAAGTAGGACACTTATGCATACATGAAGATGCCCTTTGGATAGTCTAATGCAAGGGAAAATTTCTAAATGGAAATGGATGTTACCTTTGAGGTATTAATCAATGAAATGGTGCTCATCTACCTTGATGACATCACTATTTTCTCAAGGGACCCAGTAGACCACATAAATCACTAAAAACTAGTCTTTAAAAGATGTAGATATTTTGGAGTGTCATTGAATCCTAAAAAAATGTATCTTTTCTCTTCATGAGGGTAGATTTTTGGGCCATGTGGTGTCTAAATATTGTATTTAAATAGACCCTAAGAGAGCTGAATTCATTCTTTCCTTACCCATACCTAAGCACAAGAAAGGTCTATAGAGTTTCTTGGGGAAGATTAATTTTATAAGAAGGTTTATCCTAGGCTTTATAGATTTGGTCAAGCCTCTTACTCACATGTTGAGGAAACATAAGGAGTTTATATGGAAAAAATAAGGAAAGAGGAGATTTTAGGCCATCTCTCATACCCCTACACTCCTTAATCTTGATTTTAACAAATAATTGTACTTGTATGCCTTCTCTACATCAAATGCAATACTGCCATGTTAATGCAGTAGAATGAACAAGTCATAGAACAACATATTATATTATTTTGTTAGGACTTAGAAGGATATGAGGAGAGGTATAGTTTTGTATAGAAATATTTTCTAGATATCATGAGAGGTTTGAATAAATTTAGGTACAGTCTCTAATAGCAAGATCAAACTCATGGTAGTACACCCAAGCATTACAAAGTTCATACTAAATAGAGACCTCAATGAGAAGAGAGTTCGGTGGTTAAAAATATGCATGGAGTATGAAATTGAAGTTATATTTACAAAGATAATCATGGGTAGATGGTTATGTGAGCACCTTGAATAAAAAGTAAAATAAGGTAAAGATCAAGTGTTGTCAATTTATGATAACTAATAAATAACTATAAGCAACACACATTTTAGTTAGACACATGATGTGATCAGGTTTATCTAATCAAGAAAATGTTCTATGGGCTTAGATAGAGCCAAAAGGATGAATTTTAAGTTATAAAGTATACCTTATGTCTTTATATATGGATTATTATTCAAGAGAGACATAAGAAACATGCTTTTGAGGTGTGTGGAATCATGCCAAGTAGACAAGCTTCTTAAATAGTTCCATGATGGTCCAACTAGTGGGTAATTTTATGCCTAGAACACAAACTCTAAGGTCTTTAGAGATAGGTAATTTTTTCCCACATTGTTTATAGATGCACATTCTTGGGTAAGGAAATGTTTAAAATGTGTCATGTTCATTGGAAAATAGAAACTAACTACCTTTCCCTTGCAACCAATACAAGTGGAATAACCCTTCATGTATTAGGGCTTAGATTTCATAGGAATGATACACACCCATTAAAGTAAATGAAATAATTGGATCATTACATCCATAGACTAATTGAAAAGGTGGGTTGAAGTAGCTACCCTCAAAGAAGCCAATGAAAATTCTTTTAGACTTTTATGACAACCTTGTGACCATATTTGGTGTGCCCTCCATAATCATTTATAAAAATGCATTGGAATTAAATAGAATAAAGGTATGTGAGAGGGATATTTCACATGTTATTTATCTCAAAACATCCTCTAATTATTTCCCATATGGTAATGGACTAACAAAATCCATAAATAAGAACTTATTGAGGATCATCAAGAGGACTATGGAAAATAGTCAAAGAGAGTGGCATACTAGATTGAGGACTACCCTATGGGTAGATAGGGTGACAAAAAATAAGTATAATAGAAACTCCCCATACCTCTTCATATATGGGAGAGAAGAAATACTTCCTATCTCTCTTGAATTTCCTTCAATAGAGCTTGCCCACCAACTTGAGCTCCTAGAGGATAATGCTATGCAAGTAAGGTTGAATGAATTAAGACAACTAGAGGAGATAAGGGATAGTGCCATACACATCATGTATTCTAATCAATATCAAGTGAATAATTAATTAGACAAGATATCCTCCTCTAGAACATTTCAACAAGGTGATATAGTCCTTAAATGGGATGAGGACCATGCAAAACTAGGAAAACACTCCAAATTTGATAGTTTTTAGAGTGGGACTTATATCATCACATGTTGAAAAGAGAGAAATGTATTTGATATTGATAAGTTGAGTGGAGAGATCCTTCACATCCCTATCAATGGGATGTATCTCAAATTCTGTTACTAGTCCTCTTCCATGATCTTTGTACATATGTAGGTAGGTTTGTCTTTTACCTATAAGTGCCCTTGCACAATGTCTTATTTATTCTTTGGTTTTAATATTTAGGTACTTGTGTGTTGTGTTATTATTTATTTCATATTTTTTGAGTGTGTATCATTTCTTCAAAAGTTTACAAGATGAAGGTATAACCTATGTCTCAGTCATGCTTGATATGTCTAGTCATCATGAGAAGCTTTGATCAAATTTTTGGGTTCCATGACTAGAAGGCTAGTCAAGCCAACTGAGTCACTAGAAATGTTGGTCAATTTATATTCATATACCTTTAAATTGACCAACCTTATATCTAGGAGTCATGATCCATATTTAAAACTATATTGATTAGTCATGTCATGTGGTGAGGAGGGTGTCTAGTCAATTCACTATCTAGTCATATTTCAAACTTGCCTTCTCAGTGCTTGTATGCCTTTGTACGTCTTATCAAGATTGATTCATGTAGTGTAATTATGTATTAAGTACCTAGTTATCCCTTATCAACCTTGAAGGGTCATCAACATGATGGAGGTGTAGTAATGAAGGAAAATACAATAGATAACTTGATAAAGGCCTAAAAACACATTAGTCCTACACAATTATTAGAGGTATGCACATTTTGAATCATTATGGAGAAGGTTATGAGGTCTAGTTAAGGTTTTATTGATTTTTGAGATGTTCTATATGCATCAACATGGTGGTCTAGTTGATAAACCTCTTTCAAAGCCACTTAAAATTGGTCAATGGTTTTAACCATAATAAGATAATATTTTGGCCTTAATTAACCACCAAATCACCCAATTCACCTCCAAAATACTTTATGAGCCCTAATAAACCTAGGATGGTTTCATACCTCATTTTTGATCCATTATTGCCCAAGTCAATGTTTATTTTCTATAATATGGGCCCACACATGCCAATTCATGACCTTTCATCTCCCTCAAGTCATACCATTAAGTCAAATGTTGTCTTTCCCTCTTATTTTCCCTCCAAAAAACTAGTTATATACATTTTAGGGCTAAAATAAGGATGTTTACAAAAAAATGGCACTTTTTAAGTGTTTTCTCAACAATACAGATATGTACTATATAGATCAATTTAATTAGGGGCATATTCTTGTAAGGAGAGTTTAGAGAGGCTCAATTGTGGAAATAATAGAGTTTTTTAGTGAATTAAAGGCCCAAAACCATTGTTCCTATACTTTGAGATCATTTGTATGATCAAAGAACCCTTTAAGTTCATGGTTATTCTATATAATAAGAGAGTGGGGTCTAATATTTTGACCATAAAAGTTAGATTTAAAGGGATGATCACTCATGGTATTTATATAGAATTTGAAGGCCTATTATCCATGAACATGAATTAATAAGTTGGGTAACTTCTACATCCTTCTCATCTGCATAGGAACTTTTGGGACCAATGATTTTCTAAGGAATTTGATTCATTTGATGAGACTAATCATTTATCTTATTTATTCAAGTCATGAAGAATCCTTCCATGATGGTTTTAGCATTGAATCCACATATGTGATATTTGACGGCATGCCAATATCCTTGATTGGGTTCTACACATGGTCTATAGACTAGTCTATGCAAGATAAGTTTTGGGTGCCTCTATCATGGGTTGTAAGAAAAGTTTGCAAGGTTACAAAGATGTATCATGGATCCCAATGCCTTCTCACCTAGATTTAAAGTTTGATGGTCCTCTTATTTCCCAAAAAACACTTCATGGATATCAATCTCTGTAAGGTTGGAAAACACTACATAATGGACTATTTGTATGGTCCAGGAGCACTTACAAGATTCCAATGTGCATCAAGCGATATGAAATAGGTGATAACATAGTGGTGGGTTGTCTTCATGCCTTTATAATATTTTCCCAATCTTCCATATGGTTTTATAGTCATTAAAAGATTATTTCTATGTGTTCAACAAGCTTATTCACATTTTTTTTTAAAGTTTAAGGTTTGTTCGTAGATGTTAAGGTAACTCTGAGACTCCCATGTTTCATTTTTGAACCATAAACACCTTCTTTTTTGTCAAGATCTTGATTTTTGATTCTATATGCATTATGGTGTCCTTAGGATCTAGTTGGGTTAGTTGTGCTAATTTCATGCCCATTATACATTCATAAGGTCTCACTATAGTTTCATTGTAATCAAGTTGTGTTACCACTATGTTATCACACTTATTCCATTCCAATGTGTCTACACTATCACTTTCTCCAATCACCTAACCCACCCCAAGGACTAATCACCATAAGTTTACCCCCACACTACAATTAAACCATAAAAACCATTGAGATCATCAAGATGGACCTATATGGCCATATGGAAGTAGGGTGAAAATGTAATATGCACCTACAACTTGCTTTAGGGTTGTTGTAGCCAAGTCTCATGAAATGTTGTAAGAACCATCCCAAGCATGAATTTTGATATGGGAATCATGAAATTTACATGCTAAGGAAGTTGAATTATGGTGGAGTTGTGATGATATTGGCATAGTTCAAGCATCATTTCAGTCATACCCCATCTATGCATATTCAACCATCATACAGGTGGTCTCCTTGGTAGGAAGTAACACAGAGTAGAACCACTAATCTAGGTTGGTATCTATAACTCATGTGAACTAAAAAATGTATATTATATGTAACAAGGAGACAAGGATAAAAATTTCAAATATGTATATCTAATGGTCACTACCCCTGTGAGGGTATGGTGATATCATAATAACCATAAATCTACATAAGTAGGTGTAAGCATAAGACTGGGTTTGAATGAACATAAAGGTTATGAAGGAATGTAATGTTAGAGCGAAATAACCTATAAATGGTAATTACCATAAACATGAAATAAATACCTCCTAGAATCACCAACACCTTTAGATTAAAGACTGCAAGCCATATTCCAAAATGCAAGTCTAAGTGCACTTTTTAGGAGATAGTTTGAGGTTATTTTGAGCTAAAATGATGATATAGACCCCTTAAAAGAACAAAAAAGTCCCAAAATTCAATGAAAAATGTGTTCATGACCTAAGGAATATTCTTATATGATCACTTGGATAATAAAAATAGTGGACATACTCACTATTTTATCTCGGACCAAGGCTTGTCTATGTAGATAAATAATGAGGTTAGAAGTACATTTATGTTATATGATGTTTGAAATAAACTTGGGGTCTATGAAAGGTATTTTTATAATATATAATGATTTTTAAGGCCCCACATAACCGCTCCTAATGTCTATAACTAATATTCATTATCAACAGACTTGGAGTTATGTAATCATAGTCATGCAAACAACCTTGCAATCAAAAGTCAATGATGTTTTAGAACCTCTAAAAATTATTTTTGATCCATAAAATTACCAAAGTGAGGATTATAAGCATTATTTAGGACCAAAAAATTGTTTTCAAGGGTAAAAATGTGGAAAAAATAGTTTAAATGCCCAAAAATGTAGCTCAAGCTAATCCACCTATGTGCAAGCATTTCAAGGGGCATGTTCACATGCTCACCCACTCCAACACATGCCTCTTATAATATATAAATATTAAATTAATTTAAGTATCCTTAAGCAATAAAAATTCAAGGAAACTTGAATAGTAATATGGGGATATACTATATGAAAGATCACTAAGAAATTAAGGAATCAAAATTACTTGCAACTAAACTTAACACCAACTTCTAATGCTCATATCTCCATGTAGACTTTGCATGGGAATATAGCATATTAATGGTATGGAGGAGGGTCAATTCCATAAACATAAATGGCCTTTGTTTTAGGGTTGGACTTCCATACTTTATGAACCATCCTTAAGATGGTGGATACCTCCAACCTTGCACAAAGCACATAAATGACTTGATGATGAAAATTCACCTCAAGACCCATTAAAATGCAATTTTTTAGCCATGAAACCACCTTTAAAATCATCTGAGGTCACCTAAGAACCACCATGGCTCCCTAATTGTCATGTGTAGGGTTAGGATTATATATAAGAGGCATAAAAAGGCTAGTTTGAGCTCAAATACCAAAATTCATAGGGTATTCATATGAAAGATGAGTTTAAAAGAGATAAGGAATCTCAAGGAACTTGTAAAATTATCCTATAGGTCTCCATTTTGACCTTCATGACTGGTCTAAAGGTATAAGGTTTTAGGAATTAGATAACTTGATTGTATGCACTACAACAGGGAAAATTGGTACTATAGAGACAATATTATCACTCTCTAAGATATACAAGGTCCTTTCCCAATTGTATATGGGGAAAACATGGTTCATAAACTAATGCAAAGGTCAATAATTATAGATGAGGTGTGCAAAAAATATGATACTCAAGCTCCACCATGATTGTGCCACCAAAATAATGAAGCAAAGTATAGTTTGAAGAATTGAAAGGTTATGGATCCTATTTGGAATCATTATTTCTTTATTATAAAGACCTTTGGGCCAACACATGCCTTAGATAAAATACCACTGGGTATCCTTCCACTTGTAGACCTCTAGAATCCATCCAAAGATCAAACCCTTTCCATAAAGAGCATTATTGGGTGCCTACTACATCTTGACAGTTACATATGGAGAGCCTAGATGTTTATGGGTGGTGAGAGGGCTTGTTATCTTGGAATTGATGTAGTCAGTTCATAAACCCAAGCTTGGAACCTTAATAACTAAGCCTAAAACTCCCAAACCCACTAAAATCTCCCTTAAACCCTAATAACAAATATTTTAGATAAGTTTAACTCAAAATCCATTATTTTTCTTAGAAATGCCTAGTTTATCACTTAGACCCTATAGAAAATTCAGAGGGGCATTAACTCATAACATTGGATGGTATAGAAGGTATATAGATGCCTCCAAAGAGGGCATTATTTTAAATTTTTAGTTATATTATATGTTGTAGATCCTAAGGAAATATTCTAAACCATGGAGGGAATAATTAAAGGACTTATTATACCTATCCAACATCAATCCAACTCTTTAAACTCACTAGAAAAGTTCTCACCATCTTGTTCAAAACTACTAGTCTAGGAGGCAAGCTTTTGGCCTAGTGATGCAAGGATAAGGTATGTTTTAGGTATGGAATTATTCAAGGATATCAATACCAATGAATTAAAGGCCTTAAAAAGGTTATCTAAGTTCCATGTAATGTGTTTGAATCATAAGTTGCACTATGGAATCACTAGCATAGTGAAAATGAGTGGAATTTTGGAAAGCAAACTACATAGTCTAACTTATCAAGTAAGTGGAAGGATCTAGGGAGAAAATATGGAATGAAGGTATTAATTAACCATTTATATAAATTATAACTATAATTTGGACAATACTAAACCAAAATAGGAGCCATTATTATAGGTCAGATGTAGTTTCATTAAACATTTGGTATGCACATTGATGCAAAGGCTGCTCAATGCCCATGTAGACCTATATTGCTCCCCATATGCATTGAATAACTTCCAAAGGTAACAATGTGGAGATATGTTATGGAAATTTAAATCATGATTTAATACATTTGAGGGATTTATATCCACCTCAATGCCAAATTAGGCTCATTAAGAGAGTGTCAATGCTTTACAAGAGAGATAATGCTTGTGTAACTTCCCTATGCCACTTTGGGTTCATTAATAACCTCTCCTATTACTAATTTCATCTCTCTTGTATTAAATTAAATCTATAAATTTAGGCACTGATCTTTTTTTTTCTATCCCTTGGTTGGGTGTAGCAAAGATCTACCAAAATCTGTGTAACATTTTTGAAGCAGTATAAGACAAGTTCTGATTCTATTGAATGCTAAGTGTATTTTGTTAAAGTTTGATTTTTAGTATGTATGTTATGTATTCATCATCTATATCTCTTTCATGTACCTTGATTTAGGTATTTTTGGTTTATTTTAGGTTGTGTGAAGTATTAGCTAGTGAGTTTCCTCTTGAAGTGCCATAATATTACAGTATCCTACACAAACCTATGCCTTTCTGCCCTTCAAATTATAGGTCTCTTATCAACCTTCATGCAAAACACTCATGTTTGAAACATTATTATATAACATGATCAACCATTTTCTTCATTAGATTCATTAATAGTCATGAAATTTCATAAGATGAGAGTGGATCATTGATCAATTGGTGCATCACCACATAGGTCAGATTCTAATTTTAGTTTTCAATTATCTCCCTTTTCCTTGTGATAGATTTAGGTTTTAGGAAAGCATTATATTATTATATCAAGTGAGATATCCGCTTAAAATCTATAGGTTTGACTTGTAAATAGACAACCCATAATTTTAGGTCAATCCCATGTTAGACTACGTGTGAGTAGAGGACTTGAACATTTCTCTTCTTATCTAGGGTAAAACCTAAAACTCTAATAGGCATGTCACCAAAAAAAACATAATGGTCATCCAACACCCTTTATAAATCAGGATGTGTAGAATCCTTGGTTGGTTGAACCTTTATGGAAAATAAGCATGCCACAAAACCTTCTACAACTTTTCTAATAATCTTCATCATTTGGTGTGAAGTAATTAGTTGTGGATATTTAGCTAGTAATCCATGTAGTTCAAAGGTCTTGCCTTATGAATGGAAACTCATAAATAGTTATTGGGAATTCATCTCAATAATGCCAAAAGTGGTGAGCCACTAAACTCCAAAAACAATGTTATCTCCTCCCTTTAGAATAGAAAACATAGAAAAATCTAGAAAATAGTCTCCCATATCAAGATTAATGATAAGGCATTTTATAGAATAGTTTACCATATGACCATCTATAATCACAACCTAAATTTTTGGAGCTAGGTAAATGAAACAATTCAAATGAGTAGCCAAATTACTATTAATGAAGTTATGTGGACTCACAAATTCAAATAAAATATCTAACTTTTATTCTTGAGGAAACCCACCACCTTAAGAGTTTGATGAGTACTAATGCCTAAAAGTGCATGATAGGAAATAGTAGGTTAAGAATATTTAGATTCATCTTTAGGTTCTTCCAAACATACCTAGAATCTTCCTCATCCTCATATTCCTCATTGGTGATGTCAATGTAAAACAACTTCTTTATATCACATGGATGTCATTTCATCCATTTTATATCATATCCCTAACACAAACCTTTTGAACACTTTTCTTCCACTTATTGAGTTGTCAATATGGTAGGCTATTAAAATGATGGTGTTGGGAGGTGAATTCATGGACATTAGTGAAAGGTCTTTGTCTCATCAACTCTTTTTATTTAGACATATATGCCCTTGATATGGCCTTAGATATAGAACTGGGATGAAACAGGTGAACCTCCAATTAGATGTTATCTTTAAGGCCACCCAAAAATAGGCCAATTATATTTTCCTCAATGATATCTTCCACATTTAAGGAGAGATTTTGAAATTTATGAATGTAGTCCTTGATATTATTGGTCTATCACAACTTAGCTAATTAAATGAAGTAGTTTTCAAAGACATTATTGTGATAGTGGAGTTGTAACTCCTCAAAAAATACTGACCATGAAACTAGAATACCCTTATTTTTATTTTGAGCACATAACCAATAATACCAAAAGAATGGCTCAAGTTCAAGATATAGAGAGGACACAACCATTTTTTATGAATATGGAGTTTAATTTAGATCAAATAAATTTTCAACTTGAGTGAGTCAGTTGAGTGGATCATTACCATCAAACTTGTGTAGGTCTAATTTTAGTAGCATTGTCTTAGGGCCATAATTGCTTTTGGTATTGTTTGGATGGGGAGAACCAAACTAAAATGGTGGAGGGTTATTTCCTAGTGTTCAACCTAAAAAATTGGCCAATTACCTATATATTTGTTACAATTTATTAATCATGCTATCTAGGTCCCATCTCAACCCTATAACATCCCCTTAAATCATATCAAAATCAAAATTTTCACCAAGCCCTAAAACTTTGACTTAAGTTGTTGAACCACCTCCAAAATAAATAGATCAAAAGTTACAAAATCCATGTCATCCTTGTGAGGAGTTTTTGGAAAATTTTCCCTTTCTCACATCTATGAGTATTCAGACCAGCCATGCATAAACCTTATTAGGTTTTCAACCACAAAAAATGTGAATTGGTAGAATACATCATTGTGATAATCTATTTGAGATGAATCCAACTACTTATATTATGCACAAAGGGTATAAATTTCAATCCAAAAAAGTGTACCAATAGAATATACTATGGTGATCTCTTATAGAGATGAATCTAACGACTGTTAATGACTTTTTTTATTGTTTTATTTTTTCATTTTTTACTATAAAAATGTTTTTTATTTTTTTTAAAAACATCACAAATAAAAATGCAGTGACAAAAAAATTAAATTCTTCTTAGAACACAAGTTATGTTTTTTTGGCCTTCTAATGCTTAGGATGACAAAAAAAATTGCATTGAATAAACTTTCCCAAATCAAAGATCTAATACCAATTTTAATGAAATTACTTAGATGATTTTTAATAATAGAATTATATATCATATAATTAAGAGAAGAATAAATAAATCCACAAAAACAATTTTTGAAAGAGCAAAATACTGAATATTATGACTAAGCCACTTAAAGGGAAAAACCTCCACAATAATGTAATAAGAATAGAATTCATAATATGATGATAAAATACTAACCAAAACATCCTATATATACTCTATTTATCAATGGTTATTCCATAGGTTGACCATACTAATAACATCAAGAAATGCAACAAGCTAATATGAAAGTGTGTAAGCCATAAGTCAGCCACACATATACATATATGCATTATATATTAAAGGTGTAATAATTTATCTACTAAATTTTAAAAGAGAGGAGAAATTTTGATATTAAATAGAGATAGAGAACTTTTTGGTTGTTATAATTTTTTTTTATGTTGCATAACTTTCTCTTTCTTGTCCATGTTATATTTTTTATGTGTTTTATCTAACTAGTAGCTTAGTTTCCTGATGTATGATATAGTAGTTTCAAATATATTTTATTTAATTAGTAAAGTTTTTATCAATTAAAAATTTTCAATAACTATTTTAGGTTGATATATCTTATTTTCTTACAGCAAGTTTCCTATGTTACTCTTTAAATTTGTGTAGAAATGTCATTTAATGCAACATCTTAGAATGAGCTATAGCTATTCGAAGTTACTCTTTAGGATTTGATATAATATTTTATTAATAAATTTTACAATAATATTAATAAATTCAACCTTTAGTTGATAAATAAGAGTTAACTGCATTGTATTCCTCATACCTCTTTACTATGTTTATCAATTTTGTGTGCTAAAATAAGAAACTAAAAGAATTAGTCCCTTGATGTTTGTCATTATTCTAAAGGTAGTTAAAAATAATTCATGTTCTCTATTTATATATCCTCTTTATTACCTTACCCTTCCCTCAATTTATGATTTAATTAAATCTTTCCCACTTTAGTTAAGTCCATCTCCATTCCATTCAACCCACGTAAATCTAGGATTCATATCCATAGTTTAACCAACTTGATTAATAGTTACTTCACTAACCACCATTCCACCACTGGTCACTACAAGACCTAATACCTATAACTCATGCACCATATTGAATTCAATCTTCTCTAAGATCCTAAAACATTAGAGGTTACCTCATGATTTTTATCAGGTGTGGATAAAAACCACATCAATAGAATAATATAATTTAGTGCTATAAGAGGTGATATTTAATTACTCAAATGAAAATATCACCAAATTTGCACTAGATATACTTAAAATATTAACAAGATCCACCTCTAAAAACATGTTGCATAAAATCTTACAAACCCATCGAATGGTTGGGTTAGATAAAGGTATATTGAGGGGTTCTTGGGCTCAATCATATTCCCCAAATAGAATGCAAACCCAAATGGTTATACCTTTAAAATTTTATGAGGTGTTCATGATCTACCTCAAAATCCTGAGAAATAACTCCCTCTCTTTTCCCCTTCAAGAGGTAGGAATGCTAAAGAACATGTCAAAGCCTTCAAAACTAATCTAGGAATATTGAATGTGATCCTCAAGGATGTATCTTGCAGGATTTTTCCATTTACACTACATGTTTTTACCTATGACTGGTTCCTTAATGTTGTTAAAGGGTTGATAATGTCTTGGAATGAATGCCAAAATTCTTTCCTAGGATAGTTTGACTAAGTTACTAGCCCTAGTGTAGTGTACCAACACTTCACTACCATGAAAAGAGAGCCCAATAAACCCATTAGGGAATTTAATGTAAGGTTAAAAACTATGTATAGTTGGGTAGATACTTTATATAAACTAGATGTTGTCTTTGCCCTTAAAATGTACAAGAGTACTTTAGATCTTACCATTATAATGTTTGTGCATAGGATAGTCAATGTTACTAATTTGACATAGGATTATGCCAAAGTAATAAAGGTTGATAGAAAAATGAACCCCCACTCTCAAAGCTTAGCAAGGCCAAATGTGTATAAAAACTACCCCATGCTAAATTTGATTCTAAATGCTAATCAAAATAATGTGACCCAAAAACAAACCCAGGCCTATATGTAGTTGCCTTTATCTCATGCTACACCCAACTAGAATTCAATTTTCATAAATACCAACCAAAAATTTGGATATCCAAGGTAAAAAAAACCATTTAATTGGTCTCAAAGTAACTTGGAGCAACCACCTAGCAAGGGGCTTGAGATGAATATTATAGAGGCAACACTGTCCAATTGGTGTAGAGTTCATAACATAGCTCATCACAGAGATTTGATATGCATAAATTTATGTAGATAATTTTATATCTTTCAATAAGAAATGGATAAATAATAAGGTTTGATGAGTCAATCTGAGCCTTTTTCTTCCAATACCTCTAGCCATTCTAGCATTGTTATGGTCTTTTACACTTCTGATTTTCCATTTCTAGTGGAAGATGATAATGAACTATAGAATATTGTAGATGAATTCTATGCCTTCCAATTATTTAATATAAGTAATTACAATCTAAGGAGTAAATAACTTTTCACTACTTTTACACCTCTAAATAATAGTACCACCACTCTTTTAGATACAAAAGCAACAATAATCCACCTCCCCCAAAGGAGAAATATCAACCACAAATCATAGATTCATAGAGTAGATGATGGTATGATATTAAAGAGGATATGAATAAGATCAAATCTAACATCACCTTACATGAGTTGGCTCATATGACTGAATAGAGGGAGTTGTTTCTAAAAGCCTTGACTGGAAGGTCTTCTATATACAAGTCTAAGGCTACCCAAGTGAATGTAATGATTTATAAGGACAAATCTAAGCTATCAAAATTTTTATTTATAGTTAGATTGTTTAGTAATAATTTATAAAAATTTCAAATCTTTGAGGATGATCAACAGATTATCTAGTTCATATATATTTTTGGGACTTTTGAAGACTAGATTATAGATGAGTAGGACTTCAAATGTCTAGAAGTATAAAAAATTAGGGAAGATGGTATCATGAAACTCAAGAATAATATAAACCCCATGGGGATGGTATCCTTATAAATTATCTTTGACTTTGATCTGTAAGCCAAAAATAAAAAGTATCCAAAGATAGATCAATCTAATTTTAGAATAGAAAATTTAGGAAATGAGGAGTCCCCTTGGTATGTCAACATTGGTCTAGATTATAATTATACTAAAAATCAAAAGTTGAAGTATATATTAATGGAGTATAAGGACATGATTTCTTAGACTTATGAATACTTAAAGACTTTGATCCCTAGTTAGTCACCCATACTATTCCCTTAAGTCGAGAAAACAAACCTTTTAGGTAATACCAAAGGCCTATAAATCCCATTCTAGAACCTCTTATTTAGACTAATGTTTAGAAGTTATTATAGGCCAATATCATATTTCCTATTAGACATTCTACCTAGGTAGAAAAATTAATACTAATGAGGAAGAAAAATGGTGAAATAAGGTTATGTGTCAACATCAAGAACTTGAACTATCTTTTAGATAAGGATAATTATCCTTTACCTTTCCTATATGAATTAATGCAAACTATCAATGGATTTGAAATGATGTCCTTCATAAATGGTTTCTTAGGATATAACTAGGTATTAGTGGAAGGATATAACCAAATGAAGACAACCTCCACCACAAAGTAGGGGATATATGCTTATAAGAGGATGCTTTTCAAACTCATTAATGTTGGGGTAATATTTTAATAGCCATGGATCATGCATTACAAAGACTTATTGGTAAGTTCATCATCATCTACATATATGAACTCACTATATTTTCTAAAAATAGAGTAGATCATACAAACAAACTACAAAAAGTGTCTGATTGATGTAAAAAATATGGAGTATCCCTGAACCCAAAATAAGTATCTTTGAGGTCATAGAGTGTAAGTTACTTCACCATATAATCACTAAAGATGGGATTTCTAATGATCTAGAATGAATTTAGACCATTTAAAAGATAACACCTCCTAATAGTAGAATATAATTTAAATCATTCTTTGGTAAAATCAATTTTGTAGGCAAATTCATTTCTAGGTTTGTATAAGTTGTCAAACCACTAAATTTTATGTTGAAAAAGGATGTCAAAATAGAGTGGAATGTTGAGGCTGAGAGTTCCTTCCAAGATATCAAGATAGCTATTGCTTAGGCTCTAGTAATGATTAGTCTTGACTTCACCAAGGATTTCTATTTAAATTTCTCTACTTTAGAACTTACCTTTGCTATAGTACTCACCCAAAATGCAGATGAAAATGAACACCTAATCATTTTTATGAGTACTAATTTAAAGGATGTTGAATTAAAATATTCAATGATATATAAAAAAATATATGCATTGGTCAAGGCTATGAATAGTTTCATGCACTATATCTTGAGGAATAAAACTTATGCTTCAGTCCCAGACCCAAGGGTCAAACTTACATTCAACCAAAATGAACTAGGAAAAATAAGGGGAAAGTGGATGGAAAATTTTAAAGAGTTTTATTTAGACATCAGATAAGCCAAGATGGTGAGGGGCCAAGGAATAATCTAGCCAAAGATTGAGATAGACCCATGAATTTGGTTTGAGCAATTTAATGAAGTCCAAATAATTGAAGGTGAGTGGTATGATTATATCATTCATTTTCTACTCATAATAATCTACCCCTAAGCTAAATATAGAATAAAGGCAAGCTTTGAGGCTAAAGTCTACCCACTACATGATAAAAGGGGGAGTTATTTACCAAAAAACATATGAGAGAATCTACCTGGATGTGTCTAAATATAATTTGTTATGGATATATTGGACAACCTACACCAAAAACTAGGCAACATTCATCCTTTCATGACCATAAAAACCCACATGATCTTGAGAATGGGGTACTATTCGACCACTATTTTTAAATATAACTAAAACCATGATAGGACCTCCTATAAATGCCAAGTATTTGGGATGAAGGAAGTTAATGTTGTTATACCAATACACCCTATCATTGAGGGTCATCCTTTTGCATAATATGGTCTTTAATTTATTGGAGTAATGAATCCCACTTCATTTTAAGGGCATAAGTTCATCCTAACCACCACTGAATATTTCACTAGGTGTACTAAATTGGTACCCACAAAGAACTCTAGAGATCAAGATGTCATTAATTTTCTAGAGGAGTATATACTAAACAAATTTGGTACTCTCATATATTTGTTCAGTGACAATGGCCCAAATTTTCAATTGGCTAAATTCACTAAGTGTCCCTATGATAATGAAAAAATGATCAAGTCCTCTTCAAACTATTACCCTTAAGGGAATGAAGTGGATGAATATACAAACAAGAAATTATGGGTTCCATTAAGAAGTTAGCCTAGGATAAGCCAAGAGAATGTCACTTTTTATTGAAATATGCATTATAGGTAGATATAAAAAGATAAAAACATACCCCCAAAATTTCACCTTTCATATTGGTGTATGGATGATATCTTGTTTTCCCTGTCTCTTAAACTCACAACCTATCAATTTATACAAGACTACATGGAAGATGATCCAAGAGTTTAGTCTAGATTATTGGAAATAGTCTATATTGAGGATGTAAGGACTAAAGCATTACAAATTTTCAATAAAAACCAAGACATTTTGAGAAGGTGGTTCAAAAAAATATCATAGATCCAGTCCTTTTGAATCTCATACCTATTTATACTATGAGATAAAGCTCATAGAAAAAATTACCATCATGATAAGTTCACTCCATTATGGATTGGACCATATCAAGTGTTTTAAAGTTTAGGCAACAACACCATCTATTTGAAAGACCTTGAGGTTAATAACCTAGCCTTCCCAATCAACAAGTAGTTTTTGTAGAACTATTTCATGGATTCTCCCACTAAGGATGTATCTGAGTAAAATTGAATGCAATAGTAGAGGTAAAATTATAATAGGTTTTACTACTTTCATATTTATCTTTCCTACTTTCTATCTTTCACTATCGATAGGGTATTTTCCATGATTTTTGGATTAACCTTTCATACTTTCAGCATTTTGTTTTCATAGATCATCTTTCTTATTTTATAGAGTATATATCCTTTATTTCATAATGGCCTGATTAACTCCTTTTTGAAAGATCAAGAGTATATATAATCTACTATGCTTCATATGCAAATTTGAGCTTATATACTAAATTATTGAGGTAGGCCCCAAAGGGAGAGTAAGTAAATCAAGATTCTAAGGAGAGTGCACCAACTAGTTGATTCATAAGTTTTTATAACCCTATATTTGAAATTATTAGGAATTAGGTATGAAATAAGAGACAGATTACGGTCATTTCACAATTTAATAATTTTATTAGGTACCTAAAATTTTCTCTCATTACCAAATGCAAAGTAAGGATTTTTTATAATTCCTTGTGTCAAACATGCTTTCCACACTAATAATTATTTTGAAATAATAACCTTTGTTATGGAGGCTAATGGTAGGGACATTTTATAAAATTTGATTATTTTCTCTAATAAAACAAATCATGATGGTTCCCAACCCTCTTTCCCATTCGTATTCAAAAAAAGATGGGGGAGATCAATGTATTCTAAAGAGTGATTAAATAAGCCTAAATAAAAAAATCTAAATGTGATCAAAAAATCACATGATGAAATAAGATCAATGCATCATGCATCATGCAATTTCAAAAAGGGACAAAATGGGGGTATCAAAGGTAATTTTATCAAGGCTGTAAATGGTTGACTGAAAGTACAACAATGTTTAAGCTCCTAATTTATTTTATGATTCAAATAATCCATTGTGAAACCTAAATTATATTACAAGTATTTGTTAAAATTTTATAACAAGGATAAAATAAAAA
The DNA here is from genome assembly GCA_037957365.1 of Torreya grandis. Lineage (NCBI taxonomy): Eukaryota > Viridiplantae > Streptophyta > Pinopsida > Cupressales > Taxaceae > Torreya > Torreya grandis. The sequence goes on along the minus strand of JARHVA010002429.1, from coordinate 40,102 downwards.
CACTCTACCACACACAAACCCAAGGTATAAGCAAGGATAGTATGTTACATGTGGTTTTGGTTGAATTATCTTTCTAATGGTATGATCTAGGTTTTATTTATAGTTTCTAACCAAAGATTTTGGATTAATGAATACTCAGGAGTATTACCCCTATGAGTTGCCATTTTTTGTGTCCCAACATACCCCCATTTACTTTTTTTAAATAGGGACCCACTATGTCAAATAGCATTTCATATTTTAGGATTGGTGGGGTAACCTAAAATTGTATTTAAAAGATAAAAATAACATAATGAAACTTGTATTATTACAAACCAAAGTTATTCTTATGTTCATCTTGAGTTACAACTCCAACTTTTAGTTAATTTCATGCATGCATGTCTAAGTTTTTAAGGATTCTAACGATTCATGAAGTTCACCTATTTAATCTAGGAGAATTTTGAGTTTTACCTTTATTAGTATAAATTCATGCATAAACTATCCTCAAACTTACAAAGAGGGAAACTATGTAAAATTACAATTAAAATTTGAACAAATCAACATAAAACATACAAACCATAAGACAAATTTTACGTGGTTCACCAATTTGGATACATCCATGAAGAAATTATTCAGTTATTATATTGAAACAACCCTTATATAATTAATCTCATGAAAAAAACATGTCACTTTTAGACACCCCATTCTAGCCACAACTGATTTTTGAGTAGAATGTAGAATGATTTATTTATACCAAATAATGTAAATTAAGCCTTGGAATCATTGAACATCCCAATTTTATCTACACATTAGACATTAGTGATCATAATCATGTTGATTCATCACTATTTATGGTATTATTTTGTATGCAATAATAACCTCTCAAGGATTCATCTGCAGTCACCTTGTGACCTAACAACTAGTAGTTTGGCCTTTTGACCCATTAAGCGGGGCACTTGAGCAATTCCTAAAGTGATAAAATGTCAATCGTAATGAATTAACTAATAAAAAATTAAATGCTTAAGTTAATTTTCCATGTGCAATTAGAGAAAATAGATTTTACAAAAATGAAAATTCAATAAATATGAGGTCATGATGACATCATCATCCTTAAAGTCAAGGAATTAAAATGTCTCTCTAAATGCTAAAAATTCAAAATGGAGATCCATCCTTAATAAATGAGATCTCTATCCCAAATATTAATAACATGTCCCTTCCTTAACTCAAGTAGGGTTAGCCTTAACTCACATAAGGTTAGTTATAACTCAAACATGTCTAATTCTAACCTAACTACACTTGAGTTAGAGTTAACTTTAGAGGCTATAAATACAAGGCCTCACCTATTGGAAAATAGGATTTTATGTGAAATGTTATTACGCTAAAATACCTCCAAAAAGTTTCATTATTTTAGTGTTACCATGCCAATTTAATAATCCAAGATAAACTCAAGCTAACCAACATTACCAATGTGCCAAGGAGAGGTGAAGCAATGGAGCTTCATTGACAAAGATTTTTTAAGCACATAACCTAGAAAGCCAACTCAACAAGAAAATTTGGAGCTACAAGGAAGATCAAAGGGAGTTTTTATTTTTTTATTTTAGTTGTGTCTAAATGATGTTCTTGTTATTTATTCTCACCCAAGTATGAAGGCAAGAATTACTAGTTTACATTGAAGTTGTTTGCTTTGAAGTTTATTCATTAATAAGAGACTAATGATCTTCTTCATAATCCTATGATATATAATAGCATTTTTGGTGGGACCATGCACCCAAAAATCATTAATGAAGGATATTAGAATCCTTTTGGAGCTAATAAGATTTCATTATAGAGCCTAATTTCTTAATTTCTTGCTAACTTTTCCATTTTTTCCTTACAACTACGTATTCATGAATTTGTGACTATGTAACTATAAATATGGTGAGGTAAATTGTGAAATAATTTTCATAACTATGAAATCATTGTAAATCCATGAAATTATCCTTGTATGTTTCTATTTTTTGTTATAATTTTCCTAGAATCATGAAATTGATGTAAAAACTATAAAATTATCACCTAAATTACAAAATTATCTACCTAACTTACAAATTTGTCTGCCAAAATAGTGAAATCATCAAATTGAGCTATGAAATCATTAAAAAACAATACAATTACCCATTGAGAGTTTTAAGCACTTGATTTTTTTACTATGTTTTTATAACAAAACAATTTTTCAATTTATAGTTTACTGAGTAATTATGAAATCAATCCTTATAGGTGATTTTGTGTTTTTTTGAGCTAACTTACAGGGATGTCACTTTTACCAAGCACTAAGAAAACCCAATAATGGTTTGTGTAGGACATAAAGGCTAAATAAATACATTTTTAGCACTTTAAGTCTCTAAATCACATTTATATTTTTGTGCTTAAAAATTGTTTACTTGTTTTATTTTCATTTTTCAAAGTTCACAAGACAACCAACATTACCAAGATGTTAAGGAGAAATGGAGAAATGGAGCTTAATTAACAAATATTTCTTGAGCACATATCCAAACATATCAATCCATGGACAACTCACAACACTTTCTCTCATTGAAGGTAACATCACATATTTTACTTTCATTTTATTAGTTAATTGTGTAGTTCTCTAGCTCCTTGAGTGTCAAGGCTAGAAGTGTTAGTTTTTAGTGTGTGTGTTAAAAATAACTTTATAATAATATCCCCTTTACATCAAACTCCTTATGTGATCAAGGAGTTTGACATAGAGGGAATATTAGTATCATGTTAGTCAAGATAATAAAACAAACACACTAAAAAAGAACACCTCTAGCCTTGACACTTAAGGAGCTAGAGAACTACATAATTAACTAATAAAATAAAATTAAAACAAGTAATCTTACCTTCCATGAGATAAAGTTTTGTGAGTTGGCCATATATTTATGTGCTCATCTATATGCTCAAGAAAACTTTGTCAATGAAGCTCCATTGCTATATTTCTCCTTAACACCTTGGTAATGTTGGTTGGTTTTGGCTTGCATTGGTTCATGAAATGGGTATTGTAACACTGAAATGAATATTTTTTGAGTTATTTTTGCATAATAACATTGCACGTAAAAATCTTAAAGATCAATGGGTGAGGCCTTATATTTATTCCCTCCAAAGTTAACTCTAACTCAAGTGTAGTTAGGTTAGAATTAACCATGGTTGAGTTTGAACTAACCTTAGGTGAGTTAAGGATAACCATAATTGAGTTAAGGAGGGGACATGTCATTAATATTTGGGATAGAGATACCATTTAATAATCATGGCTCTCCATTTCTAAATTTATTAAATTTAGGGAGATATTGTAATTCCTTGACTTTGAGGATGATGTCATCATAACCTCATATTTATTGAATTTTCCTTTTTGTAAAATTTATTTTCACTATTTTCACATGGAAAATTCATTTAAGCATTTAATTTAGTTTTATTATTTAATTCATTATGCTTAGCATTTTAGCACTTTAGGAATTGTTCAAGTGCCCCACTTAATGGGTCCAAAGGCAAAACTACCAATTTTTAGGTGGTAAGGTGACTAGAGATGAATCTATGAGAGGTTACTATTATGTACATGATAATAAAAAAAATAGAGATGCCTCAACATGATTCTGAGCACTAATATCTAATATTTATATGAAATTGGGATGTCTAATGATTTATAGGCTTAATTTGCATTATTTGGTAGAAATAAATTTGAACTATGATCGAAAATTAGTTGTGGCTAGAATGGGGTGTCTATAGTTTGCCTCTATTTGGTAAGGAATTGAAAGACATCAACATAATAACATATTGTCATATAATGAAAAGGTATTTAATACCTAATGCCCTAAAAGGTGATGGATGAGCCCTAGATTCCCCCTTGAGGGAGCAGGTGGAAAATAAGCCTAGTGATCAGTCCCTAAAGGTAAATGGGGTGGAAAAGATTGATTTACCCAAAGGTAGTTATAATCAATGGGACAATGAGATGCCCTAGGTGGGTATATAAAAAGGATGATTTGCCTAAAGTCAGTTATAATCATTAACATAGTGAGGTGAAAAGAAAGATTTCCCCAAAGGTGGTTATAACCATTAACATAAAAAAAATTCTCCAATCAGGAAGATACAAATAATGATTTTTCCAAAGGTAGTTATAATCATTATCATAATGAAAACATGGACAATTAGGGAAGGAAAATGATAATATTTTTCCCATAAATAGTTATAATCATTAACATACATATAAATCAAAACACAATAATTTTCCTAAAGATAGTTATAATCATTGCCATTGCAGTTTGGGATAATATAGAAGATCATAAAAGTGGGCTTACATATTGAATTTATATTCATGATGTAAGAGTAAGACACTATAGAGAAGAAACATGAATTTGAGTAACCTACTAGTATGGAGATGCATGTCCTAATTAACAAGGATTAAAATTTATTTATGATTTAATTACTTTGTATTTGGGTAGTATTTGGATAAATTAGGAATTTTTTAGGTGAACAAGGAGAATTTTCATGAAACCATTACTTGTAAGATTACCTAAACTAATTTTTATTATATCATGGGGTGATATGTACCATGATATGGTACATCATGATAACTTAGCTATAATATGCATAAGGACTAACACTTGATCCAATAAACAAGTGAAAAAATGCACCAATGATAAAAACTATAATGACAATGTTGATGTATGAGTACAGATAGACTTAAGTATAATGTGCAAGGAATCACCCAATGAATTCATGTATACTGTGTCAAGGTAAAATAGTGAAAGCAAATAAACATGCAACAAACAAACAAACATTAATAAATAAAACACCATTAAAAATAAATAAATGAACAAAGTACTCAAAATAAAATGAAACAAACATAGACAATGGTTAACTACAATTTTAGTGAAAGATTAAAAAAATTGTTCATGTGTGTGTAACAAAGGTATTATGCTTGGTGATAGGGTGACCCCTAAGCTAGATGGTAATGACATAAGTATAACAATTTAATGATAATGGCACATGGTTAGCCCTAGGTTATAGGGAAATAATGACACAAATAAGATGAAAAACATTTTACCTAGGATATAGGAGACAAGAAATTTTTTTTAAAAAAATAGAGGGGGAATATAAGTAAAAGAAGGGGTAACTAAGTTTATTATAGATGCAATAGACAAGTGGACATTGCTAACATAGTTCCATGGGTGTAATATCCAACATAAACTTCAGTTCCATATGTATTTCTCCCAAGATATTGGATATAATAAAATTGACGATAATAAAACATGATTGTCTTATAGAGGAAATATAGGAATGGCCTCACAAAATGGTGAGATCATAAGAAACACCAAGTGGCCATGAGTGTATAAGAGTTGAATACACAATGATCATAACATGAACTCATAAAATAATGAGAGTATACAGGTAAGTCCAATAAGTATGGGTAAACTATATGAAAAGTAGTTACTCATAAATTAGATAGGAGTCCCAGGATCCTTAAGGGAAAGAAGTGGTTGAAAAAGAAATGAAGGCACGGTCAAGCTAACCGAAGATAGCCCATGTATCCAAGTGTTTCCCACATAGTTCATGTGAACTTTAGGTTGATGTAGTTCTCCCATAAATGAGAGGAAAAAATAAACCAAGGTGGTCTATAAATAAAATGAACAAACAAGATGGCCCATCCGAAAAAAAATTATGGATTTATATCTCGCATGGAAATTTTAAGCCAACTTTCATGATTTTGTGATGTTTAAGATTTTCTAGATTTTTTAAAAATGTGATTAGAATTTTTTGATCATCTCAACTCGATTGAAAATTATGAGAGACTAAATGGGCCAAATTTCAAAATAGTGAGAACGTAGTGTAGGTTACTCAAAAAATAGTGAGAGCATTCAAACTTAAAAATGTTTATAAAATGGAAAGAGTGTTCAAACTTAAAAATGCAAAATGGTGAGAGTGTGGCTTAGGGGTGATTGAGTTAACCTCAACATGAATCAAGTACTACCGACATAGTCCTATTAGGACCTAAAGTCATTATAGTTCTACCTTATAGTGGAATAATCTGACTAGGTAGTAATAAGTTTGTGAATTAGGCAAATGACACAATACAACATAAGAATGACAAGGTGATAAGGTAATTCATGGTAAAAATGTTGTTCCTAATTTTCCCATAAGTAGTTAGAATTAGGAAACAATGACATTGGTCAATGATACTAAGTTTCCCAAAGGTATTTATAATTAATGGCATGCCTGGTGTGACCATGTACCCTACAAACATGAATGGAGGATCTTGGGATCCTTTTGGAGCCAAGAATATTTAATTATATAACCTAATTCATTACTAACTTATCTATTTTTTCCTTGTGACTACATATTCATGAATTTATGACTTAGTAACTATGAATTCAGTGAGGTAAATCATAAAATTATTGACCAAATCTATGAATTCATCTTCAAAAACTATGAAACTGATCTGATTCAACTTTGGTCCTATGAAATCAAGCATGGAAAAAATGAAATAATCAACCAACAGTGAAATCATTTTATAGGAAAAAGGTTTTTCTTTACTTTTTAAAATTAACTATGAAATTGGTTCATATTTTTGAATTCATCATTTATAGTAGTGAATTCATTATCTTCAACAGTGAAATCACATTCTTAAGAAGTGAAATCACATTTTTAGGTTTCCATTTTATTTTATTAGCTATGAAATCATCTTATAGAGTGATAAACTCATTTTACTAACTTAAAAATCATTAAAAAGTTGTGAAATTTCCCTGTATGTTTCTATGTTTTGTTGTAGGTTTCTCAAAATCTCAAAATTGTTGCCTAAACTACGAAATTGTCACCTAACGTGGCAAATTGTCTACCCAACCTATGAATTTGTCTACCAGAGTAGTGAAATCATTCAAAAACTTCAAAATCAACTAATGTGAGTTTTAAGCATTCAAATTTTTGATCGTGTTTTTATAATAGAATAATTTCATAGTTTGTAGTTTATTGCATAACTATGAAATCATTTTAGAAAGGTGATTTTGTTTTTTTTGAGTTGATTTACAAGGATATCACTTTTATCAAGTAATAAGAAAACTCACTAGTGTTTTTTGAAGACCTAAAGGACAAAGAAAGACATTTTTAACACTCTAAGTCTCGAAATAACATTTAGATTTTAGTGATTAAAAATCATTTACTTGCTTTATTTTCATTTTTCAAATTTCACAAATCAACAAACAAATCCAATGGGCTAAATTTCACATCACATTTTTCTTGGTGCTCTAAAATCGAATCCAAACTTAGACTAAATGTTCTTAAGAGCTTACTTATTTCATATTTTGTTTATTTATTGTGTGTTTTTACAAAATTGACTTAGCATTTATGCTCTCTCCCCTCCCTTTTAGGTAACTCAGGTGACTAAAAGTGTTTTACCCCTTTGATGTTTATTGCTTAGTCCAATCAAAAGAATGTTGCTAAGGCACTCCCCAATATCCAAATAACTTGGATAATCCTAAAATGACCTTAAAGTCCTTATATCTTTACTTTATTACATCTTATATGGTGGGAAGAATTTCATCACCTCCCCATAAGTTATTTAGGGAAACATTGACCTATGAATTCATTTCCCAACATCAGTTCAACCCTGATCCATGGTGGGTATATAAATAAGGGCATGAGATACTATGATTTCTAGGGGATGAGTGGATAACCTCTCTTATTGTAATGTAAACTTGAGTTAGATCTAACTAACTAGGTGACTCCACTAAAAATTACATGGAAAGAGTCTTCATGAAAAATAATAGACCCTTACATAATAAGCCATCTAATATGAATTCAATTGATGTGTTTGCATATATAATGTTAACCACACTTAGGACCATATAGAACATGTGAAGCTTATAGTTTTAGATAAACCCCACTTATTGCAAAATTATTATCAATGTAGGGAAAGTGGCTCAAAGTTCCATGTCACCATATGAACTCTTAAGAGAAGAGGGGGCTTAAAAACCCTTCTTTTCATGCGCATATAATTTTTTGGATTAATAAATTATTTATTCTTGAGTATATAGATGGAATTTAAAGATATGAATTCACCTTGTCAGTTTGTAAGGAATAGGATGATATGCTTAGGTGTTTTAATTATTTTTCATTTTTACTTGTATTGTTTTGAGTCAATTTTTTTTTTTTTGAAAACTACATCCAAATCAATTCATGTTTGCACATCACTATCTAGCCTAAAGAGGTGTTATGCCACTCATTTGACACCACACTTTACCTTAGTAATTTTTCAATCATTTTGTGTGTGTATGTGTGTAATTTATTTGAAAGGGGCATCATTATACTACCCATTTTTTTCCAAGCCTTTGCCTTTGAGTTTTTGAAGCAAACCATTTGTCATACGTTTTGAGTGAGATAACATCATTACATTACTCACATTATTTTAAAAACCTTTGCCTTATGCTCAATAAATTTGAATACCATGTATGCCTTTTTATTTTATGCCTAGTATTTTTATGCTATCTAATTTGGTTTAGAATGTAATCCATTTGATAACCAAGTATTCTAAACCAACTTTGAAATTGTTCTTGTGAAGTTTAGATTCAAACATTGATTGATTTATGCATATGCCTCACTTAATTTTGGCTTAGATGTTTACCTCTCACTTTTGAATTATGCAACTTGTACTAATTATTTTCTTCTATTATCGATATTTTTTCCTCACATCTCTTTTATTTCTTAGAACTAAGGTCAAAACTCTCTCTCTGAGTACAATCTTAAGCACTATTAATTTACATTTGAGCCTTGCTCATCATTTGGGTTTGAATGTTTTACTCCTTATCCTTACTTATATGTACTTGGAATTGATTTTTCCAATTATTTTTATCCATATGCCTAAAGTCCAATGTCTTTTACTAATGGTCAAGTGTGTGTTTGAATCTGTATGCCTAGTTTGAATCTAAGTGTTTCAAATTATTAAATTAATTGTCTTACCATTTTTACCTCAACCTAGTGTGATTCAAGTCTTGATTTTGTGTCTTGTTTTTACAAGACTTATAATTTTGCCTTTTATTTTTAGACCTAATGTGTTTTAAGTCTATATTTTGTGTCATGTTTCTAAAATACCTAGAATTTACCTTTCATTTTCATTTTTAGACCTAGTGGTCTTGAGCCTAACTTTGTGACTTGTTCCTGAAGACCCAACATCATTTTCCATTATTTTAGACTTAGATTAGAGTTATTTGAAACACTTTTGAACAAAATTATAATTCATATTCATATTTCACTTGACCATTTATGTGAGAAATTTGGCATTATACCTTTAGGACATTTTAGACTGAGTTTATCATTGACCTTTTTTGGAGAACAAATCCATTCCATAACCAAGTTTATTCCAAGTGTGCCTTTTAAAACAAGTTTACCATTTAGATTAAGTTTGGATTATTTTCCATTTAGACCATGTTTTAAGATTTTGTATAAATCTATACCTTTTTTTGTAAAATATTAGCTATCAATTTAGATATGTCTCATTACACTTGTAGTTTATCCATGTACAATCCATGTTATGATAATGTAGTCATGAATGATAACTTTGTTCAAGCCCCATATAGTGATGATGCAGTTTGTGAGATGGATCGTATCCTCCTTATATTACTCAATATGTGGAACAAATTCTTAGTCAACACACATCCCTATTTAGAATAAGACAAAGATTAAACAACATAATACCTCTCTAGTGTGTCATCGGTTGTAGAAAAAGTCCAAATTTAACTTTACTATGTAACCATGTCATTGACATATGACCCATACTTATTTGATCATCACTTAATTGAAAATAAGGAAGAAGTTTTAGTTAGATCTATGGAGGTAGGGGCCTAATTTATAGTAGACTTCCCCCATGAAAACCTACCAAGTCAAGTCAAACTACCTCAAAACATATCTTATACTTAAACTATCAAACATGCCTCTACTAGTTATCCTCAAGAACTTGTGATAGTTTCATATCAAGGCCCAAATATGATTATAAGAGGAAAGGTCCCCATGGAGGACACTTTGATAAAATCAAACAAGCATATCAGACGTATCTAAACCTATTATGGAATTGGCCATATCAAATTCTCCACTCATATAACTAAGTCCTTCAATAGGAGTTGTAGTTGATTTGATAGGTCAAACTAATCTAGGTGTAGACCCATTTTCCCAAAGTACTTAAGAAGGTGACATGATCAATGTCTCACTTATTAAATATGTGATTGTGGCCTCTACATAGAATAATGTGCAAAATATCATGGATAACATGCAAGTGTCTTCCAATCTAATCCAAAGTGGTTTAAATGCACCAATAAACAATCTTCAACAACAAGTTACTTTAGTTAATAAAATGAATGATTCAAAATAGTAGGGGAAAGACTTCATACTTCCAAACCATAGAAAATTAGTTCTACTCCTCAACTAGTTTATTCTTTAAGCACATAATAATAGGGGGAACTAAACAAAGACCAACTAATGCTTCACCTAAATAAGTGATGAATGTTATCCCACCTCAATAGGTGATGGCTAATATTCCACAATAATAGACATAGTCCAATGTACCATTGCAATAGAGACAAAAAATTATTCCACCTCAATAAGTAGTGACAAACATACCTCAATAGTCATAGACTAATGTACCTCTACAATTTAAAATGTTGTCTAATTAATAATGATTTTCTATTGGTCAAAGAAAAATGCCAAACATTCAAAAAACATCTAGTCATAAGAGGGGTTTATGAAAAAAATAGGTACAATGTCTAACAAGTACCTATTAGGCATCCATTGCCATTTACTCAAAACAATGCATAAATTCAAAGCTAGGTCCTTGGTCAACAACAAGCTCATTTTATTCAATTAGGTTCGACTAGTCAGAAGAAAGTCCCTACTCAACCTTAACAAGCATGATATAGTTCACAAATCCATATCCTTCCATCTTAACCATAATTCCCTCAGACCTAAGGCCAAATAATTAATTTGAACTAGAACGTATACCAACATTATGTGAAATATCAATAGTCACATCCTAATCTATGGATGCATATTTCTATTCAATTCACACATCAAACTAATATTCAACAATAAAACATTCCTCCATTTTAGCCCATTTAAGGTAATCCACCTTTGACCACCTAGCCCCAACCTCAACTAAATGTGCCATAAAGTTTATTGAATAAATAACTATGAAAAATTAAGGATGTGATTGCTACCATTCAAATGGGGAAACAAACCCAAAAATTCAAATTAGATGATGTGTATTCATACCCATTCAACATGGAATATCTTTAGATACCATTTCTTCTAGTTTACGAACCACCAAATTTTAATAAATAAAAGGGTAAAGGATACCCTAAAGCACATCTAAAATAGTTCTTTGTCACTTTTCAACTAGTGGCTTATAATGATATTTACCTACTCTTTTTTTCCCTCAAAGTCTAGCTAGACAGGGTTTGGAGTGGTTCCTCAAATTACTAAAAAATTCAGTATCTAATTTTGACAATCTCTTAGATAAGTTTATAGAACATTTATCCTATAATATTGAACAAGATATTTCATTAGTAGATTTGACTCAAGCCAAGATTAAAGTTGGTGAGAGATTTGAAAGGCACCTATAATATGGAGAATGCTTCTTAGTCACTTTACCCATAATTTATCAAATAAATAACTGCCTATTATGTTTACTAAAATTTTTCATAGGAGGATATCTTAACATTTGGAGCTAAAATGTGTACACACATTCAAGGAGATTATTGTGAAAGTTTTAAAGATTTAAAGGCCCTTATTAATAAAGGCATTATCAAGTTAACCTCCTCAAAATATAACCAAAAGCAAAACCAAGGCCTAAGTTAGAACCCTAGCTTAGTCTAAGTCAAAACATCCACACCAGGTCAATCTAACAACTATAAAAAATAAAAAACATAAAACCACAACAAGAAAATTATTGGTAATGGATTAACTAAGTTGCAACATGCCACAAAGGTGCAAATATCATTTGCTCAACCTAAAATATAAATTCATCTTGGTTTGAATTAGCAACCTATCCAACAAGTGCAACCTATGATGTAACCAATACTAGCTCCTCAAATGTATCAAGCACCACCTTAAAAAAACCCTCCTCCAAGAAGAAGACCCACTCATAGAATATTCAATAACCTTAGTGAACCCATTGAAGTAGTGTTTCATAAACTAGCCATGGCTAATATGATTAGTTGGCCAATTCTAAAACATTATCCTAAGGGCATACCATATCTATATTGGTATATAGAAATGAGTTTTGTGAATAACACTATGTTCATATAAATTATATACATCATTGTGTGTAGTTGAAGCACCTTACTCAAAATATGTTAGAAAATAAGGAAATCTAGTTGGATAATAGAACATGTAATTCCAATCATAATATGGGTATTTACCAAAATCCTTTTCCACAACATAATAATGCCAATGAACAATAATAAAAAAAAATGCCATATCAACAACAACAAAAATAGATTGAGAAAAATCAACAGCAACAACAATGCCAACCAACTAGGAGGAACCAAGGCTAAAATGATCCCAACTAGACTTATCATGTAGCTGCACATGACTACAATAAAGTTGTAGGTCATATTGTGGGTTTGCATGTTTCTACCATTACCATTAATCATAAACTAAATAAAAATAGACCAAGTTCATTAAATAACAATACCAATCAACTTACCTATGTCAGTAATCATTCATTGACTTGTGGCTATAACAAAGCACAATAACAACCAAGGATTACCATTCTAGGACCTTATATTGATAACTCTTTATTTCCCCATGACCATAAACAAGTGCATTATAAATCAAGAATTGTCCTCTCTAGACCTTCTCCACCATTTTATAATAGTAATAGTCTTATATCCAACCCGAACTATGAAAACACAACTCAGATGTCTAAAATTACCATCCTAGGCCCACAACCTCCTACCAATGATCCAATTGAACCCATTGTGCTATCTAGGAATAAGCCATTTATCATTGTTAATAAAATACACGTGATATTATGGAATAACTCTAAAAGACACCCTCACAAATTGCCATCTTGAATTTTTTTCATACCTCTACCATCCAAAAGAATACCCTAACATAACTCTTAGGACAATACCAAATTCTAAATGTCATAACCCTAGATAAATTTCAATCTTTGGTTAGACACCTATCCCAGGCCAATATTTGATCTTCAACCAAAGCAATTTGTCATCCCTTGGCCCTCTCCATTAAATTTATTATATATTGAAGTTTTCATAACATGACACAAAGTCAAACTTATCCTCATAGACAATGGATCAGGTCCAAATATTATGTCTTTAAAGCTCATAAAGCATCTAGGATATACAATAACCAACCTACAACAAAAACTATCACTATCAAGGATTACAATAATGAAGAATGGGAATCACATGGAACTATAATATTTCTAGTGATCATTGGGCCTTTGACCCATAATACATTTTGCCATGTGCTGGACCTAGATCTATCATAAAATTTGCTTTTGGGTATACCATGGATACATGAAATCCATACAATTCCTTCAACATTGCACTAGTGTATTAAGTTGCCTCACTTAGGGATGGAGGTCACTATCTATGGATATTTACATCCTTACGAACACTTCAAGCATTTAGAGGCTTAGTATGAAATTTATAACTACTGCTTTGGCTTAGATCTAGTACCCAAGAAGGACAAAGACAAAGACAAAGAGATATTTAGTAAATTGCCAGAGGCCAATTGTATAAACCTTAATAGCCTTACCTCATCTTCACATATGCATCCTCTTAAAATGTATAATCATTTTACCATTTCAGGCAATGGTCTAAGAGATTATTTGACCCATAACACATTTCCATTATCAAGCTTCCAAATAATCCTAAGTCATATGGAAGAGATAAAGCTAAACCACCTTATATGGAATGACAACAAAAAGGAAAAGGAAAGATTCATACCCTATCACTTATAATTTTCACACTAGCCACTAGCCAAGAAGAGGACCCACTTTCCAATCATGATTCTTAGTTATACAATGATAAATTGGTTGATTACTACCATAGTCTAAAATGTCTCATCCCTAAAAAGATAATGGATAATGAAGCTTATCAAAAAGGAGACCTAAGACCAAATCATCAAGGTAATCTTTAACCCATTTTTATAACTATATATAAAGGAACCTATGGTCTTAGATTTAAACCACTTGGGGGTGACCCCATGCATCTTATTCATGTTCTAATGACAATGGCTAGTGATGATGCTGACAACAAAATAGAGTCTGATCATAGAATTTATGAAGACCTTATTAGTACCAATTGATTTGAACCATATACCATTTGTACCATTACCCCATTAATATGACATTCCAATCCTCCCCTTCATCATATTCAACTTATAGATGGGGACCAACAAGAATCCACAATGCTTATAAATGAGTTTTAGAATGATGAGGCATTTTGCAATTTTTTAGACCTAAGAAATAATGTTCCATTGGAAGATCACAAAGAAGGGTTCTCTATCAAAATGGATCCTATGGCCTATTTTCAAGAGTGGTTGAACACCCTTAAACAAAAACAAAAGAATAAAACATTGAGGTCGCAAAGTGAAAACCTCTTTGAGGTGCTTTTGGACCAAGGTAAAAGTAAAGAGAAAGGCTAGTCTTTTAGTGAAAACCTATTTTAGGTGCCACTAGATGAGGGTGTTCACCTTTCCTCAAATGAAGCTCATGAAACCACCAATGGTGAACTTACTTTTGGGTCTAAGTTTAGTTCAATATAAAAACATGCCTTTGATTGAATTACCCAATAATTTCCTATGGTATTTTTGACATGGACATTATTACCATTGGGATATTTAGATTCATCTTTTTTGGGATAGATTAAAGAACTAGTCAAACTAGAGAACATTAATGTAACAAGATACTTTAAATATTTTCCAACCATTTTAAAGCATGGCTTGACTCTCCTAGTAGAATAACTTAAAAAGTCAACATCAGGACTCCAGATGACCTGAAATGGATCAAATTAGGCATGTCCCTCATTGAGGAGGTAAATGAAGTTTTTATAACCTTTTTGAGGGAGTTTGTTGACCTTTTTTCATGGGCCTATTCATACATGCTAGGTTTGGATCTTGCGTTGGTTATAAACCACCTTGTTTTACATCTTGGTCCCAAACTTATGAAATCAAAATTATGTAAAATACATCCTCATATTGTTGTATTAGTAAAGAAAGAGTTGGAAAAACTCTTGGAAGCAAGATGCATTAGACTGATCGACTATTAAGATTGGATCTCAAATGTTGTTCCTGTTAGTAAAAATATAGAAGGGATTAAAATTTACACTAATTTTAGAGACATCAACAAGGCCTATCCCAAGGATGACTTTCCTCTACTGAATATCAACATGATAGTTGAATCCACATCCATTTAAAGTTATTATACCAATTTCCTATCCATATGAAGTTTAGACCCTTTGATATTTAGACCACATTTGATGAGTTTATATAATGTTAGATATTTACATGATATCTTAGTCATGGATTTGGATATGTCTCATTACACTCATAATGGAACCAAATACAATCCAAGTTATGATAATATGGTAATAAATGATAACTTTATTAAAGACCAATATAGTGATGATGTACTTTGTGAGACAAATCACTATCCTCGTTACATTTCTTAATCTAGGAAAAAAATCCAAGATCTAGTAACACATTACATGTTTAATACACCTCCTTATTCATAACAAGACCAAGAGAAAATAGTGCAATATATTGCCAGTATAACATCAATTATGGAACAAATTCAAGTCCAAACATACTATGTTACTATGCTATCAACATATGATTCATACTTGTTTGATCATCACTTGATTGAAAATAAGGTTGAATTTTTAGTTAGAGCTATGGAGGTAGGGGCCAAGTTTTCATCAGACTTCCCCCATGAAAACTTACCTAGTCTAGTCAGAGTGCCAATAAATGTATCTTATACCCCAACCATTGAACATGCCTCTACTAGTTATCCTCAAAGCTCATGCTAGTTTCATACCAAGACCTAAATATGCTTATAAGAGGAAAGGTCCCCATAGATGACCAATTCACACAAATACAACAAGCATATCAAACCTATCTAAACCTAATGCAAAATTTTAATGCCATGGTAATATTGAATGCTCCACTCATAGAGTTATATCCTTCAACAGGAGTGATAATTGATTTGACAGGTCAAGTTAACCTAAGTGTAGACTCATTTCACCAAAGTACTTTAGTAGGTGACATGATCAATGTCCCATTTATTAAATATGTGATTTTGGCCTCTACAAATAACAATGTGCCAAATATGGTAGATAACACACAAGTGTCTTCCAATCTAGGCCAAGGTGAGGTAAATACACCAAAAAATAGTCCATAATAACAAGTTCCTTTATTTAATACCATGAGTGGTTCACAAAAACAAGGGGAAGGAATTCTTCTCAACCAAAAAAATTAGACTAACTATGAAATTGGTTTATATTTGTGAATTCATCATTTCCAGTAGTGAATTCGTTGTATTTAGTAGCAAAATTGCATTCTTAGGTAGTGAAATCACATTTTTAGGATATGAATTCATTCTTATAGTAGAGTAGTAAAATTGCTTTACTATGTACAAAATAAATATAAAGTTGATAAATTATCCCTATATGTTTCGATGTTTTATTGTAAGTTTCCCGAAATTGCTACTTGAACTATGAAATTATCACCTAAAGTGAAAAATTGTCTACTTGGCCTATGAATTTATCTGTTAGAGTAGAGAAACCATCAAACTAAGTTGAAAAATCATTTATAAATTATGAAATTACCTATTATGAGTTTTAAGCATTCAATTCTTTTATTGTGTTTTTTTAACATAATAATTCCATAGTTTACAATTTACTGTGTAGCTATGAAATCATTCTAGAGAGGTGATATTATGCTTTTTTGAGCTAATTTGCAAGGATATCACTTTTTCCAAGCAACAATAAAACCCACTAATGCTTTTTTCAGGACTCAAAGGCCAAAGAAAGATATTTTTATCACTTTTAAGTCTCTAAATGACATTTACATTTTGGTGCTTAAAATGTTTTTACTTTATTTCTTTTCATTTTTCAAAGTTCACAAGCCAACCAACATTACCAAGGTGCTAAGGAGAAGTGGAGAAGTGCAGCAATGGAGTTTCATTGAAAATATTTCTTGAGTACATAACCAAACACATCAATCCATGGTCAACTCATAAAACTTGCTCTCATAGAAGGTAAGATCACTTGTTTTACTTTCATTTTGTTAGTTAAGTATGTAGTTCTCTAGCTCCTTGAGTGTCAAGGCTAGAGGTGTTAGTTCTTAGTGTGTTAGTTTTGTTTTATTAGCTAACACAATACTAATCTTCCCTTTATGTCAAACTCGTTGATCACATAATGGCACAACCAGTGGGACCATACACCCCAAAATCATGAATAGAGGATCTTGGGAGCCTTTTTGAGCTAAGAAAATTTCATTATAGAACTTAATTTCTTGATTTTTTGTTAACTTTTCTATTTTTTCCATCTGACTACATATTTTTGAGTTCATGACTATATAATTAAGAATTTAGTGAGGTAAAGTATGAAATCATTAGCTGAATCTATGATTTCAACTTATATAATTATGAAATTACTTTGATTTAGCCTCAGCTCTATGAAACTACAAGATCAATCTTATAAACAATGAAATTATAAAGCAAACAATGAAATAATTTTATAGGAAAAAGGGTGTTTGACTTTGTTTTTTTAACTAAATACAAAAAGGGTGAATCCATTGTCTTTAGTAGTGAAATCACATTCTTAGGCAGCAAAATCACATTTTTAGGCTACAAATTCATTTTGCCTAGCTGCAAATTCATCTTGCAGAGTGAAAAAATCATTTTACTAACTACAAAATCACTATAAAACCATGAAATCATCCCCGTGTGTTTCTATTTTTTGTTATAGGTTCCTAGAATCACAAAATTGCTAACTAAACTATGAAATTGTCAACTAAAGTGCAAAATTGTCTATTGGAGTAGCGAAATCATTAAATTGAGTTGAAAAATCATTTAGAACCCACGAAATTGCTCACTTTGATTTTTGACCATTCGGGTTTTGAATATATTTTTATAATAGAAGAATTTTATGGTTTGAAATCTACTACTTAACTGAAAAGTCATTCTAGAGAGGTAATTTTAAACTTTTTTGAGTTAATTTACAAGGATATCACTTTTTTGAAGTAAAAATAGAACCCACTAACACTTTTTGCAAGACCCAAAGACTAAGGAAAGACATTTTTAGCACTTTAAAATTTAAATATTCAAATCACCTTTAAATTTGGTTCTTAAAAATTATTTAGTTCTTTTTATTCTTTATTTTTTAAATTTAATGAATTTAAAACAAAGCCAAGGGGTTAAATTTCACATCACATTTCAGTTGGGTTTTTAAAATGAACACAAAATTAGACTAAATGCTCTTAAGAGCTTGCCTGTTTATTGCTTTACTTATTATTAATGTGTTTTTTATTACAAAATAGACTTAGCGTGTATGCTCCCCCCATATCCTTAAGGGAACTCAGGTGATCAAAAATGATTTGTCCATTGCTTTTGGCATTTAGTCCAAGCATAAAAGGAATGTTGCTAAGGAAATCCCCAAGATATAAATGACTTGGGTGATCCTAAAATGACCTTAAAGTATTTATATATTTATTTCTTGCATATTAGCTCATGGAAGGGATTTCATCACCTACCCATAATTTCTTTAGGGAGACTTTAACCTAGGAATTCATCCCATGACATTATTTCAACCCCACTCTACAATGAGGTATATAAATCAGGTCAATGGATATTGTGATTACGAGGGGGATGAGAAAATAGACTCTCTAATTGTAACAAAAACATAAGTCAGGTATGTCTAACTAGGTGAATCCACTAAGAAGTAAATGGATGGAGTCACAATGTAAATGAATATACCCTTGCATAGTAAGTTAGCCGATATGAACTCAATTGATGTGATTACATCTTTAGTGTTAACCACACTTGGGACCATCTAGAATGTGCAAAACTTATAGTTTTAGATAAAACCCACTTTCCATGAAAAATATTGTCAATACAAGGGGAGTAGCCTTAAGTTCCATGTTATTGTATGAAATCTTGAGAGAAGAGGGGACCTAAAAACCCTACATTTCATGTGCATCTAATTTTTTGGATTAACAAATTATTTCCTCTCAAGGAGTATATAGATAGAATTTGATGATATGAATTCAACTTGTCAATTTTTTTAGGAATAAAATGATATGCTTAGGTGTTTTTTTTACTTTTCCTTTTTACTTGCATTATTTTGAGTCAAAAACTAATTTGTTTGTGAAAACCACATCTAAATCAATTTATGTTTGCACATCACTCTTTAGCCTAAAGAGGTGTTATTTCATCCATTTGATACCACATTTTACCTTAGACATTTCTAAAAAATTTGTGTGTATGTCACTTATTTAAAGGGGAATAATTATGCTTCCTATTTCATTCTAATCTTTCACTTAGAGTTTTTGAAAAAAACCATTTGTCATAACTTTTAAGTGAGATAATGTTGTTACACTACTCATTTTATTTCAAGACCTTTGCCTTGTGTCCAATCAAATTCCAAACCATGTGTGCCTTTTTGGTCTATGCTTAGTATCGTTATTCCATCCAATTGAGTCTAAAATTTTATCCACTTGAGAATCCAATTCTTTTTTAACCAAGTTTGAAATTAGTCTTGTGAAGTTCAAATTCAAATGTTGATTGGTTTATGCCTATGCCTTTCTTAATTTTGGCTTAGATGTTTACCTTTTAATTTTGAATTGTGCAACTTAAATTAATCCCTAGATTGATTTAAATATATTTTGTGATAAGATTTGGGAAGATATATTTTCTATGTGCCTCACATCTCTTTTGTCACTTCGAACTAAGGTCAAAAATCTTCTTCCAAGTATAACCTTAAGCATGATTAGTTTACGTTTGAGTCTCGATAATCACTTAGGATTGAATGTTTTACTCCTTATCCTTATTTTTGACTACTTGTAACTGATTTTCCCAATTAGTTTTATGTATATGCCTAAATTTAAATGTATTTTACCAATGGTCAAGTGTGTTTTAAATCCGTATACCTATTCTATGTCCAAGTATTTCAAATTGTTAGATTAATTATCTTGTTTTTAACACAACCTAATGTGCTTTAGGTTTATATTGTGTGTCATGTTTCCATAAGACCTATAATTTTTATTTTCATTTCTATACTTAGTGTGATTCAAGTCTAGGTGTTGTGTTTCCAAAAGACCTAGAATTTTGCCTTTCGATTTTAGACCTAGTGTGCTTCAAGTCTAGATTTTATGTCATGTTTCCAAAAGAATTAGAATTTTGATTTTCATTCTTAGTCCTAGTGTGTTTCAAGTATATATTTTGTGTCATGTTTATAAAAGACATAGAATTTACCTTTCATTTCAATTTTTAGACCTAGTTATTTTTATCCTATCTCTACACCTTGCTCCCAAAGACCTAGAAACCTTTTCCATGTTTCATGACTTAGATTAGAGCTATTTTAAATTATTTTTACAAATATTGGAATTTGTATTTGTATTTAAATTCACCATTTATATGATAAATTTGCTATTAAACCTTGAGTAAGTTTTATACTAAGTTTATCATTGACCTTTTTGGAGAATAACTCCAATCTTAGATCAAGTTTAGACCAAGTGTACATTTTATAACAAGTTTACTATTTAGACCAAGTTTGAAATAATTTACATTTAGAACACATGTTAAGAGTTTGTATAAATCTATACCTTTTATTTTCAAAACATTATTCATCAATTTAGATATGTATCATTACACTCGTAGTGCATCCATGTACAATCTAAGTTATGATAACATAGTCATGAATGATAAGTTTGTTCAAGACCCATATGATGATGATGATGTAGTTTGTGAGATGGATCCTTATCCTCGTTACACTATTAAATATATGGAACAAAGTCAAGATCCATAAGCACATTACTTAGTCAACACATATCCCTATTTAGAATAAGACCAAGAGCAAACAATGTAATCTCTTATTAGTGTGACATCGGTTATAAAATAAGTCCAAGTTCAATCATATTATGTAATGATGTCATCAGCATACGACCCATACTTTTTTGATCATCACTTATTTGAAAATAAGGATGAGGTTTTAGTCAGATCCATGGAGGTAGGGGCTAAATTTCTAGCAAACTTACCCTATAAAAACCTACCAAGTCTAGTTAGAGTGCTTCAAAACATGCCTTATACCCAAACTATCAAACATTCAATTAGGTAACCACTACCTTTTATTCAAAAAGTGCCATAAATCCAAAGATAGAGCCTTGGTTTATAATAAGTTATCTTTATTTAACCAGGTTTGATTAGATGATAACAAGTCCCAACTCAACCTCAACACACACAATATAGTTCACAAATCCATCTCCTTCCATCACAACCATAATTACCTCAAACCTAAGGCCATATAATAAATCTAAATCAAAATGTATACCAACAATGTGTGTAGTATTAACAACCACATCCCAATCCATGGATGTATATTCCTAGTCAATTCATTTAGCAAACCAACATTCCACAATAAACCATTCCTCCATTATACCTAGGTTAAGGTAATCCACATTTAACCTCCCAACCATAGCCATAACCAAGTATAAAATTAATATTCTTGGCCCAAGAACTAAAAAAAATGAAGGATATAATTATCACCATTCAAACAACAAATCATACCAAGAAATTCTAATTAGATGACATGTGTTCATACCTTTTTAACAGGGAGTATCTTCATATACTATTTCCTCCAAGTTATGAACCACTAAAATTTGAAAAGTAAAAGGTTAAAGGAGACCCTAATTCACATATAAAAAAATTATTTATCACTTTCTATCCAGTGTCTTATAGTGACATTTACCTACTCCTTTTATTTCCTCAAAGTCTAGCTAGGTAAGCTTTGGAGTAGTTCCTCAAGCTGCCAAATAATTCAATATTTGATTTTGATAACCTCTCAAAAAATATTTTGTAGTACTTATATTATAATATTTATCATGATATTTCATTAGTATATTTGACTCAGTCCAATCCAAAAGTTGGTGAAATCTTTGTAAACTACCTATAGAGATGGAGAGTGTTTGCTAGTCACTTCACCCACAATTTACTAGATAATAATCAGCTATTATATTTACTAAATTTTTTCAAAACAATATATATTAACATTTGGAGTTTAAGTGTGTACATACATTTAAGGAGATTATTTAGAAATTTTCATAGATTAAAAAGGTTGTTAATCATTATTCCTATTGTTGAAGTTTGGCATTAATGTCAAGGTTCTTAAGAAATGTGTTCATGAGGTCATTGAGAGGTATGGAATTGTTTTAGGAGAGTTTAAGACATGTTATAATGGTATAATAACATCAATAAGTGTTTTAAGGTCAATTTTCAATTTTTAAGTGCTTGAGAAGCCTAGTCATGAACTAGTCATAACATGAAGAGTCTTAGTGAGAAGGTTTGAGCATGGTGGCTTGATGAGATAGATGCACAGAGGCATAAGAATATATATTAGGTTGATTGAATATGTTTTTGAGTTATTTAAGAACTCATGCGATTATTAGGGTGAGCCTATAAGGGTAGGACCTATAGACGTAGTATGTAACTAGACCATCTCTAGATCCTACTTGGCCTAATGAGGCATCATGATCTATTGACAAGACATATGAAGGATGTTTTAAATTTTTTGAGCACTTGAGATATTTTTTTAGCATTTATTTTATGTTTTGAGAGCTTGGATAGTGGTTAGAATGTCATTTTCAAGGCTTAATGTGACTTGCACGTCAAGGTCTAAGCAAGCAAAGAGAAAGATGGTGGCCAAATGAGGTATGAGATTCATATTTCAAGATAAGAATGATAATATGAGAATTTTAAGTTGTGGGATAGATTATTAAGTTTTTTACCAAGTTTGAGGATAAAGTATGAAGTTTTAGGCTTGAAAAAATGTTTTGAGGTCTCTTGAGTGCATAGAATGGAGGGTTCTCAACTTGAGAATGACTTTTAGGTTTTCATTGGCATGTGTAACCTCTACATGTGAACTTTATATATTAATGAGAGATGGGTAATGGTAATAGATATAATATCTAGGCATTAGTATTGAAAATGAGGGACAGTCCTTTATGAACAATCGTTAACACCAAAAATAGTGTTAACCCTCTATAAAACCCTAATAATGACCCAATGTGAAATATATTGTTCTAAAGTGATTAGAATGGATTATTATGTATATTAAATTGATTTTATGTTGTATTAAACTCTCTTAAGAATATCCAAGTGTGATTATGTTTTTAGGTGAGTTAGTGGACCTTATAAAAAAGGCCTTATTTCTTTAAGATTTATTATAGTAGTCAGAGTTGACTAAGTCAAAGTTGATAAATGGATGGAGGAAAAATTTTGAGACTTATATTTGATGTAAATGGTGGTTTATAAGTATTTTATAGACCTTAGGTGTGTTAAAATGATCGTCTAAGTTAACCAGTTTCTAACAAACCTAATAGTGCAGATAGTGAGAAAACTAGGTAGAAGTGAGAAGTTGATTAGGGATGTGTTATCATGGAATATGGGTGAATAAAAGTAAATGAATATTATATTAAATAATTTTAATACATTTTAATTCTGGATATAATTTTTTAAGGTAAGTGGATATGATGAAAATGTTACTCATAAATTGACTTGTCTGGTTCAGATGAGACAATGAGGTATAAGACTATGAGATTGGTCTGCAAGACTAATATTTCCATTTTAACATATTATATATCTATTTTATAATGAAATAATTATATAATAGTATAATATAAATTAATTATAAGTATATAAATTTTTTTCTACATGTGTTTAAGGTCATTATTTCTATGACTATGTTTTGAGGCTAGTTGGCAGTTTTGAGTGGGCTACTTGTAGAGAAGGGTTTGAATCATTTTTCATTGTGTAATGAAGTATAATTAACTTGATTAATTTTTTAAGGTATTTAGTGTTCAATTTATATGTTTTATTACCATTTTTTTAAATCTAATTAGTGTTTTATCTTCAATAGTTCAAGACAGACTTTTTGGGTATGCATAGGTCTAATAGTGAATAGTACTAATGGCATGCTTTAAGTGGTGATTAAACATAAAATGTGTAATATAAATAATATTAAAATATTAAGGGTATATTTTAGTTTCATATGAATTTTTCCTACTGTGTATGAAGTTTAAAAGTGCTCCAAGAAGATCAAAGGGTAATGTTTGCTAATGAAGGCCTAATTAAATTAGGTCTCCTTAAGGCCTAAAAGAGGTTTTGGTCTTATATTCTATGAATAATTTTTTTTAATTATTTATTAATGTTTATGACATGTAATAATTCCTATTTTATGTATAATATAAATATTAAAGTGTGTATGGCCAACCAAGAGGTGTACGAGCAAGAACCTAGTATAAGAATAAGGCATAATAGGCTTAATTAACTTGTTAGAGAATGAGTGAGTTGAAGTGAATACTATAGAAATTTCAAGAGATAAATTAGTTATTTTATAAAATAAAAAGGTGTATATAAACTATCATGAATAACTAATAGGGTTACTATGCATGAAAATTAAGGTCATATAACCTAATCAAGTTAAGAAGAGGGTTAGTTGAGCGAAGAGGCCTAGAAGGAAATTTGAGAGGGACAAGACTGTGAAGAGCTAAAGAGGTGGTAATAATTAGTTGATTGAAAAATAATATGATATTAATTTGATCAAATAAATTAGTTTGTAGTTAGTGTTGATTCAACTAAGGGTTGGTGCCTCCTTGCAAGTGGGAGCTTACTAACGCTTAGTCAAGTGGGTACTTAGCTAGTTGGGGTTGGTGTTCCATGTGAATTTTTTTCTTCACTAAATATTGATGTTTGTATTATAATATTGTATTAAAATGACTAATATTAGTGGTTTT
This sequence comes from Torreya grandis, assembly GCA_037957365.1. NCBI lineage: Eukaryota > Viridiplantae > Streptophyta > Pinopsida > Cupressales > Taxaceae > Torreya > Torreya grandis. The sequence goes on along the minus strand of JARHVA010002429.1, from coordinate 15,082 downwards.
TCTTCCCCTTGTGGGTTTTCCACTCATATATGTGTTTCTTGTGTTATGCTCATGTGAATGGTTCCTTATGCATTTCTATATCTTTGTTTTGATTTGATGGCTTAAGGAATGTTAAATTGAATGTGACATAAATGTTTAATATATTGAACCATCCCCCTCTCAATAATTTTGTTTCCAAAAAAATACCTTATTAACAAAGGGATTATTGAGTTGACCTCATCAAATTAGAATCTAATCTAGAACCAAAATGTAAGTCTAAAATAAACTCCCTAAGTAAGTTAGAGCATAAGTGACAACACCATATAAATATATAAAATATGAAAAATACAAACCATACAACCAAAATAAGAACATTATTTGTAATGGATTAATTGAGTTATGACATGTCCAAATAGTTCAAACACCATCTACTCAACTTGCATTAAAAATGTAGATTATTTTGCTTCACCATCCTATTCAAAAAGTGAAACCTAGACCATCTCCTCAAATGGATAAATAACCACCTTTGAAAACCCCTCCTCCAAGAATATTACCCACTCATAGAGTCTTTATCAACCTTGGTGAACCCATTGATGCAGTGTTTCATAAACCAACCATGTCTAAAATGATTAGTTAGAAGATTCTAAAACATTATCCTTAAAGTATACAATATCAAAAATGGTATAAATAAAATGAGTTTACTAAATAAAACTATGTTATTTTACATTCCATATTTCATTATGTGAAATTAAAACACCTTATTCAAAAAATGATATAAAATGGGGAAATCTAGTTGAATAATATAACATCTTCTTTCAATCAAAATATGGATATCTATCAAAGTCATTTTCCATAGCATAATAATGTCAATAAATAACAACAAAAAATACCAAATTAACAAAAATAATAATAATTCCAATTGAATGGGAGTAACCAAGGCCAAAATGACCCCAACAACCAACATTCTTACCACATAATTGTAAATGAATAAAATAAAGTTTTAGGTAATATTATAGATGGGAATGTTTCTACCATCACCATCAATCATAGAGAAATTGCCAATATACCAAAATCATTGTTTAACAATACCAATAAACCTACCTATGCTATTAATCCTTCATTGACCTTAGACCATAGCCAAACACAATAACAACTAGGGTTTACTATTTTAGGACCTTATGCCAATAACTCATCATTGCCCCATGACTAAAACCAAGTGAATATACAATAAATAATTATCCTCTCTCACCCATCTCCATTATTTTATAAAAACAACAATCATGTATCCAATATAGATTATGTAATCACAAATTGATGATATAATATTACCATCCCAAGCCTACAACCTTTTATCAATAACCCAATCCAACCCACTATGATGGCTAGGAGTAATCCATTTACCAATATTAAGGAAAATACATATGACATTATGAAATAACTCTAAAATACACCATCACAAATATGTATCTTGGATTTGTTGTGTATGTCTACTATCCACAAGAATATCCTTACAAAACTCCTAGGCCAATCCCAAGTTCTAAATGACATAATCCTAGAAAAATTTCAATATTTGGTTGGAACCCTAGCCCTAGGCCAATAGTTAACCTTTAACGAAAGTGATATGTCATCCCTTGGCCCTCTCTATAATAACCTATTATATATTGAATTTGATATCACATGTCACAAAGTCAAACGTGTCCTTGTAGATAATGGATTGGGCCTAAATATTGTGTCTCTAAAGCTCATCAAGCATCTAAGATATATAGTAGCTGATCTAAAACCTAAAATTATCACTATTAAAACCTAAAAAAGTAAAGAATGGGAATCCCAAGGAACTATAAGCTTTCTAGCGATCATTGGGCCTTTGACCCATGATATGCTTTACCATGTGCTAGACCTAGATCTATAATATAATTTGATTTTGGGTAGGCTATGGATACATGAAATTCATGAAATCCATTCAACATTTCACTAGTGTATCAAGTTCCCTCATTCAGGGATGGAGGTCACTTTTCATTGATATCTACAGTCATATGAACACTAAAAACATTTGAAGGCTAAATATGAAAGTTATAATTACTATTTTAGCCTAGATATAGTACCCAAGAAGGGCAAAGACAAAGAGATACTTGTTGAATTTATAGAGATTAATTGAATATAACTATATAGCCTTGTCTCATCATCACATATGCCTCCTCTTGAAATGTCTAATCATTTTACTATTTTAGATAGTGGTCTAGGAGAGTATTTGACCCATGACATATTCCATATTACCAAGCTTCCATAGAACCCAAAGTCCTATGGAAGAACTAAAGCTAAACCACCTTGCATGGTATGGGATGTAAAGGAAACAATAAGATTCATAACCCAACACCTATTATTTTAACACTATCCACTAGCTAAGAAGGGGACCCACTTGGCAATGATGATTCCTTATTATACAATGAAAAATTGGTTGATTTCTACTACAACCCAAAATATCCCATCTTTAAAAAGATAATGTATAATCAAGGCTATGAAAGAAGAGAATTGGTGGAAAACTAACAAGGTATTCCTGAGCCCATTTCTATGAATAGATACAAAAGAACCTATGGTCTCATATTTAAACTACATAGGGGTCACCCCATATATCTTACTTATGTTCCAACATCAATGACTAGTGATGATGATGAAAATAATGAAGTAGGGTATAATGATAACATTTATGAAGACCTTACCAATACCCACTTAGTTTACTCACATACCATTTACACCCTTACCCCAATAATCTAGTATTCCATGCTTCCCCTTTATCATGCTCAACTTATAGACTTAGAATAACAAGAATCCATAATGCCTATAGATGAATTTTAGAATGATGAGGCCTTTTATGATTTTCTAGGCCTAAGAGACAATGTTCTATTAGGAGACCACAAATAAGGGTTTTCTAACAAACTAAATCATGTAACCTATTTTAGAGAATGGGTGAAGACTCTTGGTTAAAAACAAAAAAATAAAACATTAAGGTTCCAAAGTGAAACCTCTTTGAGGTGATTTTGGACTAGGGAAAAAGTAAAGAGAAAGGCTAATCTTCTACTAAAAACCTATTTCAAGTGCCACTAGATGAGTGTGTTCACCTTTACTTGAATGAAGCTCAAGAGACCATGAATGATGAACTTGCTTTTGGATCTAGGTTTAGTTCATTAGAAAAACATGCCCTTAATCAAAATTCCAAAGAATTTAAAATAATATTTGTGACATGGCCATTACTACCATTAGGATATTTAGATTTATCCTACTTGGGAGAGCTTGACAAACTAGTCCAACTAGAGGAATTTATCATTGTAGGCTAATTTACATCCTTTCCAACCATTTTATAGGATGGATCAAATATCCTAGTAGAAGATACTATTGAATTCAATATCAGGAATCCAAATAACCCAAATTAGATCAAATTAGGTGTGTCCCTTACTAAGGAATAAAATGAAGTTTTTATAACCCTTTTGAGGGAGGTTGCTAATATTTTTTTATTGGGATTATTTAGACATGCCTATTTGGACACCACCTTGTTGTGAATCTTGATGCCAAAATTTTGAATTAGAAACTACAAAAGATACATCCTTGCATTATTATGTTATTAAAGAAAGAGGGAAAAAATCTTGGAAGTGAGATGCATTAGATTGATTGACTATTTAGAGTAGATCTCAAATGTTCTGCCTGTTAGTAAAAATCTAAAAAGAATCAAAATATACATTGATTTCATAGATGTCAATAAGGCTTGCCCCAAGGGTTAATTTTCTTTGTTGAATATTGATATGATAGTTGATTCCATAGCTAGGTACAAAATGATCTCCCTCATGGATGGATTTTTAGGATACAACCATATCAAGATTATGCTAGAATACAAACATAAGATAACATTCACCACTCCTTAGGGAACATTTTTCTATTAGGTTATTCCATTTGGCCTTAATAATCCTAAGGCCACATATCAAAGAGCCATGATATGATGCACGAAATTGTTGAAGACTATGTTGATGACACATTGGGTAAATCAAAGACATGTGCAGATCATCTAATGATACTACGAAGGATATTTGAAATGATCTATGATTACAATTTTTGAATTGATCCTAAGAAGTACATCTTTGGTGTCACTTTAGATAAATTATTAGGCTTTATTATCTCTCACTAAGTCATTAAAGTTGATCCTACCAATGTAGAAGCTATTACTGAGATGCCATCACCTTCCACTTTAAAGTTGCTCCATAGTTTGCAGGGAAAAATATAGTCCATTAGATTACATTTTTTGAGATGAATAATGCCAAAAAGATTTTTAGTTCCTCAAGGAATTTCTTACCAATCCACCTATTTTGTTTCCACTAATATCAGGGAGGCCATTTTTGTTGTACCTATCTGCCATTGATAAAGCCCTAAGGGCACTTTTAGCTCATCATGATGATAATGGGAAATAACATGTCCTATACTATCTAAGATGTACACTATTTAATTATGACCATAATTGTATGCCAATACAAAAAAATTATTTATCTATGGTCTTTATAGACTAGAAGTTATGTCATTACATGCTTAACAATAATACCATAGTCATTTGCCAAAGTAGATCTACTAAAGTATCTACTATCAAAGACAACTTTATAAGGCTGCACAACTAAATGTATTATGATATTGAGTGAGTTCAAGATTTAGTATGTCAATCAGAAGGCCATAAAAGGACAAGTACTTATATACCAAATTTTTGAATCTCCCCTTTTAGATACCAAACCACTCACATTCTAATTTTGTAGGATTTCATCATGACCATCATAGAAACACCTCCTAAGGAAAAATAATGGAAGTTATATTTTGATGGGTCATTCATATCGCATGGATTAGGAGTAAGCCTAATATTTTTTGCACAATAAGGGGATCTTATTCCCAAATCATTTTGTATCATCTTTCCTTATACTAATAACATGGATGAATACAAATCACTCATTGCAAGGCTTCATCAAGTAATATAATGAAATATTCAACATCTCATGGTTCATAATGATTCCTAGTTAATCATCAATCAGGTTGCTGACCAATTTTAGACCAAAGATGATAAGATGGTACTATATAAGACCATGGTGGACACTCTCAAACAATAGATTGATCATATATAGTTTTAACATATACCTTAAGCTAATAATAGGAAAATGGATTCCATGACCACTATAGGTTATTTGATCCACAACACCAATAAGGAAATAGAGTATCAATTCCACATTAAACATCTTCTAGTGCCTACTCATGAACCTTCAACAGTCACAATGATTTGTGATATTATTGGTCCCATATTTATTTGGTACTTAGACCTATATAAATACCTTCATGATCACATCCTTCCATCATATTTGTCATGTAAATTTAAAAAGTCCTTCACACACCAAGCCTCCTCATATACCCTACTTATCCCAAACCTTTACTGTAAAAGCTTTGATGGAACTTCACTTCATTTTTCAAATTTGGTAGAAGCCACATTAGCATTATGGGTAGTTCATAAAAGAGTATTTGGATATCACACCAATAGATTTGTTTTGGCCAAAAATCTCATATGTATTGGTTACTATTAGCCATGTATGGTAGTGGATGCAATTGATTATGTCAAAAGGTGTAAAAAATGTCAAAAACATGCCAATATAATTCATGATTTAGCTAGAAAACTCAAAATTATTTTTAAACCATGGCCATTTTCAACTTGGGTACTCGATCATATTTGGAAGATTAACCTTACCTCATTCAATGGCCATAAACACATCTTTACTACTACTGAATATTTCACTAAGTGGGGTGAATTTATACCCCTCACTTATGTAGTTGGAAAATAGATTTCCAAATTCATCTTCAACGATCTAATCTACCTCTATGGTATCCCATCTGACATTATATTTGAAAATGGTAAATTATTTAGGAACAAGGATGTCAAATCACTCTATGTCGAGTATAATATCACCCAACATTTTTCTACTACATATTACCCATAAGGTAAAAGATAAGAAAATTAATCTAATAACACCATTATCAACATCCTTAAAAATATTTTAAATGATGTTGGCCATAGTTGGCACCTATAGATCTTCCATTCCCTTTATGCATATCGTACTAATTATTGCACTCCAATAGGAGCCATACCATATTCCCTAGTCTATGGAACTAAGGCCATTATTACCATTGAGATTGAGTTAACTCCCCTATGTATCTCATTAAAACACATTCTAGATGATGAAGATTATAGAGTTTTTCACTTGAAAAAGCTAGAGTTACTAGATGAAAAATGCATGGCCACTATAAATAACCTTCAAGCATACTAGAACTGACTATGTGGTCAATAAAACCATTAGTTCAAATATAGAGAGTTTGATATTGGTGATCTTGTCCTAAAATAAAACCATAAAAACACCATGACTAAGAAGAAGAAAAAATTCAAGTTCAAGCCCAATTAGATAGGTCCTTGTGACGTTGTTTCAAATTATGGCTCTAAAGCATATAGGCTCACTACACTAGATGGGGATGAACTTGATGAGCCCATAAACATCATACATCTCAAGCATTATTTATCTTGAGATACCCAAAGTATTATATATGAGTCTCATTTAAATTGTATAGTACTACCATCTTCTTTGTATTATTCAATATACCATTCCTATCATACCTTAACTATTGACCAAAGTTATTTTTACCCTCCCAACCCACCCTTTTGACCTTGGTTCCAATCCATTTATTATTCAAACACTTTTAGTGAGAAATTTAATATGAAATTTTTAGTATTTGATTTAGTATTCTAGACCAAGGTAGTATCTTAGACCAATATGATAATGGTTTGGAAGTTACATCCTTCATTTATTGTTTTATTTCATTATGAGTGCTATTGATTATAACACCTTTGAGAAAATTAGTGTCCCACCCTATGATACTAATTATAAACACATTTGGGAAACTTAGTATCATTGACCTATGCCATTATTTCCTAATTATAATCATTTATGGGAAAGTTAGGAAAAACACCATTAACATACATTACAACATCACCTTGTCAAATTCTTCCATTGTATGGTAGAATTAAAGTGAATTAAGGTATTAATAGGACTATATAGGCAACACTTGATTCACATTAAGGTCATCTCAATCACCCCTAAGCCACATTCTCACCATTTTGAGATCATTTTAAAGTTTGAATTCTCTTATCATTTTGCGAGTTTTTTTAAATTTGAATGTTCTTGACATTTTTTGAGAAGCCTATTCTACATTATCAAATTTTTATGAGTTTTACCATTTAGTCTCTCATAATTCTCAATCAATTTTGAAACACTTATAAAATTCCAAATACATTTGTAAAAAAGCTATAAAATCCTAGACATCACAAAATCGTGAAAATTGGCTTAGAATTTCCATGCGAGATAAAGCCATAATTTTTTTTGGGATTGGATATATTGTCTATTAAATTTATTTCTAGACCACATTGGTATATTTTTTCTTCTTATTTATAGGATAAATCCATCAGCTTGAGGTTTTCATAGACTATGTAGGCAACACTTGGATACATAGGGTAACTCGAGTTAGGTTGGTTGCACCTTCCTATCTTTTTCGACCACTTATTTACCTTAAGGTTGGGAATTATAGCTAAGTTACAAGTAACCACTTGTCATTTAGTTTCCCCATTATTATTATCCTTATCCATATGCTCTCACCATTTTATGATTTCATGTTATGAGAATTATGTATTTGACTTTGATACACTCATGACCACTTGGCTTTTCTTAAACTCTCACTATTTTTTAATCCATTTTTATTTGAATGCTCTCATAATTTTGCAAGGCCATTACCATATTTCCTCTATAATACAATGATGTTTTCTTATCATTAATATTCTTTTATCCTATATCTTAGGAGAACTATATTTGGCCTAAAGTTTATATTGGATCTTGCAACCATTTAACTATGTAAGGAGGGTCTACTTACCTAGTGCATTTGGAGTCAACTCAGCTACCCCTTAATTTTCTTCTATTCCCCATTTATTTTGTTTGTTTTGTTTCCTTGTCTTATATAGCCTAGGGACAATGTTTGTCATCTTGTTTGTATTTTTATTCCCTATATCCTAGGGGAAATAGTGTGACATTATCATTGCATTATTATATCTATGTCATTACTATATAGATTTGGGGTCACCCTATCACCAAATGTAATACCTATATTACACATACATGAATAATTTGTTTTATGTTTACACTAACATTATAATTAAACATTATTTATGTTTGTTTGATTTTGTTTTGATTACTTTATTTATTTGTTTATTTTTATTGGTGTTTTGTTTATTGATGTTTGTTTTTGTTTCCTATTTATTTGATTTCATTGTTGTGCCTTTACTTAGTCTATATGTAGTTATTGGGTGATTCCTTGCACATTATACTTAAGTCCATCCCTATTCATATGTAAACATTATCATCATGGTTTTTAACTTTGGTGCATTATTTTCACTTATTTATTGGATCAATTGTTAGTCCTTATGTATATTATGGCTAAGTTATCATGATATTTTAAATCATGGTGCATATAGTAATGTGTTACAAAAAAACTAGTTCAATTGATCTTATAATCAATGGTGTCATGGTACTTCTCCTTATTCACCTAATAAATTCCTAATTTATTGAAATACTACCCAAATGTAGAGTAATTAAATCACAAATGAATTTTAATCTTTTCTAGTTAGGATGTGTATCTCCATACTAGTAGTTTACCCAAATTCATGTTTCTTATCTATACTAGATTAGTATTACTCTATGAGTATGTATTCAATATGTAAGTCCCCTTTTCTAATTTTACATATTATCCTAAACAACAATGTCAATGATTATAATTACCTTTGAATAAATCAATATGTTTCAATCTATCTAGATGCTATTTATTATAACAACCTATGGGCAAATCATTATCATTTTCCTTCTCTAATAGGGCATGATTTAATTATGCTAATGATTATAACCACCTTTGGGTAAATAATTTTCTCTATCTATCTAATTGGGGCCTTTTTCTTTTTGCTAATGATTATAACCACCTTTGGGAAAATCATTCTTTTTACCTCAATATGTCGATGATTATAACTACCTCTAGGTAAATCATCCTTTTTATCAACCCACTTAGGACATCTCACTATCCCCCTAATTATAACCACCTTTGGGAAAATAAAAAATTTCCACCTCCTTTACCTTTAGGTCCCATTGTTTCCTTCTTTTAAGGGACTGATTGCTAACCTTATTTATTGTTCATTCCCTTGAGGGGGCATCTAAGGATCATCCATTATATTATGAGGCATTAGGAGTTAAATAACTTTGCATTATTTGAGAATTTATTACTATACCTATGTCTTGCAATACCTTTCCAAATAGGGGCAAGCTGTAGACACCCTATTCTAGCCACAATTGGTTTTGGATTGGACTTCAAATTGATTTCTACCAAAAAATGAAAATTAATCCTATGAATCACTAAACATCCTAATTTCATCCACACACCAGACATTAGTTCTTAGAATTATGTTAAGGCATCCCTATTTTGGGTATTATCTTTTATGCAATAGTAACCTCTCATAGATTCATCTCCAGTCACCTTGTGACCTAACAACTAGTAGTTTGGCCTTTGGACCCATTAAATAAGGCACTTGAGCAATTATTAAAGTGATAAAATGTTAAGTAGAATGAATTAACCAATCAAACCAAATTAAATTCTTAAGTGAATTTTCCATGTGCAATTAGTGAAAAAAAAATTACAAGAAGAAAAATTTAATAAATATGACGCCATGATGATATCATAATTATCATCTAAGTCAAGGAATTAAAATATCTCCCTAAATGCAATAAATTCAAAAATGGAGAGCCATGATTAATAAATGGGATACCTATCTCAAATATTAATTAGATGTCCCATCTTTAAATCAACTAGGGTTAGCCTTAACTCACCTAGGTTTTGTTCAAACTCAACCATGGTTAATTCTAACCTAACTACACTTGAGTTAGATTTAGCTTTGGAGGCTATAAATACAAGGCCTCATCCATTGGAAAATAAGATTTTATGTGAAATGTTATTATGCAAAAATACTTCCAAAAAGATTCATTATTGTAGTGTTACAATGTCAATTTCATAAGCCAAGCCAAGCCCAAACCAACCAACATTACCAAGGTGCCAAGGAGAGGTGAAGAGATGGATCTTCATTAACAAAAATTTCTTGAGCACATATTTGAGAAAGCCAACTCAACAAGTAAATTTAGAGATACAAGGAAGTTTAAGGGGATTTTTTTTATTTTTTGCTTTTAGTTGGGTTTTAATGGTTTTATTTTTATTTATGGTCACCCAAGTATGTATGCAATAATTTTTAGTTTGTATTGAAATTATTTGATTTGCATTTTATTCACTAACAAGAGACTAATTATCTTCTTCATAATCCTATGATACATCACTCACTTCTTTCCAATCTCTCACAAACTCCTTATTTTCAATGCATATAAGTTTTCACAAATCTTGGAATAAGATAACTCCTAGCTTCACATAGTGCTTACATCAAGATTTCTTACAAAGAATAATAAGTCTTCCACTCTCTCTTATCAACACAAAGGAATGGAATTCTTAATTATATAGATATAAATAAGAAGGAGAATGAGAATAGATAAAATAAAGAGAGAGAATAAATTATGCCCCATAACCATGTGGGATAAAATGATCACTATTTAGCATGCTTGAATCCATGTGTAAGGGTAAAAAGTGTATGGCATATTCATGATGCCCCTTGCCTTATTCCATACATGCGGTTAGAAAATGCTATGCACCACTTCACATGAAAGGCTAAAATGAATCAAAATATTCTTTTTCTTTGTCCCCAACTTCATTCAAGAATAGTAACAATGTCTCCACTATCCCATGTGCACACATAAAATTCCAAAAGGTTTCACAACACCTTTTTGACTTTTCTATGTACAAAATCATGAGCACACCTAAGAAATTCATTCCACCTTCTCTCTCATCATCTTTAACACTTGAAAGGTCCTCCATGGGCCATGCCACATCACCTAGATGCCACCTCACATGCACAAACATTGTAAACTCACCACTACCACTTCATCACATGAATAATGACCATGAATAGTGATTGTGAATAGTGACTTCACACTTAATTTAACTTATTTGGGAATAATGGAATTGTATTCCTATTTTAGTTAAAGATTTGGATTAATAAATTAGTATAGATTATGGAAATAAATACAATCCTAATTTGTGCAGTTGTTTGTCTTTTTCACTTTTTTAAAAATAACAATAAATAAGAAAAAATATAACTTAGCTTGAAAATAGACTAAGATATCTGATACAGAGGTTTAAAATGGCTATGTAGGACTAGGAAGGTGTCATAAACCTAAATTTGGATTTTTTTTGGGTGAAATGATAGGAACACCAAAAAGTGGATGCTTTGATGTCTAGTGTTGTTGTCTATTCCTACCACTATTATCCAAACTGATCACAGAGACTTGAAACCTTATAGGTAGTTACATTGTGCTTGTGTGAGCATGCATGTGAAAAATTGAGATATATTCATTGATATAACTTGTTGTATATATATTTTTTCTTCAAACCCTAACCCTCCATCATGCTTAATAAAGCAACATTTGAGTCACTTGAGAAAGAGGGGTGTTAGTGTGAAATATGTACTAAACATGCAATCCACACCCCATTTGTAGGAATGTTCCCTGCATACCAATAATCTTAAGAGGGATCAAGTCATATATATTTCTCCCACCTAGTGTGTCTTATGAAATGGTGTGATGCAAATGTAAATGCTAAACTAATAGTGTTTGAGGTGGCTAGGGATTGGTATGAGGATTTGATTAGGTTTGCAGTTGTGTTGGGTGACTATGTGAGAATAATAAGGAACTTTACCTTAATACTTAATTTGTATTCTTACTTTATTTATAGGTTTGGTCATCTCCTTTGTAAATGATATTTGAGTGGGATTTTATAGGGAATAATTGGTCATGGGTTAGATGTATTCATGCTAGGCTAACCTAATTAAGGATAAAGGCTAGATGAAAATGACCATGGGGCTCAAAGTGAAATGGATAGGACATTGAAAATAGGACACTTTTGTATGGGGTTATATATTACAAATGGGGGTGCTCTTATGCTACAGCCTTGATACCTAGGAAAATAGGATTGGCATAGGGAATATTATCTAGCTGAGGTGGAATGATCATTTAGAAGGTTTCCAAATGATTGGTAATGAGAAAAAAGTGTCTATAAGGTTCATAAGAGCATGAAAAAAGGACATATGGATGGGGGTGTCACAAGCCACACTCAAACTACCAATTTGGACATTTTATATGACTATATTCCACCCCTTTATTCTAGTGATGTAATAAAGTGAAATAATAAGATAAAGGAAAAGTAGAAAGTGTACTTAAACTTACCTGCAAGGGTGAAGCCTATGAATATGTGTAATTATAGTTATACATAGAGAGAGGACAACATGAAGTTTAAATATGCAAGAGAAAACAAAGAGTAGATTAGTTCTTACTAGACATGCTATGTCTAAAATAAGAATGCATAAAGGCTAGGTAAAAGAGAGGAAGAGAAAGGAATGAATACACCTCACTGGTTACATGAACCAATACAAAATTTGTTGTGGTTTTGAGTGATGTTGGATATGTGATATACCAATAGTAATATTGTGAATGGAGCTAAGTGCTCAATTCCTTGATGGTGGCTCAAGAATATAAAGGCTATCCCTTTGGTTCCATCATTACCCACTATGTAGAGAAGTTGTGTAATCATGTGTATGTTAATTGATCTTTGGATTTTGTGTCTAATCCCTATGAGTACGTGGCTAAATAATACAAAGGCTAACTATTCCTTTGGATCCATCATTGTTTACTAAGTTTTAAACTATGAACTGATACTAGTATGAATGTGTGCCATATGAGCTGGCTCATAAAGCCCATGAATGCTTTATAATATGATAATGTGGTGTGGATAACTGAATGTGTACTAAGAACTAAGCTAATCTTGGCCACTTTGAAAGGTGGAGATTATGCTTGTATGAAAGCCACTCTAAAATTGAAACTATGCTTATATGAAAGCCATTTTGAAATGATACCAACCACCTATAGATGGAATAAGCCATACGACTAGTAAGAATACTTGGGTAATACAATAAACTGGAAAGAAAAGAAGGAAAATGTGCCATGTACATTACACCCAATCATTGGTTTCTATAACATGGATTCTAATCTAGAAGTTGTACCAACTACCCAATATAGAACTAGAAGTGAGAGCCATCATGCTACACATGATTCCCCCTATAATTAGATAATCTAAGTAAAACTATATTGAAACTTCCCAATATAAACTAGGTTGTAGCTAACAAAACTATAATTGACCTTACCTTTTTATCTATTTCTTATAATTCTAGGTTTTTGACTATTTGGATAGGAGCACCAAAAAGTGGACACTTTGCTGTAGGGTGTTGTAGTCTAAATGCAGTGCTTTTGTCCTTTAATATTTCTAATGACTAGTCTATGTTTATCCCTATTTTTTCTACTTTTTTCTACATGTTTTGAATTTTGTTTGTTATTTTGAGTGTTCTTAAAATTGATTTTGACTGGTAGAGGACCTTGATCTCTATGACAAAACCACTATTTGTTTCCCCCTCTTTTAAGGGTAGGAATAAAGACCCTATAATGACTTCCCTAAGAAAAAATAACCCTAAAAGTGTGTTATGATGTGAAATAAATGATATAGTAATGATGATCAAAAATATGTCTCACGATATATCATAGTTTGTTTTGGATATTATTAGATCAACAAGGGTATGCCTAGATAGATGCAATAATGTAATAGCATGTGTAGTTTATAGAACCAAAATTATAAATTTGGTTAGTTTTCAAGGAGGGATGGAGCATGTTGTCCATCATGGCATCTAAGAATGCAAGATAATGCATGATGTGGATCATGGCATTGCAAACAACTGAGAAGCAAATAAGCAAATAAGCATGTAAGGCAAAAAATAATAAGCATACAAAAGAAGCCAATGGACCAAGAAAAAAAGGGACATGGGCACATGTTAGTCAAACTAGGAAAGTAAGCATACAAGGCATGTTAAAATACCCACCTACACATATAATTAATAACAAGCAAGATTGGCATGAGGGCCACAAGCACATATAAGAGTAACATCAAAGGACATTGTAAAATGTCCTAAGGCACACACAAGTAAAAAAATAGAAAATAAGAAATGAAATCATATCTAACTACTCAAATAAAGAAATTAATCCATGTAAATTATAGAAATACTATCTCATCTAAATGATCAAAGCAAGAAGTGAAAGTATGCAAAATATGTAGTACAAGACTAGGTAGATGCTAGAAAATATACAAGTGATATACACTAGTGACTGGCGATAGAATAATCTATGTAAGATAGTAAGTAATATACATAAAAAATATAACTTAGAGTGTGTGGTGTAGGAATGACATAACTTTGATGATATAGTCTTGTATAATATGCTCTTGGTGGGTAGATATGTTAATGTATGTCTTGCATGTAAAAGTAGGATGCCCCCTCAATGGGTAGAGTGAAGTAATCAAAGAGTTGGGTGTCACTACACACATTAAAATAAGATCAAGGAAATCATGGTAATTTAGATAAATTGATGAGCAATAGTATAGATTATCAAAATGTAAGTCTAGCATGGTAGTAGAAATGTAAAGCATGGATAATGCATATAATTGAAATTTTTTTAGTGTTTTGAGTTATTTGGATGTTTTTATATTTTCAAATATTATATTATTTTTGGTATTTTGAAATATTGTATTGTTTTTATAATTTTTAAATAAGCTATGTATAAGTAATCATAAGGAAACTATATACAAGAAAGTAAAAAGAAACTATGTACAAGTAAGCTGATAAATTATGTACAATAAAAACTGAGAAGAAATGATACTAACTAATGAGTCTCATAAGAGACTCACTATCATGGTGTCTTGTATCAAGGAGAGGGATCATGCATGATCATGAAGCATGATGGAAAGGCTGGGACTATGA
>JARHVA010002428.1:2350000-2578684 GCA_037957365.1 Torreya grandis | reverse complement strand
AGAGTATATTATATAAACTTATGTCATTTTATACTATTCAACAATAAATTGAATGATGCAACTAGTTTTCCATTAAAACAAGTGAGCTTTCACTTATTTAACCATCCAATGATAAATTGAGCGCGATCCAATCTAACATGTGGCACTTATGGACATATGACACTTATGCTGTAGACTCACACAAATACTATAAATGCATAAACTGCTAGATCAAATAGGAAATAGTTATATCAATCGACCACAAATTTCTTCTTGATTTGGAGGCCAAATTTTAGAACTCGTTTATGAGTAGGAAGAATTTTCTTGATGCTTTCCCTCTTCATACATTTCTTAATGCAATTATCAAGAAACATAAATTGATTATTAAATGATAACCTGATATTCCCAATGGCTTTATAAGTATGGAACCAAGACACAAAGTAAAAGAAGGCAATATCGATGAAACCAAATTCCTCTCCACCAAAATAAAGGTAGGTTTTTTCAAATTTAAAATTTGAAATTGCTGCTCTGATTATGGCTAACATAGTAATTGATTGACATGGTAGTTAATGGAGTATGCAGGAAACCAAAAGGTAAATGGAACAATTGAAATGGGAGTTGAAAAATGGTCACAATCATAGTTTCTCATTTATAGTTTGTTGGTGGTTGTGGTTTCATGTTTTATGTTACTATTTATAATAGTTGCAGTTGATAGATGAGGATTAGTGAAGATTGATAGCTTGCACCAACATACTGGGAGTTAACACATGCTAGTTAATATCTACCATTGAATTTAGGCACTAACACTATAGTAACAATTTTAAAATCAAAATCATTCAATATGTCACCTATTCCTAACCTCAAACTATAACTACTCATCCTCCTCCACTGTTTCTACTGATGAGAATGTGGCTATTTTTGATGAGGAGGTAAGTGAATGAAATATCTTGCATACTCATCATCCTCTTCTCTGACCATTGCTCTGATATACACATCAAACCATAGTGGTGTGTCACTCTTCACCTTTATCCCTTATATTATCACTTCCTCTTCACAATCTCGGCATTCCTTATTAAATTCATGTCTGGTAACTTTTACTTGAATAAAGTCATTACTTCTAAGGTAGTAATGTTGAGAAGGGATGGAAACCATGCTAGAAAATTGAGTGGGGGATCCATTGCAGGTTGGTTCAAAGGATCAAAACAATGAAGCCAAGTCAATGTTTGATGAGCTTAACCAACATGCACTAACCACCAATGTGTTGGTGTCAGCTCCTGATCTTCACCACGATCATTATCAACTTATCAAATGTTAGGCCCACACTGAATTTGAGACCATAACCATGAAAGGTACCACACTCACCACCAATGTTTTAAAGATCATCAACATCACCGTATGCCACTAACCACCATCATAATTACAAAGTCACTATCACTGTCACATCCTACCAACCATGGCATCATCAGGTTGAGAAAAAAGTGGGAGAATGGACTGATTTTGAAATTTTCACCATCAATGTCAAATCCTACCATTTCCCCCAATTTATCCCCTAATTTATAAAAGGGTGAGCGACAACTAGCATTTGGGAAGGGTGAGAAAAAACCAACTCTCTTTCCTCATAATCTAGGTTAAGTCCGGGTACCTCCATGATTCATAGATATATTTTGTTCCAAACTTTAGCCAATTTAAAAAAGAATGTTATTTTTCTTATAAGGATAGGAAACTATGACCAATAATTTCCCTCAATGTCTCTTTATCTTCCCCAACCATTCCATATTACTTTCTCCCACCTTGTTGGGCTTTTACGAATCATTTTTGGTTTTTATAGATTTTATCTACTTTCCCAAGTGCTAATATCCAATTCAAAATTGTTTAAGACCCAATCATACTTGTGTCTATTGAGCAACACTGCAAAAATACTTATCTTGAGCACAAACCACTATAGATCTTCATTTCTAAGAAACTTCAGAAGACCCACTAAGCCTAGCAAGGACCCCTACAAGCATTTGGATCTTACTCACCACTGTAAAAAACATCAAGGAATGTCCAAGACTAATACAAGGTAGAAATCCCAATTTACATTTTTTTGATGATGTCAAAATAAACCTTACCTTGTTAGGTTTGTATTCCTGATCAATTTTATAGATAACATGTTGACCATTTTTGGTCCTGCAAGCCAAAAAAAAAATGGTCTCCCTTCCCTCCCTACTGTCTTGGTTAGCCAGCCTTTAACATCTTCACCTTACTGCAATTGTCATTTTTCCTTATAATAGGCTTATTCTATAAAAATCAAAGTGACTTGAGCCTTGTTGATGTTTTAGGTTGATCTAGAGGTTTATTTCACTTTGGGCAGTTAGTTTGCACAAGCCTTTCAACAAAGGAATGAGCCAATTTCAAAGGATACGAGTCTTCAATAGGCTCCAAAGGATAAATGCCCTTGCAGAAGGCAGGTAGGTGACCAAAAAGGGGACCTTTTCCAAGCTCTGAAAGGCAACTTTGGGCCCAAAATGACCTTGTGGAGGGAAGGGAACACTTGCAGAGGGCATGAAACACATTTGAGAGAGATTAAAGAGAAGGCCAAAAGGAAAGTTTTCTTTCAAGAAAATGACAAGCAAAAAGACAAGGCAATTCCTTCAAACAAAATGCTTGAAGGAATTCCTTCAGACATTTGTTTGAAGGAAATCCAAGAAAAAGGAATCAAAGGGTGAATTCCTTTGAACTTTTGTCTGAAGGGTGAATCAAAGGGTGAAAGACAAGTGCCCTTGCAGAGGGTAGGCAATGACCAAAAAAGGGGCCTTTTCCAATTTTCCAAAGGGATACCTTCCTTTTGGGAAGGTTTAGTTGAAAAAATCCAAAGGAATTACCAAAGTAATGATGGGCCTGAGCACGTTAATTTCCAGCATGGTGAACTAGCTGTTGGTTTTTAGACAATGATAGGCCTGCAGATGTCAATTTTATTGTGATGAAGTAGTCGTTGGTTTTTAAATAGTTATAGGCTTGTAGACGTCAATCTGGATGGGATGTGTCAGCCATTAAGAAGAGATCAAAGAGACAATTCCATCGGGCAAGTGCCTGAAATGACTCAATCTCTCAAACCCAAATGAATTTCAAGGGCACAAGGTCGCAAGTAAACTCAATGACCCACTAAGAAAGGAGCCTGAGGAGCCTATAAAAGATGGAAGATAGCCTTGAGGGCCAAAGAACCAGTTTAGGACAAAATCCAAGCAAAGCAGATAAAATAGTCTAGGTGGCAAAAGAAGAATCAACATAGGAAGTTATTGTAGAGACCCATGCTTTCGTAGTGACATTTAATATGACCCACGATTTCGTAGTGATATTTAATATGGGTTAAGTACCAGAGTGAAGACCTACGACATCTACAACATGGTTATTTCAGGGTGTTTCTATAAGAATGACACCAACATGAGCAAATTTCCTCTTTCCTAAGCATTCAATGCAGCATGGGCCACTTATTCTGAAAGGTGCCAAAGTCTTCTTCTTCATGCTATATATTGTAACCTCTTAGTTGAGGAAGATATCTCTCATTTTGTAAGGTGAAGCCCTGCCAAATTTCACCTTTGATCAATAAGAATATGTTTTACCTCTATCTGACTAGTTATGGTATTGAGTATGTCTACGTATCAACTATGTGTTTAGTCATTTTATCTTGATGCTCTCATGGATTGATACTAACACACCTAGTATAGTCAAGACCACTTCTGCAAGTTAACAGGAAATGATTTCATCTGGATCATGGAGATAGAAGAGTAATTATCAGACATTGTGTTTTTTATAATGCCTATGGTAAGTCCCTTTTCCTTGTATCTCCATTAAGCCCCCTGCTAAAATACCACTATAGTCTGGTCTTTTTGCCAGATAAAGTGTAGGCTCACCCCTTTTTGGTTTGAAGTGTGAATGACTGAGTAGATCAAACTTGTTTGGTGTATCACTATTTACATAGTTTTTATTCTAGTTGTTCCTTCTCCCCTTTTCACCCCCCTAATATTAGCAGTATTAGTAAAAGACTTCAGAGATGCATCAAAGGGAGCTAGCCCTTATCTAGATATTCTCCCCTCAGTTTTGCGAGACCCATAGCAAGAGGGAGTCTCCATTGTGCTGCGTGGAAGAGAAGAGCCCAACCTTCTTTCAAAGGTGAAATCCACATCATTAACATAACATAAATTTATGCTAAAAACTAATTCTAAGCCTAGCCCATATGGGATTTAGGATCCCACAATCTGAACAAAGTGTTCACATGTTTAGTTCTCATTTAAAATGGAAGTGAAACATCGATCATGACTAGAAGGCTATACCAAGCATGGAAAATACTCCCACGGGCTTTGAATCCCAAAATGCATTGAGGATACTATGAAACCAAGACTTAGTTCTAATAGGGAAATTGGATTTGACTAACACTACTTTCACCCACTAACACTTGCCTTTCACCCACTGCTAAACTTTAAGGTTTGTGACTAATTAATAGTTCTAAGTATGTTGTTTAATACATGTTGCCATTAAGGGTCAATTTAATACCATGATCAACAATTTCAATGATTATAGAGTTGTAGTACTCCAAACCCTTTGAATTAATGGCACCTCTTCCATCTACAAAATTACAACACCCAGTTAGATTATGAATTACAAGACAATTTATATTTGCACTTTTTCTATGATATGGGGAATACTTTTCAAGTACCATATATTAATTGAGACCATGAGATAGAAAATTTGTATGCATCTATCCCCATCTCATACATGAGGTGAATGTTCTCCTACAATAAAATATATCATAAATAGGATTTTTGAATTTATACATGATAGCAGATATAGATAGATATCTAGTATAGTGAATGAATTGGGTTTACTTTATAATGATGATATTGATCTATAACAACATCCCTAGTGCTTTCATCACCCATTTTCGTTATCAGTGCACATTACCTCAACACTTCCAATTAATTATTTAAGATAGTTTGTGAAGTGTGGCTAAAAAATTTAGTCATACATAAAAAGGTTTATATTTTTTTTTAAATTTTAAAGTTCTTAACTTCTTATCATATCTCAATTCTTAAGAGAGGGGGAGGGCTAACCTGCTTGTGTAAAGGTGTCCCAAACTCTGGGTTTTCGACCATCAAGTGTTGATGTACCTTTAAATTATAGAGGGAACCCCAAAGAGAAAGAATTATTATTATGGGTACTTTCTCCAATATATTTCACCCATAATACTTTGTCTTAAAATAGCTCTTTGTCCCAATCAGTTGCTGCAGGATCAATAGGGCATGTTTATGAATTTTTATCTGGGTAAACACAATTTTCCCATTGAATGATAAATCTTGTAGGAATATTTCTTATTTTATAAAAAAAATCTTCATATCTCAGACTTCATAACACAAGACATGATAAGCATAAAATAAAAAGATGGATTTGCATAACAACAGGGCAAATAATTTTATAGCTATGAAAAGTCACAATGACAATTCAATAATGCTAATTTTGGACCAATTATACATACGTTGACAAAAGTGCATAATATATAAAATAATACAAAATAATTTGGACCAATCATCCATATGAAAGTAGTTTTGACTCTCTATATGATATTACTTTTCATTAAAAAAAATAATGATTATAAACAATTTTCTAATTAATTTTATTCAAAGTTTGATATACTTTTTTCCTCCACTTCTTCGATATTAGTAGGCCATAAAATAATATTTTCATAAATTGTATTACTTTTGTAGTTCAACATCTTTCCATTTAGTTTCCTCTCCAAAGACATCATGTTTGGACTGTGACATTGGGGACTCATAGCTCTATTCATCTCTAACATTTTTTGTAGACATCATCATCAGACACACTTTTCACTTGAACTATATTTTATATCATTTTAATAATCAAAATTTATCATACTGAACCCAATTTTATAGTCATGAGTTATGAAAATTTCATTCCTTGTTTTTACAGTCGTGTCTCTAAAATTGACTGTTGGTGAAGAAGGGGATGATCATAGTAAAATAATGCTTATGAAAAAAATTATTTGATAATAAGCATCTATAATTTTTTACTTTTTATCCATACCTTTACTAACATGCACATCTTCATACTCCAAAATTGTATATGTAATATTCTCAATATTTCCATTATAAGCCTAAAATGAAGGGGAGAGTCTGATATTTTATTAAAATTGGATCCAACAGATATTTTTATTTAATTAATATATTAAAATTTTATTTGAATTCTCATTACCTTATTAAAGTATTTATCCATAAATTTTGCAACAATCTATGGTGAATAACATTAAAATTTAAGGAATTTATGAAGTGTAAT
Source organism: Torreya grandis (assembly GCA_037957365.1). Lineage (NCBI taxonomy): Eukaryota > Viridiplantae > Streptophyta > Pinopsida > Cupressales > Taxaceae > Torreya > Torreya grandis. Next base: position 2,572,378 of record JARHVA010002428.1, on the reverse strand, counting down.
TTTTTAGAAATAAATGATCAAGAATTCTAAATGAAATATTTGAGAGGTTAATCCTCAACATTTTAGTAAGAACGTTGAGGAAAGGGTATAAAAATGAAATGAGATTTAAATGCTCCAAGATTCATAACAAAAATAGTCTTTCTTTCCCACTTAAACCTCATGTTAAAGTACACACTTGATGTGTAGATACATGGCCAAGTCTTTAATTTTATAGAGGCATCCACTAAAGCCAGAATAGTACCTCCATTGATGTACATATTTGCTTTGATTAAGGCTTTATTCCACCCTTCCAAACTTTATATAAGTTGAAATGGCCTCATGTCTAAAAATAATATTGTTATCCTTAGAGATTCTTCTACATTGTATAAACTTAAAAACATTTGGTAATCTAGAAATGAGATGGCTTGCAAGCTTGGATGATACCAAAATGGCAACTGCTTTCAACTAGCTTACAATTTACACATATATATTTTCTATTTTTGGGTATAAGTGTAAAATAAAAATCTCCAACCTTAACCAAGATTTTCAAAGGAAATGAGAGGCACATTATGGCTCCATCACAGTATGAGGCCTATTAAATATTTGTAAAGTAATAGTGTTGAATGTTAATATGATATTGATCATATTGGCCTCTTATATTTGTATGACACCACTTTAGAGTATGATGTTTATGTCAGAGGTGTTTCTACATTGAAGAAGATCCTCTTGCCTATGTAGTCTATATGGTGGTCTTACTCCACCTTTATAAAAATAATTGATACATATTTCCCAACTACATTCTTACAAGTAAATTTTTAAAGTTAATTTTTTAGAATGAAAATGATTGAATCTTTTAAAAATCTATATTTTAAATTGACTGGGTGATCAATAATCACTCTGTTGAAAAAATTGTTATGTAAGGTGTAGTGGATCCTATATATAATTTGTTTTATGTAGATTGTGTGTTTGTTTGTAGTATATCACTATTTTCAAAACTCCTCTCTACTTGGCATTCCAATCACTTATGGAATTTCCTAATCCAAATCAAAGATGTAACAAGAAGAGATTTTGAACAAGTTTCAATTAAATTGATTGAAAATTTCTATTCGCCACCACTTACTTGGGCTACTAATGCAAATCATGTTGCCAGGATTTGGTAGAATACTAATAATGCTTTTACTTTGGAGCTATTAAAAGGCAATTGGTCATATCGATAAATGGGAATGATGGATATAATTTTTAAGTCTAATATCTTATTAGAATTAATTATTCTATAGCATGGAATATCTTTGAATCCCATGATGAAAAGTTGGTTTGATAAATACTTTGATAGAACTAGTTATGCAACATTCTTGCTAGAAAGATTCTTTCATATATATCACCTTGTGATTAGATTTGAAATTTCAACATGGGACAATATTCATGATAATTGTGTAAAATTGTAGAATTTTTTGGATTCAAATCCTGAATTAGATCCCAAACACGTGTTGGATGAGCTTACATACCAAGAAGTAATGTGGCAAGGGAGTCATTTTATAGCACCATCACAAGAATCTAAGGATGATAGAAATGCCCATGATCATGATGGGCACTAATCAGAGTAGTTGTAAAGAAATGACATTAAATAGTGGTATATAGATACTTTAATAGAGATATCTACCATTTAGTCTATTCCATCCATAAAATCTTAGATAATGGCATTTACTATAGTTGGTGGCAATCAACTTTTGTAAGTGGAATGTTGACTCATCATCTAGAGCCCTGAACATCTTTCCTATATTATGTGGGATGGAGATGATAGATTTTTGTATGATTTTGTACATGTAATGAAGAAGAAGCTTTCATTTAGTTTCATAGTTGTGTTCTATCATCTCATGGGCCTCCTTAAATTTAAGGGCCAAAAATTATGGTCTGATAGGTGGGAAGTATGGTAGTGGTGGTCTATGAGGAAATCATTTAAAAAAAAATTGGTGGCCTATTTTACTACACTAAATCTCTAACAACTCAAAATGGGTTATGACCTAAACTTACCATGGGTGATAAGGAAATGTACCATTATAATTGAATGGGATAAGTTGCATCCTATATGGGCTCATAAAATTTGTAATGCACACATGTCATATAAATTTTTCTTGCATCACATACTAGCATTTCCTTTCACACAGTGTCCATAAATACCAATATGTCCATGCCTCTAATTTAATACATCAAATAATTAGTTGATGGACAACCAGAGTATCACATGGGCTTCTTATCAATTTCACTTTTTTTATACCCTGTCCTGATTCTATGGGCTTCATAGCAAATTCACTATTTTTAAAACCATGTCTTCATTTTATGGGCTTCCTAACGATTTCTCTTTTTTTAACCCTTTACTGAAGTTATGGGCTTCGTATCAAAATCACATTCTTGCACCCTGCCCACATACACATAGTTAGTACGTCCACTTAAGATTATTTATAAACACAACTACCTTGTGCATGAAATGATATGTTTTATAAAGGGTTTTATATTGATTTCAATGAGGTTTTGTATATTCTCATATTTTAATTTCTATGTGCAGTTCATGGCTTCTATTTGTGGTATGTTTGACCAACATTTATTGGTTACATCTAAGTGGAAAGGAAGAAATATTTATATCAAAATCATGTTATTTTCTCCTCAAAATAAAATCATACAACAATATGGCACTTTTCTATTCAATGAAGTGTATTTACATCATGCCTCCTACATTGCTTTAATAGATGGGCTAGGCTTATGTTTGTATTTGTAGGATCAAATAGGTGTATGCATAGAAATCAATTCCAAAGATGTTTATCATGAAATTATAGGGGATAGGGAAGTGCCTTGAGGTCTGATCATTGATTTACATGATAATGCAACTTTCATGTATGGGTTATTTCCAGATATTCATATTTATTTCACAAATAGACATCTTCAACAAACATCGTCAGGGTAGAAACAAAATAAAATATGACATATCAATATGGATACATTTCCAATGCCTAATTTAGAAGACATTTTTATGGATGAATTTTTTGATACTTTGATTGATTTTCCATGGTTGTCAATACCGACATGCATCGATTCTCATTTACTCATTATGTAATGTTCACTTTTGTAGTTACCATAGTATTCTCCATTCTCTTCTCTTACTTGATGTAATGTTCAAAGGAAGTCATGAAAAAGTTTTTTTTGTATATTTGTTGCACTTATCTCAATAATTTAAACATATCTCTATACAAACTTCATTTTGACTCTTTATATGGTGTCATGAACTTCCTAATGTTTTTACATATGACACACTCTAAAATAGATTTATAACTTGAACACCTAATACAGTTAAATATAATAGTGCATGAAAAATAATATATTTGAATAAGAGGTATAACAAATGTAGCTAAAAAGGGCATTCTCTTCTTTGTCAATGCATATGAGTCTAAATACCCATTTTGATGATGTGTATGTGCTTTAATGTTGTTTGGATCAAATTAAGCTTATATTTTATGCATTATTCAATCATTATCATTTGTACATTGCATTATATGGTGGATAGCATTCAATAAAAAAAAAGTCCACTATAATACATGGAAACTTGTGTTCACTCAATATCAAAAGTCCATTTCTAATTCATTCAATGAAATGTTCTCCTTGTAGGCTAAAATATATGGGAAAAAGGTGTGATTGTCATTGTCATTTCAGCACATGATGCATGGTCTATAGACCTGATCATGTGTTTCTCATAAATAATCAAGTAGAACACACAAAAAATGAATGTAACTATTTCCACAACTAACAATATGAACAATTCAAGGGAAATAAAGGTTTTTTGCTCCTTACATCAGCCCCCAACTTAATGAATGGGTTCATAGTCTACTATTTTTGGGAATGCCTACTGGTACTATCCACCTTAAACATCAAGATATGGTGCATGACAAAGTTGTATTGCTTAAAGGTGAAACATGGTGGGATGATTTTGTGAGCAAGGATGATATATACAATAGAAAGTGATTGATAACAAAGGTGAAATATGAGACGTGTGATGTTTGAGGACTTGGGGTTCATAATGCATATTTGTGACATTAAAAACATGGCTATAAGGGAGTCCAAAAATTTTGTATAAAGATAATGATTCTCTCAACCCAATTTTGTTAAATACTGGGAACAACACTGGGCATACAGGGTTGGAATGTGGTTGTGATGTTGTCAAACACTTTTGCATGATGGGAAAGACACCAATGCATATTTATAATCTTATCATTGCCATTTGAAATGTCATTTCCTAAGCATAGTAAGGACTTTTACACATCATAGTGTGGATTGGTTGGTTCACCAACTAACAACATCAGTTTACACACATTATTGGTAGCTACAACTATGTAAGGACATCAACTTCTAGAGGAACTTCCAAGTAGAAAGACATGCAAATATTTCATGGGTATGGGCTTTGAACACTCTATATTATCATGTTACCTTAGACAATAATGACCCTCATATGGCATGGGTGTAAAGTATGAAAGATGATACATTACATAATTGTGCCTTCAATGTAGTGACTTTTATATTGATGTGAAATTGCTCATTTTCACTCTAAAGATATACTTGCAAGCATGTGGTCAAGGTGGACCTGATGATAAATATGACAACTCAATTATTTATAGAGGATGCAACCACAATTCATGGTGTTAACAATACCATCAAAAACATCTATGTTGAGTACCATGCAAGTTTTGTTTCCCCCATAGTGTATGCATTTATAACTTTGAGGTGAATGTAGTTTGTCTAATACATTTTCATTACCCATGTGAAAGAAAATTGAGTTTGAATTTAAAATGAGGGAGAAGGCATGGATGTTAGAGGTTTGAAAACCAAAATGCACAGTGTATTGGATATGGATATGCAAGGATCAAGCCATGCACTAGAAGGTGTTGCAACAAGTCTGGTGGATGATATTGAAAACTAGCTGAGGGGGGATAATATTGTAAGTCTAGTAACTACTTGGAGTCATCTATTTTTCATATTTTTTAGAATTTATAACTGGATGCTTTTCACTTTATGAATATATCCCATATACTGCTAGAGTTGATGCTGTTGAGGCCCTGATATGCAGAGTAGAACAGATATTTGAGAGATGTTGTCCAGTAGATAGAAGCATAAAAACTATGGCATTATTCAAAACCTATATGGCATAGGTTTACAAAAAAGTGAAGATTAATGTGATATCAAATGCACATCACCGAATGCCTCATCCATTCCAAAAAGTGTAAGATGGGCATGGAACTTCCACCCATAGATAGAGAGACTTCATAGAAAATATGAATAGATGCAAATATCAGAGCATGTCACAAGAGACCACACCTTTCCAAACCCACCTCATAATAATCCAAAATGACAAGTCCAAGATGACGATCTTAACAGGGTAATGAAGCAATATGAGGGTGGACATAATAGAGATAATGCATCTTGATTGCAACCCTTTGTAGGTTTCAGAGACAACACAACAACAATAAATACATGTAATAACAATAAATTCATGTAAAAATAAATAAATAATTTTTTTTGAAGGTGAATAGTTCCCTTAGACTTCCCACATGTGGTAACATATTGCATAAATGTACTATCTCCTAAAGTATTTTCTTAATGATATTTAAACGATGCCCTAAGGAATTCAATAAAGCTAGCCATTATTTTAAACAAAAATCAAATTTATAAATATTATATAAATAAATAATGTTATTAGCTTTAGTACCATATTCATGCTTATAAGAGTGTCTTTAGTCCTCTTTCCCATTGAAAACACTCTTGATAAACGTTTTCTCATCCTATACAACTCTGCCTATTTACCACATAGTGCTTGTATCCTTTTTAAGGCTTTTCTAGCTAGTACAAAGGTTTACAGAGGAATATTAGAAACCTATTGAACTTTTAAACTACCATATATTTGTTAATATATTCTCTTGATGTATTGTGTTCCAATTCAATTCCTAACCCACTTTTATAGTCACCTTTTGGCCCCTGTTTAGGCCTATTAGGCCTGTAACTCCTATTTCAACACATAGTGCCTTCTAACTATATGGAGATGTATAAAAACACACAAAATAATTTAAAAAAATTTAGATAATATAAATATCTATCTAATGATAAATTTTTAAGGATTTCTCAAGGAGGAATCTTCAATAATCTCCATTCTTGTCATGAAACCCTAGATTGGGGCTTATAGAGTTTGTGAAGAACTGATAGCATTCAAATTTCTCGCACATGATTCCAATAAATTTATAAAATTTGTGAGTGTTTTTTAGGTTTTTTTAGTCCTATGATCATGTTCTCCATTCATTGGTTCCTTTCCTAAACTCCTCTACTCAACTTTTTAAGAAGGATCTTGGGCTCTCTGCCTACATAGACACAGTCTACAGGGTCTGTGGGCTTTGTCTTGAGGGTTTAGACCTATAAATATAGGTTTATAAATAATAACAGAGGTTAATAATCCTTTGATATAAATTTTTAAACCTATTTCAAATGTTTAATACCACCCCAACACCTTTGTGTAAAACATTCACAAATTTTGTGTTCGGACTATCTATGTTTACACTGTTATAACAGAGTTAAATGTTCTTATAACAAACTAGTGTAAATAAATTATTTAATTGAATAAATGCATTAAATACACATTATAAGGACTAAACCATCCATATCAATCATTATAAACATGGAACTATGATATCTTCCTTTCTGTTGGTGCTTACACATAGGTTTATATGTTGATTCCAAGAATGCTAAAATTGATTACAAGCAACAGGTATACAAACTGAATAACTCACCTCTATCTTCTTTATTTTGACCCTCTTTACACCTTAAATTTAATATGGACATCACTTTTCATTTTTATTTATGCTATTTGATTCAAATCCCTTTTTCATACTCTTCTGTATTCAACCTTTGACACCTGAAAACTCCAACACTCAAGCATTCAATTCAATATGTCTTCCCTTCTTAGTCAACTCTTGCATTGAATCTTACTTAACTTATCTTGATTATAAAATTTATCACTCTTATATTATTGAATTTTTATTATTTTTCCTTAGTCTCTGCAAAGATCGTATTCATGCACTTACATCATACTATTCACCTTTAATATTCTTTTTCAAGCTAACTCACACTAGCTTCCATTAGGCTTCAATGATCTAATCACTTCCATTATTAAAACAAGAATCCTAAAGATAATATTCACCTTATATAGTCTCTCAATAGTTAAATAAACTTTTCTTGACTCACTTTAAGCCCTCTCCCAACTCCTAACTACATCTTCACATCTGAGACCTTCAATCACCCTACATAACTAGTATCCCTCTTTTGAGAAATTTTGACTTATAAAAATCTATACAGATCAATATGTAAATTATAAACACATAATCTACCACCCTTTATCCTCCTTGATATATCCACCTAGTTTCACTTGTTAATTCACCTTCTAAACCCCTTTTCTCACCATTGACTAGGCCTAATTAGGCCTTTTAAGCCGTACTTACACACAGTTTCTTATATGAGTAAGAACATAAGATGTATACATATAAAAACCTAAAAACCTATTTATGCATACTACATTCCATAACAATATTAAATTTTAATAGGATTTACTAGTTACATTTATATATATTCAAACTTTTTTGTTTTGCCCTAAAACTAGGGTTTCCTAAAATTATGCAGACCTAAGAGGGTTCATTTAGGGTTTCATTGATTATAACTTGTTTTAAATTGTAAAAATAGCCATGGTAAGGTCTACATAAACTCAACACAAATTTATCAAACCTTATATTATCTTGATAATGTCTCTTCGCACGTGGACCAATAGTTTTACAAGAAATCTGTCAACACATTTTGACTGAGTAAAATAGAATAGGGTTGAATGTGCATTTGAATTCCAATGATTTTTGAAAATATCCTCCAAAATTATTAACTATAATATATTCATTATACCTTATCTTCACATTATAACCAACTCTCAATAGTAGGTCATTTCGTTATCCAAACAATGTCTTTGACTGTGTTTCATAACTAGAGTACACACAGGCCCTAAATGCTTACAATGATTTAATTTGAGTTTGTCAAACTTTATACATTTTCTTAGACCTCTAAAAATTATTTCATACTATACCATAACTTGTCTCAAGAGATGAACAATTCATTTAACTTCAAAATATATAAAACACCATTTTCCTTACCTTGGTTATGTCTTGCAAAGAGGGTATTATACATAAATTGGTCTTGTTCCTTGGTTCCTTATTAGATTGAAAACAAACATATGAGCATGGAAAAAAACTTATTCAAAGATATTACCTTTAAGGGTCTCTTATAAATTCAATTTCTTACTAGATAGTTCATTCTTATTTTGTCTGTAGTCTTTAATGAGCATATACAGGAAATGGAGACATAGTTTTGTCAACATCTTTGTTTAAAATTTCAATACAAACATAGATTCATAGACTTCAATATAATTAACATGTGAGATTATTTTCACACAATTAAAACCTTATAAAATCATATCAATGAACATTTAAACATATCACATTTCATCATTTCCTTCTATTTACATTTTCATTACTATCAACTCTGGACAGAGGACATAATGCTTATGGTTTTTACTCCATTACTAGTCCTTCATACTCCTACCTCTTCAAAATCTCCTATCTGACCTCCTCCTATGAGACTAACACCTAAATCAAACCAAAAACTATTACATGCACCTTTTACACAAGTGAACAACCACCTTTTGACAACTAATTTTTACATCAACTACCTTGACATGGTAGTGCATTATACTTGTATGTTTGTATTTCACCCACACACCCTATCAAAGACCCATACATGACCTTTAATAACACCTAGTAACATGGCATTCTTTGAATCTACACAAAAATGATCCTAACACACTTATAAAACACATTTGAGTTATCTTTCTCCTCACACTACTAACATCTTGAAACCTCCTTCAATCGCTTATACACCATATTTGATAACTTTCTTCACTATTTCCTAAGGCTTTGAATGCGTATGAGAAAATATATCCTTCTTTATCTTTTCTTAAGGTTTTAACCCTACTTACAGTCTTTAGAATTGATTTTTTCACCCCTCAAATCCATGCCATCTCTATTTTTATTGCATTCTCTTCTATTTACTTGTTAATTACATGTATGTAGGTAGTTACAAATTACTTAATACATGAAATTGCTTTTCATGTACATTCTCTTATGCATTTGACCACCTTCCACTATTTATTAAGACACCTTATGACCTGAATAACTTACTAAACACATTATTTTTTACCAAAGTCCACAAAACATCTTACTATGGTGATTAACTACATGCAAAATAATTAACTACAATTTTGAATTATTTTAAGAAATTATCGCTAATTAATTTTTGTAATTATGTGGCAAGTGGCATTAATACTACAAAACATGGGGAGTGTTGTCTAAACATGAGATTAATTCCATAAATTCATATGTAAAAAACAAATATACTGGATGAGCTAAATGTGGAATGACAAAAATTACACCAAATCTCATGTGTGGTGGTCGGTTCCATCAACTGGAGGGGGCTTGGAAGCACATCAAATTTCATCCAACCTAATGGATTACGATGGGTGAATGTTATCTTGAATTAAAACATGGCATATCCTTTGTACTACATTCTAGTGGTGAGCTATGAGTAAAGAACATTCATAGACAGACCCAACACTAATTTCTACATACATTGGTCATATGAATGGCCACATAACAATGCCATTTTGCTTGATGTGTCGGGTACTCCTAGTGCCATTCCATCCTATCTAAGGCCCTTATTGGACATGTTATTGAAAATTAAGGTGTTTAATGATCTAGATGTATATGTGCATCTAGATCAAGTACAAATATATTCATTGGTGTGAAACTACCATCCTTATCTAGTGCAGCCATATGAAACATTTTGGAAGAGGCACACAATCTCTCAAAACACAGTTTTTCCTCTCATCCGATTGGGCTAAAGTATTTCAAGAACATAACCATTATTTTTTTTACACACATGTTATAAAGGATGAAGCGATGGTGACTACAATAAATTGGATGATAGTGATAGTTTAGAAAGTAAATTAAACAATTACATATAAATATATTTCAATATTGATAAATAGTGTTTAGTCTTGTAATTGGTTCTTTTTTAACATGTTTAGTTTATTGATAAATAAAGTACATATTTGTTTGTGTATTACATATTTATTGCTAAATAAAGTACATATTTATTTGTCTATAATAGTGTTTGATGTTTTGATCATGTAATATTTTGATGATTAAATGAATAAATAAATAAATGATTCAATGTTTTCATGTCCTTTAAAACAACATGCTTCAAAAAGAGAATAATATTAGTCTAAAAAAAGGTATATAGTAATATAATAATTATAATCACTATAAGTAATATAAATTCAAGGTTCACCATTCCTCATGGTCAAGTTCACAAGTTAGATAAAATAATGACTCTAAAAAGTCACAAGTGGAAAGTAGAGAACTAATATCTCAAACAAAACCCTACATACACTTGCATGGTAAGATAAAACACCACAACCTAAATTTCCAACTAACTATTCACTTACCAAAATTGTAAGTGTAGTATCATAACTAAAAGGAAAACAAATTCCTAACATAAAGGAACTATCAACCAAGACATATACACTCAACTACAAGAAAATTCCCACCACACTAGGTGGTACCAAACTAAAAATGGTCTTATAAAATTTCCCATTCCTAGGATTAGTATAAGTAAGACACAAAGCTAATGCAAATATACTTAAGTGAGAAGCATCCCATTCTCCTAAATACTCACAACACAAATGGTGAAGGTGATTAGATTAACAAGAAAGATGTAATCATACTCAAGGTGTTAAATCTAAAAGCTCAAGAATATGGTAGGAAATTATTATTCAAAACTCAAGAAATATGCTATGCACTTACCTACCCAAACACCTTATATAACCATCACCATCGAGATACTTGATAAACCAACATTTTGACAACTCTAAGGGGGTATAAATTCTCTTAGGATACAACCTCAATGTACCATATACACATTCACAATTCTAATTTATGATAAATAGAAAGATATGAAAATTCCAATGGACTCATTAGGTCCTAGAGTTTGAGCCACATCTCTGATACCACATGTAACAACCCTATTGCATGCTAACTAGAAATACATGATTTAAAAAATATATATATAAACACATAAACTATAAATAGTTTACATCATGATAATATAAGAAGTGATCATACAAAAATACTCTAAGAGTGATAAATGAAAATAAGCACATGAAATCTAACAATCACTAATCACTCTCAATATATGAAAACATATCATAATATAATCATAGAAAATAATTACATATATTCAGCCACTGTTGGTACAATACACAACCACTGTTATCAATCTATAGTAGATAGGTAATTACAATTCTTAGAAAATAATGTCTTTAATAAATAATACACAACATACAATGTACTAAAATAAGATACAAGGCTCCCAAAAATATGAGTTCCCTGATCTCTCTAATATCTATGAAAATCTCAAGAGTCATCTCAAAATTATTACTATTGTGGAGAGGGAGAGCATCATCCGAGCACTTTTCCACACCAACCATGGACCAACGATCCCCTACACTAATCCCAACATGGAATGGACCTCCCTTCATGAATGAGTAGATAGTGACAGTGTGAGAATTTATAAAAATATGCAAGTACCCATGTGATATATAATTTCTAAAACTAGACATATAATGTATCAAAGAAAATTCATTATATTGTAAGATATTGCACAAACATATAAATCATACTCATGAAATGATATTATCTCACTAAACATAAATTTAACTCCCAAGATTAATTCAACTAACATCCTACTGGTAATCATATCACATGACATGTTAAACATAAGAGTAATCAAAGCATACATTAATTTCATCAAATGTATGAATGATACATTATTTTCTATCCCATACTAGAAATAATGATTGTAGTTTTTACAATCTAGGTAAAATTACATATTTAACTATAGATTATAACTACCATAATTAGTTTCTAACATATTACACCCCATGATAACCCATATTACCATATTATAGTATTCTAAGACATAACTACTAGTTTTCCACAAATAGCTCTATAAAGTAGTTATAAATACATTGAAACATAAGATTCTATTCAAGTAATTAAATATAACAAAGCAAGTCATAGTTTACATAACATTCTATCATAGCATTCATTACACTCTAAACATTTGTATGAACACATACATAATGCCTTACTAACTGTCGTATAAAGTAGTCTTAAATATATGGAAACATAAGCTTCTATTCAAGCAACTAAATATAACAAACTAAGTCATATTTTTCGTGAAACACAAAAATATTCCATCCTATCATTCGTTACACTCTCAAATATTTTATGCATGCATACATAATGTCTTATTATATATTAAAAATAATACTATTCATAGTAATAACCAACACATACATTTCATCAATCAAATGTGGATGTTAGTATAAAAATAACAATTATAGTATATACCATCCAGGTATAACATACTTTTACACTATAGTACTCTATGACATCCCATACTATCATAGTTCATTTTTTATGAACACAACTTTGAAAAACCTATCTATAATTCTAAGAAAAAAGTGATCCATAATCATAAACAATAGTCCAACAAGTATGGATTTATACCACCCGAGCACACCCTATGTTTAAACTGTATAATATAATAACTTATAAACACACATTACGATGCACTTATTATATGCTATAAAAAGGGTAAGTGCACAAATTTGGGGGATAAAAAAGAGCCTACCCATGGACATGATTTTTATGAGTTTTTATAGATAATTTGAGATGGATACACACAAAATTTGAAGATGGTAGAAAAATATGAATTGTATCATTTCGAGTCTAGTTTTTAAAAAACTATTTTTTTTCAAAAATGGTTACGTATAAGTAGGTCAAACATCTAAAATTTCAAGAGTACCTCTTATTTTTTTTTTAAATATAGTAGATAGATGGTCATGCGGCCCACCATTTTTTGAGCATCGTTAAATATTGTTTGAAACCCTTTGGTGAATATTTATATAAGATCTAGTATGTTACAATTTTTTTTTCAAATAACATATTTTTTTATTAATTTTGTAATTAATTAGATCCTAAAAACTAACAAAAAAATGGATAGCTGACTGTGCAACCCACCCTAACTACCTCAAGAAAAATGACATTTGATTTTTTTTAATGTATGTAGAATTAGGCCTAATTTATTATCATCTAATTTGTTTTACAATTGGATCAATGAAAAACAAATTAGATAAACATGAATAGCCATGTATAAGTGCAGCATGTAGTAGCCTAAAAAAGGTGTAGTTAGAAATAAATATAGTTTGAACCCTTAAAATAGACCAAAAATTATAAAAATCATATATTTAGAAAGAGGAAAGCATGCTCATCATGACAATATTAATTTTTTAAATTTTAATATTTAAATACATAGTGTATTGGGTGATTAAAGTTGATTTTTTTTGTTTTTTCTCAAAACTCTTAGTCTCAGCTATAGATGCATAGTCGCAAGCCTTTGGCTCAAAAATCCAAGCCATTTTTGAAACTAAAGGCTCAGTTTTCAATTCAAATTCAAATAGCACATACATGCTATATAACACATACACATTATGTAACAATTATAAGTTTACATTTATATTGTTATATTTATTTTCTTATACTTTAAATGTATATCAATAAATATAAGAAATTAGTTTCACTCAACATCTAATAGAGATGGTCTCATAGTTACACGCCTTACAATGTGGAAAATAATTTTTTAAAATCCAATCAAGTCAATACTTAGGTATTTTTAGGGTCTAATTATTAACCTACAAATTTTAGGACATAATTTTTGTAATTGATAGCCATTTTTGGTAAACATATAGTCATTTTTAGGTTTTTGTGCCTTCTGAATTGAATCCTAACATTTTTAAGAGTCTTAGGTTTGTCAAAATTGAAGTTTAAAAATCACTCACTTTAAAATTGATACAAAGTGGTGTGATTGGGGTATCATAGGTCACATTGATGACATGCACACATCAAATAACCAAAATTTATTAATTTCACTTGTTCATCATCCCTCCTTCATCCTTGATTACTTCTTACTCATCCCTTGTTACCCATAATCACTCTCTCATCATTCCTCATTTTCCCTATTCACTCCCTCATTAACCCTCACTATACCTAGTCATCTCTAATCATTACCTTATCATCGATAATCACTCCTCTATTGATCCTCAGTATCCCTTATCATCCCTAATCACTCACTCTCCATCCTTCATCATCCCTAGTCATTCTTTCTTCATCCCTCATCATACCTTATCAATTCCTCATCTCTATTCACTTCCTCCTCATCCCTCCACATCCCTAATCACTCCTTAATTGACCTTCATTGTCTCTCATCATATCTAATAACGTGGGATTATCATCCTTAATTACTCTTTCATTGATTATTACCATCCCTCATCATCCCTAATCACTCCCTCCTAATCCCTCATAATCCTTAATCAATATTTATTCATCCCTCATCATCACTAATCACTTCCTCATTAACCCTCATGATCCCTCATCACACCATCATTGACCCTTCTGTAACACTGGGATCAACACTAGGCATACAAGGTTAGAATGTTGTTGTGATGTTGTCAAAACCTTTCGCATGCTGGGAAAGAAACCAATGCATCTTTAGAATCTTATCATTACCATTTGAAATGTCATTTCTTGAGCATAGTAAGGACTTATACACATCATATTGTGGATTGGTTGGTTCACCAACTAACAACATCGATTTACATACATTATTGGTGGCTACAATTATGCAAGGACACCAACTTCCACAGGAACTTCAAAGTAGAAAGACATGAAAATATTTCATGGGTATGGGCTTTGAAAATTCCATATTCTCATGTTACCTTCAAAAATATCGGCCCTCGTATAACATGGGTGTAAAGTATGAAATATGAGACATTGCATTATCATGTCTTCAATGTAATGACTTCCATATCGATGTGAAATTGCTCATTTTGACTCTAAGGATATACTTGAAAGCATGTGGTCAAGGTGGACCTAATGATAAAGATGATAACTCAAGTAGATATAGAGGATGTAGCCATAATTCATGGTGTTAAAAATAGCATCAACAACATCTATGTTGAGTACCATGTAGGTTTTGTTTCCCCCCATATTGTATGCATTGAAAACTTTGAGGTGACTGTAGTTTGCATAATACATTTTCATTACCCAGTTCAAAGATAATATATTTTGAATTAAAAATGAGGGATAAGGCATGGATGTTATAGTTTTTAACACCAAAATCCATGGTGTATTAGATATGGATATGTAAATATCAAGCCATGTACTAGAAGGTATTACATCAAATCTGGTGGATGACACTGAAAAATAACTGAGGGGGGGTAATATTGTAAGTATAGTAACTACTTAGAATCATATGTTTTTCATAGTTTTTTGAATTTACAGCTGGATGCTTTTCACTTCATGAATAGATCTCATATACTGATGGATTTGATGATGTTGAAGCCCTGATATACAGAGCATAAGAGATATTTAAGAAATGTTATGCAGTAGATAGAAGCATAGAAATTATGGCATTATTCAAAACTTGTACGGCATAGGTTTACAAAAAATTGAAGAGTAGGGTGATATATAATTCACAACACCCAATGCTTCATCCATTCCAAAAAGTTTAGGATTGGCATCAAACATCCACCCATAGATAGAGAGACTTCATAGAAAATATGAATAGATGTAGACATCAGAGCATGTCGTAGGAGACCACAGATTTCCAATCCCACCTCATAATAGTCTAAAATTACAAGTCTAGGATGATGATATTAACAGGGCAATGAAGCAATATAGGGGTGGACATAATAGAGATAATGCATCTTGATTGCAGCCCTTTATAGGTTTCAATGACAACATAACAATAATAAATACATGTAACAAAAATAAATGCATGTAACAAAAAATAAATACTTTTTTTTTAAGGTGAATGGTTATAAGGTGGAGGGAGAATTAATAAGACCTTGAAAATATAGGAAAGACGCTAACACAACCATATGACTCTATTAACAAAGCATAAAACTCCTGAAAATGGTGAAAACTACCCATAATTCAAAAAATTATAATGTTCACACTTGGATTGTAATACATCACACCCCATTCTTGGAATCTAATCAATATACAAGTTTCCCACATCTTGAAAAATAGTTCTCTTAGACTTCCCACATGTGGTAACATATTGCATAAATGTACTATCTCTTAAAGGATTTTTTGAACGATATTTAAACCCCACCCCAAGGAATGTGATAAAGCTAGCTATTGCTTTAAATAAAAATCAAATTTATAAATATTATATAAATAAATAATGTTAGTAGCTTTAGTACCTTGCTCATGCTTTGAAGATTCTCTTTAGTCCTCTTACCCCTTGACAACACTCTTGATCAACATTTTCTCATCCTATACAACTCTCCCTGTTTACCACACAGTGCTTCTATCCTTTTTAAGGCTTTTTTGGTTAATACGGAGCTGTGCAGAGGAACATTGGAAACCTATTGATCTTTTCAACTACCCTATATTTAGTGCTATTTAGTCTTGATGTTTTTGGGTCCAATTCAATTCCTAACCCACTTTTATAGTCACCTTTTGGCCCCTGTTTAAGCCTATTAGGCCTTTAACTCCTATTTCAACACACAGTGCCTTCTTACTATATGGAAACGTATAGAAACACCTAAAAAATTAAAATATATTAGCTAATATAATATATATAAAATGATAAAGTTTCAAGGATTTATCATGAATGAATCTTCCACAATATCCATTCTTGTCATGAAACCCTAGATTAGGGCTTATAGACTCTGTGAGGACCTGATAGCATTCAAATTACTCGCACATGCTTCCCAATAATTTTATAAACACTATGAGGGTTGTTTAGGGTTTGTGGGTCCTATGATCATTTTCTCTATTCATATTTTCCTTCCCTACACTCCTTTACTCAATTTTTTAACAAGGATCTTGGTCTCTCTGCCTACATAGACACAATCTGTAGGGTTTGTGGGCTTTGTATTGAGGGTTCAAAACTCTAAATATTGGTTTATAAATACTAAAAAAGGTTAATAATCCTTTTATATAAATTATCAAACCTATTCCAAATGTTTAATACCACTCTAACACCTTTGTGTTAAACATTCATAAATTTTGTGTTTGGATTGTCTATGTTTACACTATTATAACATAGTTACATGTTCTTCAAACAAACTAGTGTAAATAAATAAATTAATTGCATAAATTCATTCAATAAACATTATAAGGACTTAACAATCAATATCAATCATTATAAAAATGTCACTATGAGATCTTCCTTTCTGTTAGTGCTTACACATAAGGTTATATCTTGACTCCAAGAATGCTAAAACTAATTACAGGTAATAGGTATACAAACTGAATAACTCACCTCTATATTCTTGATGTTGACCTTGTTGACACCTTCAATTTAATAGGGACTTCACTTGTCAAATTTTTTAATTCTATTTGATGCAAATCATTTTTTCATACTCTGTTATTTTCAACCTCTGACACCTTAAAACTCCAACACTCAAGGATTCAATTCAGTATGTATTCCCTTTTTGGTTAACTCTTGTATTGAATATTCCTTAACTTCTCTTGATTTTAATATTTATCACTATTGGCTTATTTATTTATTCTTATTTTACCTTAGTCTCTACAGAGATCTTATTCATCCACTTACATCATATTATTCACTTTCAATATTATTTTTCAAGCTAACTCACACTAGCTTCCATTAGGCTTCAAGATCTAATCACTTCCATTATTAAAAAAGAATCCTAAAGATAATATTCATCTTATATAGTATCTCAATAGTTAAATAAACTTGTCTTGACTCACTTCAATCCCTCTCCCAACTCCTAACTACCTCTTCACTTTTGAGACCTTCAGTCACCCTACATAGCTAATATCTTTCTTTTGAGCAATTTTAACTTATACGAATCTATACAAATCAATATTAAAAATATAAACACACAATCTACCACCATTTATCCTCCTTGATTTATCCACCAAGTTTCACTTGTCAATTCACATTCTAGACCCCTTTTCACCATTAACTCGGCCTAATTAGGCCTTTCAAGCCCTACTTACACACAGTCTCCTTTATGAGTATGGACATAGGCTATACAGGTCTAAAACCATAAAAAACTCTTTATTCATACTACATTTCATCACAATATAAAATTTAAACAAGATTTACTAGTTACCTTTCTAGATATTCAAAATTTTGTGTTTTGCCCTAAAACTAGGGTTTCCTATAATTATGCAAACCCAAGAGGGTTCATTTAGGGTTTCATTACTTATAACTTATTTTAAAATTCACAAACAACCATGATAAGGTCTCCATGAACTCAACACAACTTTACCAAACTTTATATTATCTTGACAATTTCTCTTCACACATGGATGAATAATTTTGTAGGAAATTTGTCAACACATTTTCACTGAGTAAAGTAGAATAAGGTTGATTGTGCATTTGAATTTTAATGGTTCTTGAAACTCTTCTCCAACATTATTAACTAGAATATAGTAATTATAACTTATCTTCACATTATAACCAACTCTCAATAGTACGTCATTTCATTATCCAAACAATGTCTTTGATTGTGTTTCACAACTAGAACACACATAGGCCCTAAATGCTTACAATGAATTCATATGAGTTTGTCAAAATTTATACATTTGCTAAAACCTATAAAAATTATGTCATACTATACCATCACTTGTCTCAAGAGATGAAAATTTCATTTAACTTCAAAATATATAAAACACCATTTTCCTTACCTTGGCTATGCCTTGAAAAGAGGGTATTATATATAAATTAGTCTTGTTACCAGGTTCCTTGTTAGATTAAAAACAAACCTATGTGCATGTAAAATAAATTATTCAAAGAGATTGCCTCTAAGGATCTCTTAGAAATTCAATTTATTACTAGACAGTTCATTCTTTTTATGCCTGTAGTCTTTAATGAGCATATACATGAAATGGAGACATAGTTTTGTCAACATCTTTCTTTAAACTTTCAATATAAACAATGAATCACAAAATTCAATATCCTTAACACGTGATATTTTTTTCACATAATTACAACATTATAAAAGCATAGAAATTAACATCCAAATGTATCACATTTCATCATTTCCTTATATTTACATTTCCATTATTGTCATCTCTGGATAGAGGATAAAATGCTAATGGTTTTTACTCCATTACTAGTACTTCATACCCCTACCTCTTCAAAGCCTCCTAAGTGACCTCCTCCTATGAGACTAACATCTAAAACAAGACAAAACTTGTTACATGCACCTTTTACACAAGTGAACAATCACCTTTTGACAACTATGTTTTACATCAACTAACTTGACATGGTAGTGCATTATACTTGTATGTTGTTATTTCACCCACACATCCTATTAAAGACCCATACATGACCTTTAATAACACCTAATAACATGAAATTATTTAAATCTACACAAAAATTCTCCTAACATGTTAGATTGTGGAGCTAAAAGCTTCAACTAGTGCAAACAGGGAGGAGGTTGCTGAGTTCCAGGGAGACCGGCATCGGCAGGGTGCAGTGCACAGAGAAACTGACAACGACAGGGTGGACAAGAAGACAACTGACATTGGCAGGATGTCGGCCAATGACGGTCACCTCTAGGCAGATAGGGACCGACGTTGGTCGCCTGTGGCAGTTAGAACTGCTTGTTCCACGGATAGTTAGTTCGTTGAACTGAGTGTTTACATGCAAAGGCTATTTTTGGTCTTGAGTTGCGTGTCTAATTATTGTAATTAGGTTAGTCTAATTATTGTATGCATGAGATCTATATATGGACTCATAGGCTGTAGTGTAAACTTGTAGCTAGTGAGTAAGAGAGCAACAAGCTCCTTCAGAGAGAAGAGAGCAATGGTGCGTTCCTCCTAGTGCCACAGTACCAAGGTGGGTATTGGATTAGAGAATTAGAAGGGTTCTTCATGTGTGTATGATCTTGGTCAGCATGTGGGCATGACGTTATATAGGAGATCTATAATGGTGAGTAAGGTCTAGTGATTTGCAGGTAGCAGCAGAGAGCAGGAGATCTACTTGGAGTACGGTTGTGTACTTGGTGAATTGGTAGCATGTTACTAACTGGTTGGAGAGGTGAACATCAATTCTATATTGGAATTGATTGTTGTGACCAAGAGAGAGAGGGAAGAAGGTCTTGAGGAGTGGCGAACCTTTGAGGTGGAGGAAGAAGTGGCATCTTCCTTATTGTATATTCTTCTGAGTGATTATTAATACAATTGTGTATTGTCTCTCAGTTCCTATGTTGTTTCATATTTATAGTTACTTATTGATTCTGGTTAAATTCTGTGTTTAGTTGCTAATACGAGAAGTAATCATATGTGCTCTAATTGGTAGAGCAAGATCCCTGACAAGTGGTATCAGAGCCTTGGTTGTAGGTTCAAGAGCTGATACCAACAAGTGGTATCAGAGCTTTTAGTTGGGTTGACTAACAGGTGGTTTCAGATCTGGTAGTGTTTTTGATTACAGGTCACTCACAGGGGTTTCAGATTGAGTGGGAGTATAGCAATGGCAGAAGAAAGTAAGCTACAAATGGAGAAATTGAATAGCACGAATGGTCTGATTGATGGAAAGAAAGAGCAGGTAAAAAGAGATCGTTGATTGGTAGCAGATCAACTTGTGGAAGCATATGTTGCAGGTAATATTGCACAAGGTGTTTTGGATAAAGTGGAATCTTTGTTTACAGATTCTTTTGCCTCTTTCCATGCAGCCCGAAATAGAGCATCTTTTCATAGGTATGTCTTTGGAGACTTTGGAGAGATTTATTTACGGGTTGGAGAGCCTTGTCAGATGATTGACGAAGGGGAAGTGAAGCTGAAATTACAGACGGATGACACACAGTGGTTGAAGGAAGTCATGTAGGTACCAGTCTTGGAGATGAGTCTAATTTCTTCAAGAAATTTGGGTGATGAGAGATGCACTGTAACTCTCACAACGGATATACTTGAATTAGATGGTGGTAAGAAAGTAGGTATACTTTATCTATCTATTTATATTGTTGATTCACCTTCTATTGCAGAGATGTGGCTTCATAGGCTTAATCACATATGTAGGAGGAGAATGCAGGTTTTGAAGCGGAGGTTAGATGTCTTTGACAAGCTAACGAACTGGAAAGCCTTGGTGTTCATGGAGGAGATGACGGATAGAGATCAGGTGAGGAAACTGAATTATTTTGAGTAGAGCAGGGTTGATTTGATTAGGATTTTGATCCATGGAGAGCTTGCAGATAAAAAGTTATCACTCACAGATGAACACAGGTACCAGCATCGGTAAGACAGTAACTGACGTCGGCAACAGGAAGACCGACGTCGGTCATGAAGGAACTGACGTCGATAGGAGAGACACTGGCGTTGGTTAGGGAAACGATGTCAACAGTCAGGTTTAGTACAGGGAGCTGACATCGGTCGAGAACAGACTAGGAGATGGCTGAGATCGGTCATTGGTACAGATAGTGGGCAGACAACAAGTCTCAAATGCTCATGTTGAGGTCAGAAAGGGTAAGTGAACCTCATATTCATTTTTCACCTTCTTTATATTTATTTTTTGATAGTCAAGAACCAGGGAGATGGAAGAAGCAATGCAGGTAGAGTCCAGATACAGTGGGAGCTTGGCATGGATGAGGAGTGAGTCCTTGGAGAAGAACCAAACAGGTATTTGTTGGTAGATTTGTCAGCTGAAAGTAAGCACTGAGAGACGGAATGGATTCCTATGTTAAAGAAGAGAGTGGACGGATACATGAGACAGAAGGCCAAGGCATATGGTCTTGAAGAAGCTGCAGGACAGTGGTACAGGGTTTGACAGGTGGATGACTAAGCACGGCTTCAGTCAATGTCAGTGTAACTATTGCAGTTTTATCTTACTAGGTAGATGATGGTCACAACATCATCTTGTTATTGTATGTGGGTGATTTACTAGTAGGTTTGTACATACAGGGATTTGCTGAGCTAAAGGTAAGGTTAGTTCAGAGGTGTGTCATGAAGAATTTGGAGCAGTGAAATTCTTTGGCATAAGAGACATGGAGATTTGATCTCTAGTGGGAGCTGATGTGAAGACGGTGTTGGCAGGGTTCATGATGCAGGATACAGAATCAGAAAGCACACCAAGGGCTAGACAGTTCAAGCTTAGCTTGAAATAGGGTTCGAAATCACATGAGGTCTAATGTAGACCTGAGTTGTTTTCCCAAGCAGTGGGGGTTGTTAGAAAGTATGGAGCCAATTCGAGGAAGAGGTACTGAAGGGCAATTCAGTAGATTCTTACAGGGATCAGCGGCAGGTCGACATGCTATGCAGGGTCAAGTTATTTTCTACATACGTTTGTAGATGTGGATTCGGCAAGTTACTTGGATGACAAAGGCATAAAGGTTAGAGCATCATAGGGTGTGGTGGTTAGTCTTCAAGATTGATCTTGAAGAGGGATATAAGCCAGGGTACAATTAGATAGAGTACAAGTAAAGGTATAGTTGCAGTTGTTTATCTCCAAGTGGGAGATTGTTAGATTGTGGAGCTAAAAGCTTCAACTGGTGCAAACAGGGAGGAGGTTACTGAGTTCCAGGGAGACCGGCGTCGGCAGGGTGCAGTGCACAGAGAAACTGACGACGACAGGGTGGACAGGAAGACAACCGACATCGGTAGGATGTCG
Organism: Torreya grandis; assembly: GCA_037957365.1. Classification (NCBI taxonomy): domain Eukaryota; kingdom Viridiplantae; phylum Streptophyta; class Pinopsida; order Cupressales; family Taxaceae; genus Torreya; species Torreya grandis. The sequence goes on along the minus strand of JARHVA010002428.1, from coordinate 2,549,506 downwards.
GCCGACGACGGTCACCTCCAGGCAGACAGGGATCGACGTCGGTCACCTGTGGCAGTTAGAACTGCTTGTTCCACGGATAGTTAGTTCGTTGAACCAAGTGTTTGCATGCAAAGGCTATTTTTGGTCTTGAGTTGCATGTCTAATTATTGTAATTAGGTTAGTCTAATTATTGTATGCATGAGATCTATATATGGACTCATAGGCTGTAGTGTAAACTTGTAGCTAGTGAGTAAGAGAGCAATAAGCTCATTCAGAGAGAAGAGAGCAATGGTGCATTCCTCCTAGTGCCACAGTACCAAGGTGGGTACTAGATTGGAGAATCAGAAGGGTTCTTCGTGTGTGTATGATCTTGGTCAGCATGTGGGCTTGACTTTATATAGAAGATCTACAATGGTGAGTAAGGTCTAGTGATTTGCAGGTAGCAGAAGAGAGCAGGAGATCTACTTGGAGTACGATTGTGTACTTGGTGAACTGGCAGTGTGTTACTGACTGGTTGGAGAGGTGAACATCAATTCTATATTGGAATTGATTGTTGTGACCAAGAGAGAGAGGGAAGAAGGTCTTGAGGAGTGGCGAACCTTTGAGGTGGAGGAAGAAGTGGCATCTTCCTTATTGTATATTCTTCTGAGTGATTATTAATACAATTGTGTATTGTCTCACAATTCCTGTGTTGTTTCCTATTTCTAGTTACTTATTGATTCTGGTTAAATTCCGTGTTTAGTTGCTAATATGAGAAGTAATCATATGTGCTCTAATTGGTAGAGCAAGATCCCTGACATAACACACTAATAAAATGCATTTTAGTTATCTTTCTCCTCACATCACCAACATCTTAAAACCTCCTTCAATCACTCATACACCATCTCTGATAACTTTCTTAACTATCTCCTAAGGTTTTGAATGTGTATGAGCAAAGATATCCTTTGTTATCTTTTCTTAAGGTTTTACCCTACTTATAGTCTTTAGATTTGATTTCTCTACCCCTCAGATCCATGCCATCTCTATTTTTATTGCATTCTCTTCTATTTACTTGTTAGTTACATGTATGTAGGTAGTTACAAAATACTTGATGCATGAAATTGCATTTCATGTACATTATCTTATGTAATTGACCACCTTATAATATTTATTAAGATAGCTTATGACCTGAATAAGCTACTAAACACATTAGTTTTTACCAAACTTCATAAAACATCTTATTATGTTGATTAAGTACATGTAGAATAATTAACTACAGTTTGTGACTTATGTTTGGAAAATATCGCTAATTAATTTTTGTAAGTATGTGGCAAGTGGCATTAATTCTATAAAACATAGGCAATGTTGTCTAAACATGAGATGAATTCCATAATTTCATATGTAAAAAACAAATATACTGGATGAGCTAAATGTGGAATGACAAACATTACACCAAATCTCTTGTGTGGTGGTTGGTTCCATCAACTAGAGGGGGCTTGGAAGCACATCAAATTTCATCTATCCTAATGGATTACAATGGGTGAATGTTCTCCTAAATTTCAACATGGCATATCCTTCATACCACATTATAATGGTGAGATATGAGTAAACAACATTCATAGATAGAGCCAATATTGATTTCTACATACATTGGTCATATGAATGGCCATAAGATGCTGCCATTTTGCTTGATGTGTGGGGTACTCCTAGTGCCATTCCATCCTATCTAAGGCCCTTATTGGATATGTTATTGATAACAAAGGTGACTAATGATCTGGATGCCTATGTGCATCTAGATAAAGTACAAATATATTTATTGGTGTGAAACTACCATTCAGAGTGTGTTTTAAACTATACAACATTCAAAATAACCTCTTTCATGCCACTAGTCTTTATCTAGTGCAGCCATATGCAACATTTTGTAAGAGGTACACAATATCTCAAAATAAATATTTTCCTCTCATCCAATTGGGTTGATGTATATCAAGAACATAACCACTATTTTTTTATACACATGTTGTAGATGATGAAAGTGATGGTGACTACAATCCATCAGATGACAGTGATAGTTTAGAAAGTGAATAAAACAATTATATATAAATGTCTTTCAATATTGATAAATAGTGTTTAGTCTTGTAATCGGTTATTTTTCAACATGTTTAATTTATTAATAAATAAAGTAAATATTTGTTTGTGTATTACATATTTATTTCTAAAGAAAGTACATATTTGTTTGTCTATAATAATGTTTGATGTTTTGATCATGTAATGTTTTGATGATCAAATGAATAAAGAAAGAAATGATTCTATGTCTTCATGTCCTTGAATAGTATTGGATTATTATGAATGAAACAATTTTTTTGAAGGGTCCTCGAGGTCATGAATATGTTGATATTTGTTTTAATTTGTAGGCTTGGACAACACTGTAGGTTATAGTTTGGTAGGGAGTAATGGGGTGATAACATCTAAAGAATGCATTTCACATTGTTCATTAGAGGTAATAACATCATATTGATCCTTTGGTGATTTATTTATATCTCTAAGACATCTTATATCTCCCCAATTAGGTATCCAAACTCATTGGAATGTTCATTTGACACTAGAAATGGAATCAACCCCTTCTTAGGGCTTTAGACCTAGACAAGACTAAGTAGGTCTTCCTACATCTTTGTAATTTTAGAATACCTTTTTGGTGTTTTTTAGCATTTTTGGATATTTACTCAAGTTTATACATGTCCTATTCAACTTTTTACACCATTTTACAAGGTCTTGTCCACCCTAAACTCACCTAGTTATCCTCTTCAAAGTCTATAGGTTAGCATCCTAGGGGAGTACCCTCTATTTGAGATAAAATAGAGGGTAATTCACATGATGTATCACCAAAAATTATTGTTTGAAGAGTTTATAAAATTTCTAGTGGTTATCTATATAATATTTCAGCTCTTGGTCACCTCATTAGACTCTCCACATGCATAAAAAACCAAGATAGACTCTCAGGGAAGTTTACTGTGTGCAAGGTATTAACATATGATTGTAGGTTGCAATATTGGAGTCCCTCTTATGTATTATCTCCATGTTATAATAGTATATTGAGATTTATGACATTATTTTGGAGGTTTCTCACTCATATTTCAATCATCAATCCTTTATCAAACCCTGCATTGTTCACCTCTCATCTTGATTTGCTTAGGACTATAGGTTGACTAACTGTATTTCCTTGTTTTACCCTACTTGTAGTTGATGTTTTCATGATTTATGCCTTGAAAATAATGTATAGATACTTTATTATGTCTCCAAAGATCATTTTCTACTCATTTGTATCTATCTACATCATTCTCATGCTATATCAATACCCCTAACACCATATTCCTGCTCAAAGTCAACTACAATTGATTATGTTGTAGTAAATAGGGGTTTTAGATGTGGGTATCCAACTTGAAGTCTATGTCACATCATTCATTTTTCATTTTAGATATTTGAATGAATCTTTCACTAACAAGTATTTATGTTTCCCTATTTAGAATCACCTCATAAATGATATAGGAGTTTGCAACCAGTTATAGGTTAGTATCCTAGGCAAAAAACACATGTAGGTGTTTGATGGGGTTGAAACCCTAAAATTTCAACCTTGGTTGATAATTTTTATGCATTGATGTCTTATTCACCCTTATAGTATCACACAAACATGAACCCATACCTTCATACTACAACTTTGGTTATAGATGTCACTTTGAGGATTAGATCCTATAGAATACACTGAATGATCGTAATGAATAAAAGTGCAATTTAGAGGCCCTCAAATGATAATATTATATAGTCATGCACCCTCCTTATTTTTTATGTTTATACCTCTATGTGGGGGATACAATATAAGTTCAATTGGGTTCAACAAGACTCATTGTAACATTATTTTGAAGCATCACCAAAAGTGCCTAGTGATTTGTTTTAGATATAACCTTTTAAGTCTACTTGCCAATATAACATTTCAAACATACTTTTCATGATATTTACAACACCCCAATACCTCAATAAGGTTTATAACCATGTTAAATCTCCTCCATGACCATGGTTAGGTCTCTTTAGTAGCCTACAAATGTACACACAACAATGCATAAGGCAATGAAGGTAACATATAGACTATTCATAGAGTATGACATTAAAATAGACCTTCAAGGCATATCCATATTATTAAAAAATAATGAATACATCAAAACATGATTGAGAATCCATATACAACACTTCAACTCTCTATGTATGATCACCTGTAGATGAACATCTCAGGGATGCAAATAGTGAGGTTGAAACAACCAGTTTGCATGGTATATGGAATTAAAACTAACTCCACACTTTCAAAAAGGCACTAAAATTGATCATATATTAATTTAAAAGGTTAAAAATAGTCTCAACACCTTTGATTTCAACATTTTTTAGTTTCCTATTAGTGTTAATGGGAGTTGCAAACAGGCAATAAGTATGTAGACAACTAGTTTCTATGGTGTATGGGCTTGCCATTAGTTCAAATCCTTCTTCAGAGGTTTTGAAATGAATAATAATGAACCTAAAATAATTTACTCAAGTTTAAATATACATTCTAACATGATATTTTCTCCATGTCACCTATAGGTGCACATTCGTGACTGATTGTGTGTGTGTGTGTGTGTGAGAGAGAGAGAGAGAGAGAGAGAGAGAGAGAGAGAGAGAGAGAGAGAGAGAGAGAGAGAGAGAGAGAGAGAGAGAGAGAGAGAGAGAGAGAGAGAGAGAGAGAGAGAGAGAGAGAGAGAGAGAGAGAGAGAGAGAGAGAGAGAGAGAGAGAGAGAGAGAGAGAGAGAGAGAGAGAGAGAGAGAGATTGATTGTCACCATAGTCCTTGTGTTATTTGGAGGGGTTTAGTTTATTGATCATGAAAAAATAATATGTCAAACACATTTTGTACTCTTCAAACACATCCATGAACAATTTTAACCCTTAATACACCATGACTATAGTTGGGAACAAGTAGAAAGTTGACTATGAGATTGATATGACTATGTGCTTCATCAATGCATGATGTTAGACTAAGAAGTTAGACCAGGTGTAATAATATCTAAGATCATTAATATGATAGTAGAGAGTGAGTTCACAGATTATTTTTGAACATAGATACTAAGAGAAGTCACCAAGCCAAACAAAGATCAAAGACTATTGATATCTAAAGGGGTTTGTGAACAAGGTGAAGCACTTATTTAGATCATTATACATATTCAACTTGTAAATGAACTTATTCGACATTATAAAACCTCTAATCACGTGGAACTCATTATAAAATAATTTTATGGTGATCAACTAGCATGAAAACACATTTATACATGAATTTAAGTCAAAATATATTGGTAAACAACCATTTTCCATAATTTTTTAGGTCTCTTAACATTCACTTATAGAAATTATGAACATAGTCATTCATTCATTCATAAACAACTTAAAAACAAAACATGAAGTAAACAACTGGTGGAAAATAAACATTGATTTTGTAAATTAAAATGTGAATAAACATGTGTTTCAATTGATTTCCATCCAAATTCATAAGCATACATCATGGAATTTTGGACACATAAGTTATTGCACACAACTAATTATCATTATTAATGTATATAATACCACGTCTATTGGGAGACATCCCATTGGCTTGTGAAAACAAGATATTGAACTCTACCTTCAAAATTTATAGTTGGTGTTCATATATGGTAGTTATTCCTTTGTGATTCGATTTCATGGCCCACATAGTCTCCACCCTTGCATCACAAAGTGATTTTGTGTAGGTATAGGAAGCTTTTAGATTAACAAACTTTATTTTAGCATCCATCTTCTCATCCCTAAATTGAGAAGTGCATAATGTAACTTCTCAACCTCTTTGGTCTTGTCAGCCAATGCAATTTCCAAATGCATAACCTTTGCCCTTGTACTATCAAGAAGCTGTTAGGATAAATTAAAACCTAGATCTATCCCTAAATCTATATAAGAGAAACTATGAAATAGATTAATCAAACATTCAAAAAATAAACATAAACATGCACATAACAGGAGACACCAGATTTAATGTGGTTCATCGAAGATGGGAAACATCCACCCAACTTGTCTAGTATATTATTTTTAGCAATACAAGGGAGAAACAAAATCCTATAACAAACCCTGTTACACCTCTCTACCTTTTTGCCTCACCCATATATCTTAGCCATATATCAATACATTTTAGGGTGAAAAACACCTAAACATAACCTCTACCATCAGATCTGAAAACCTTTAATCAATGGCCCTTGCAACACCCCATGCCATGAGGGATTCAAAGAATGGGATCCAAAACTAGCTGAAATAACATTAGAATTTTAACCTTTGATCTTGGAAGATGATCAGGTTCACACCTAATATAAGCTCAAATAAAAATTGGTTTTCCTTCTTGAGTGATTTCTTTTTACAGCCGCTAGTGGAAATTGTAAACTGAGATGTTCTTCTGTGTTCATTTCATTCTGGTAACTCATCCTTGCAAGAAATTCTTCCATGTCCTTAGGCAATTGGGAAGTCACATTTTCTTCTAGATTTAATTTAATTATAGTAGTCAATATTTTCAGCATTAAAAAGCTAAAAAAAGCTAGACATAAATGAGGGTCCATGAGAATATTCAAAAGCTAAGAATATCTAATTTTTTTACATTAAAAATAATTTCCTTACACACAGAGTCTTTTCACTTAAATGACAATAATGAAATAATTATATTGGAGTATGAAATCTTTACATGTGGCATGGTCATTCTAATGTATCGAAGTATTACCTCATTCCTTCTCGCCCCTCCTCCCCTGCCTCGAAGCATGGGCCATAGACATCGATAGTTGTTGTGTCGATTGCCTGAACGAAAAAACACATGAAATGAGACAAAGGGATGTTAAAAATACAATCCATGCATACAAATCTTATATTTCACTCCTTGCCATCACTGTTACTTTTATATAAACATAGAGACATGCATATATGTGCAATTTATCACCAACATGTGAAAGAATGAAAGGAGAATAAGGTATAGATGTGAAGATGACAGATCACCTATTGAAAACATCACATACCATACACGTAAAAAATATATGATGAGTACATGGGAAAAACATTACATCATTGAACCATGCATGATTGTGAAATACATCGATAAATGCAAATTAATGACCAAACCATTGATTAAATCATACATAAATAAAAAACTACGTATCCAACACCAACCATAAATAAAACACTTTTATTTAAATCTCTTGTGCAAATAATATGTTTGAAAACACATCATACATGCCATACATATTATGCCAAAATGTATGTATATAAATAATAGTGTCCAAGACAATAGCTGACAATAATATCAATGTTCATGCCATGGCCATTAGGCCTTTGAAAATAGACCAACAAGTGGAAGCAGTCAACCACATGAATGCATGCCACCCTAGACACTTGCACTTGAAAGTGTGTAGTTTAGAAATCTTGACAAAATGCAAGAATAAGACAATAACATGAAGAATAAACTTGTCAATTTTGGTAAATAAGAAGTAACTATCATACCTCCTAAACATGGTCCATTCATGCCTATGACTGCACCAACTCATCTCCACCAAATACAACAATATCAAAATATATAATGGCAGGGTTAAAAGAAATGTAGGGGGAGTAAAGAAGAGTAAATATAATACATAGTCATCATAAGAAGTATAATATCAATCAATGAGGCAACCTGTCATGCACACTTTCATTTGTTACACACCCCCCCTCGATGAACATATCTACCATTCTAAAAAAGCATTTCTCTTAAAGGAATGTGATCATCATCACTAGAATGGGCTTGAGGGTCATCCCTCTATAATCAGAACACTGATTATTGCATAAATATCAATGTTAATATTGAAAAAATTGAATTGATCTTAACATTAACTTCATGAAAACCAATGAACAAAATGCATTTAACCTGAGGTCCATTATTGTATGCACCTTATTGTTACTCCACCTATTCTCTTTCTTGCTCTATTTATCAAAGATATTATCTTCATTGAATGTAAGATTCCCTTCTCTGTGTCAAGTTTTCACTTAAATCATATGCACCCATCTCATCATTGATAGACTTCAAGGATATCTCCCTGAGATAACATAACTCAGACACATCCTCCCTAGCTAGCCACGACCTTTCCAGCTTATCTCTCTTACTAATGCTTTGATTTTTCAAGAGTTGGTCTATTGGCCTCCTTTATATTTGTCTTTTATTGATTTCTCTTCCCTTAGGCTTACATTTCCCACTTTTGGCATGCCCAAGGGGCCTCATTGGAATGAGTTGCTGACCATGAATCTTATGACAATGAGTATTAATTCTATCTCATGACCAAAATGGATGGCCACCATTAGCTCTAAATGTGTTGCATGGCCTCAAAAAGCAAAGGTTCACATTGTACCTCATAATAGCCCAATCCTTGATTTTGTACTCACCTACATACTATCATTCAAAAAGGAAGAGATGTGAGGTTAAAAGCATAAATTAATAAACAAAATATAACATCATCAAACAAAATAAAATGTTAAAGGTATGAAATAAAAAACATAAGCTAACATCATCAAAGATAATCAAATGTTCATATAACATTTGGTTCCTCCTCCATTTTAGATTGTGAAGCATCCAAAATCTAATCACCATCATCATCATTGTCATCGAGGTCATATGACTCCACCTCCTCCTACCACATAGGTGGACATATATATGTGAGTCCAACTCCAAACATATATGAAACAACAAACATGAGGCTATGAGCATGGAAAATGAAAGAGAGAGTACAACAAATACACATATTTTTAGGGATGAATTCATTATGCAAGTGACTATCAACCAGATCCATGTGGCTTCGCTCTACCCCTTATACCTAAAACACAAAAAAAAAACAACATAGAAAAATGTATGGTGTGTCAAAAGTATTCTAATTTTGATTTTTATAAGAGGGAAGAAAGAAACATTATTTAACATGAGGAGTAATCAAACATTAAGGACAACCAAAGGTTCCCATAAATCTCTTGAGAAAATATAATTAGGCACTTTGGGGACACCCTCTTCACCTTCAATTTGCTCCAACCCCTCCTCCTGTAGTATTAAAAAAGATGTAACATATCAAAATATGGATTCATGGTTCATAATTATTGAGCATGGAAAATTAAACAGAGAGTACAAAAAATATGCACATTTATAGGTGTTGTTCCCAAAATTTGTCATTCATTTTTGGGACAACATATGAACTATTTTTGGTCCTGTAGGCCAAAAATTTCTCTCTTCCCCTCTCAAAAATTGTTCTGGGCATTCAAATTCTCCATTTTTCAATATTTTTCAGCTAAACAGACTCTACAAGTTCATTTCTATGGACTCTAAAAGCTGATATCTACAGACTCTGTAGGTTTAAATCTACAGACTCAGTTCTATGGACTTCACAAGAAGGAATCTATGAACTCTGTAGGCTTGAATCTACGGACTCTATAGGCTTGAATCTACGGACTCTATAGGCTTGAATCTATGGACTCATTTCTACAGACTCTGCCAGTTCTACAAACTCGTTTCTATAGACTCTATAGGTTCATTTCTACATACTCTGTAGGAAAGAAACAAGCTCTCAACACTTAGGAAATTTCAAGGTTGGTTCAACACCAAGGTTCAACGGGTTCAATGCCAAGGTTCAATGATGTCAGCAAGCTTAAAGAGTTAAGCACGTCAACAAAAGTTCAAATTTCAACCGCTTCATCAAGTTCAATGGCTTCAAATGGCTTTAAAAGACTTAGCAAAAAGAAGGCTTGAACCATTGAACCTTGAACCATAAAGGTTCAAAGGTTCAACAAGTTCAAAAGTTCAAAGGTTTAATGAGCAGTTGGCTCAACATGGTTGGTTCAATGAAGTTGGTTCAAGCAGTCAAGTGAGTACAAGATTGAATCGTTGAACCGTTGAATCAAAGTTGGTTTAATCAGTCGGTTTAATCAACCGATTCAAAGGAATGCCCCAAAGTAAAGAGACCAAGTACCCTTGCAGAAGGCAATGAACCAAAGGCCAAGTTCCCTTATGGAGAGTAGTGAAGAAAAGAAGGATTCAAAGAACAAAAGAATGAACCGTTGAACCATTAAACCATTGAACCTTGAACCAAATTAGTTCAATGGGTTCGACGGGTTTAACGAGTTCAATGGATTCGAAGAGATCAAGGGACTTAGAAAAATAGAGAAGCGATGGAATAAAGGATGAACCAATTGAACCTTGAACCAAAAGAGTTCAAAGTTTGAAGGTTTAAAGGTTCAATGGTTCAAAGGAAGCGCCAGACAAAGGAAGGAAGTGGATGATTCTAGAGACTAGTTCAAAGGGATGGTTCAACCAAAGAGCAAAAAAGTGACTGAACCATTCAACCATTGAACCTTGAACCAAAAAAGGTTCAAAGGTTCAATGAGATTGGTTCAAAGTGATTGGTTCAAGCAGTCAATTGAATGAGTGGAATGCAAGATTGAACCGTTGAACCGTTGAACCAAAGTTGGTTTAATCGGTCGGTTTAAGCGACCAGTTCAAAGGAATGCCCTTCTAAACCAAGGCCAAAGGGAAAGTGCCCTTTCAGAGGATAGGGAACATTGATTCAAAGATCAAAGGAAAAGCCTGAAGGAAAGTGATTAAACCAAAAAAGTGATCAAAGCAAGAAAGCGATTGAACCAAGGAGTCAAGAAGGCTGCCTGAACCCTTGAAACAGTCAACCAATGACATCCCTATGGACGTCAAATTATGAAATATTCACTAATTTTCAAATATGGCACTTGACACTCAAAAAAGGACCGTTTGAAAAGCCTGAAGGGACACCTTCCCTTTGGGGTGTTCTAAAGTCTTGATAAAGACGCAAAAATAAGCTTCTTCCATAGGAATCTCAAAAGATATCTTAAGCTTCTATAAGTTAAACGGATGCTACCAAGTGTCCTTGCCTATTTCACAGTGAAAAGCACCACCTGTCCCTGTTACCCTTTTGAAGCTTCTCAGGCAAGAAGTGTTGTGGGTCCCATTTTATGTAAGTTGGTAAAGTTTCAAAGCAACAGACTGTGATAGATGTCAAAGACCGAGCACTACCAATACAAAGACACAATATAAAATATAGCCTGAGAGCTTAAAATACAACAAGGAAATAGGAAATGATGGAGAAAGATCAGAAATATCCATGCATGGGATATGTTTCTAGAAGGTGAAGCAGCCCACCAGGTGGACATCAGAGAGCATGAACATTCAATGGCATGGCCTACTTTTTTGCATTGAGTAAAGAGTAAAGAACAAATGTGCACACATCAAGAACCACATCAGGTGGCCCATATTTAATACCGACACCCGATTCTAGCATAGCCCATGGACAAAATTTAAAATGCATTGAAGGCATTAAATGCATCATAGGCCATTTTTGTAAAACAAAGCGCCCAATTCTTCCTTGGAGCACTATATATTAGACTCTCTCTTATTGTTTTAAAGAGATCTCTCTGTTATCAAAAACAAAACTCTACCCAAATTGAAAGGCATTATTGAGACTTTAAGCTCAGATTGTTGATCATATTTCGTTATTTGAATAAGAAAACAAGTGACTTTTTAGACTTTGTGCTGGAATAGCTTGGTTATTGGGGAAATTGTTCTTATGTCTGTTTCCTTAATACATTTTTTGTTCATTTAATTAAATAAGCAAAATTAGTGACAGTAATCAGGAAGGTGTCCCGAAGCCAACTATGGAGAGACTTTGTGCTACCATAATTGTCTTTAGTTTGTCTATTTTCTATTTCTATGTAAAGGATCTTGAGATGACTTTGTGCCCTCATTATCCTTCATATTTCACCCTTTGGCAGTTGATGTGGAGACTTTGTGCTACATTTCATCCCGATGTGTTACTGTGCCCTGTTACAATTATTTTTCACTACCTGAAAGGTTCCTATTGTCTGTTGAACAACACTTTTGAAAGAAGAGGAGTGCTTTATGTCATTTCATCAGGATTTATCCTTTGATTGGTGAACATAATCTCTGAAAAAAGAGAGATGGATGGTGTTATCCTACCCCTGAGTGTTATTTTTAGCTTATTTATAGTAGATTAGCATATATATATAGCCCCTTCATACTTATAGGGAACCTCCCCTTGATGAGAGGAGAGATTTGTCCCCTTTTGATGTGGTAAACCTGCACATTTGGCTGACCAATCTTCTTTGATGTGGTTGATCAGACCTATTTTGCTCATCAGTATGTTGGTGACAAAATATTCACCCAACAATTTTTGGTGACTTCGTTGGTGATTCAAACAAGTAGTTCCTATCCTTATCCACTATATACTCTGGTGACTCTCATCTAGGTCTTACCCATTATCACTATAGCCTTATCCATTTATCCCACTGTGAAAGAACACACAGTTTGAAGCCTCAAGCATCAAGTTGAAGTAGTACCAGTTCTTTTCCATATATATTTTTATATTTTGGTAGATCCACGATATACACGAAGACAAAGGGCTAAAGGTATTGTTGACCCTATATTCGAGTTAGTACAACAAAGTAATTTTGATCTATTTCTTTCACCATCTCACTTCCAATGAACCATGAGCTTTTCTCTTACTAAAGTCAAGTCTCCATTACCAAGCAAAGCATCTATTTTTGCTAGTAATAAATCTTTGTCAATAATTACCCCTCTGAGATTTGTTATTCCACCTTTCCATAGTCATAAATGGAAATTCAAGGCCCTTGGGGTAACTCTTTTGGCCCACTCAATTTAACTCCACCTCTACATGAGCTACCACGTAGTTCAAGAAAAAATTTCCCCAAGTTCTATGGTGATGGGAAAGTTCATCCTAATGAACATATTGCAACCTTCAGCATAGCCTCTAGCATAATAGGTGTGGAGTATGAGGATGTAGCAGTCAGGTTGTTCGTGGAAACTTTACAAGGTGTTGTTGTAGACTGGTTTTATCATCTACAGGCCTAGACTGTGACTAACTAGAACACTCTCAAAGCCAAATTTGAAGCCAAATTCAAGCTTGCAGAAGATGTGCATGCCCTACTGGCTCAACTCACACAAATGAAGAAGGAGCCTCATGAACCAATGAGGGATTTCATAGCCAAGTTTGACAAGCTGAGGAACCAGATTCCTACCATTGCTCAGCCAACACCTAAAAACCTCAAATGCTTCTTCATCAACTCTCAGCTGCCTGAAGTGAGTTTTTTGTTGAGACGTGCTGGCCACATAGACCTTGTTGTTGCTCAGGATTTGGCCATTGAGCTGGAAGATGATCTCATCTTGGTAGGGAAGATAAGAAGAGATCCTAATAGAGGCAAATCTTCTTCATCTTTTGATAATTCATTTACAGACACCACTGATCAAATAGTGCAAAAGCTAGCAAATGAACTGTTAGCCTTGAAAAGACAAGTGGCCCAAGGTATGTCTGCTTCTCCTTATCAAGATATGCCAAGGAGGATATTTTAGAACCAATCATATCAAGGCAATGCTGCCAGAAGTCAAGGGCAACCAAATCATCTACCTCCCCCATAGAGGAAACTTCTCATTGAAGCAAGACCACCCAACTCAGTAGTTAGATATCTAGAAATAGAACATGATTTCTCTTTCCAACATAAGTTTGATTAATAAAATGACATTGATCTCTTTGCAGCAGACCAAGAAGAATCAGCTGGTGACTCCAACATTGGTTTCCTGAATTACCAGGATGAACCCAGAAGTGAAGGTAAAGCAGTTAAGGGATCATATGTTCTATTTACCTAGTCTAAGAATCAGTCATCCCAACAAGCTAATAAATAAAAAATAGAGGAGTGACCTCAACCTGTAATTTCAATTACCAAATGAGGAACTTCTCTGCCTTTCTAGCCAAAGGACCCAGTGATTGCTAAAGAGGTAAATACATCAAGCATTCCTACACCTTCTGCTTCAAATTCACAAATCAATTCTACCCCTCCCAAAAACCAAAAGGATGAACTCCCATCCTCTGTTCCTAGTTCATTTAAAACATTTGACATAATCGACCATGACAAGAAAACTAAAATTCAAATGTCTAAATTTGAATTCCTACAAGCTAACCCTAAGCAGTTGGATAGGTTGTTTGAGTGTGTGAAGAATAAAGCCGTCCCTATAGGATAAGATGTTAAGAAGGTAAATCATGATCCCCCAAGGAACTTGTCCATCCCAAACAATCTTGTCAGTACTCCTCCTACTACCCCTAGGAAAATAGAGCCTTTCTATGTTTCCCTTTTGATAAATGGTCACAAGTTGAGCAATTGCATCATTGATTCCAAAGCTTCAGACAATGTCATGCCTACCAAAGTGGCAAAATCTCTTGGTCTCACACTAACCAAGACATTTGAGAGATGTTTTTCCATGGAGAATAAACAAGTGCCACTACTGGGACAAATCAAGGATGCCCAATTTGCATTTGTCGCCTTTCCAAAAAAGAGAATCAAGATGACAGTCCTAGTGGCCGACGTCCCAACCTCATACGGCATCCTTTTTGGGTGAAATTTTTGTAAGGATGTTGGAGGAGAATTGAGCATGGACCTATCTGAGGTGAGGATCCCTATCAAAGGCATCATGCAGAGGTTGCTCCCTGAAAAGGAGGCAAAATATGTGGTCACTCAAACATCGGCCCTTGAAGCCCAAATTCTATTTGAGTCTTCAGGAATGGGTAACTTTTTCTTAACCACAGAGGATGTTCATGTTTCAGTAGATGAAATTCCTATAGGTAGTGATCTAAGAATTGGTTCAAATAAAACAATGGAAGACATGAGAGAGCACAATGCAATCCCAAAGGAACTCTCCTCTCTAAATGAAGAAAAATATGAGAAAGGAGCAGTTTATGATGATGTATGGATACTAGGATTTGATGGTAACTGCTCTTTTACCAGTGCTGGAGCTAGGACTGTGTTGATATCTCCTCAAAGAGACATCTTTCCTTCTTCATACAAGTTACAGTTCAGCAACACCAACAACACTACTGAGTATGAATCTCTATTACTCGGGTTGAAGGCTGCTCAAGACAAAGGTGTCAAACTCCTTCACACCAAAGGAGATGCTGAGCTAATGATTTGTCATGTATCTGATGGGGACAATCAAATCATGTGATGGACTAAACCAAAAGAGTAAAAAGCTATGGTAGTGGACCATACTGCTTCATGCCAAAGTCAAGAAAAGAAACTCTTCACTAAGAGAGCAAAGATTTATGGTTTTCAGATTAGAGACCACGCCTTGCCATGGGGCAAGAAGAGAGAACCAAAAGGAGTGCACAAAAATGTGATTCATGGTGGAGAGTTACATTCACCCATCACTGATTCTAGGGAGAAAATGGTTTCTTACTAGTTTATCAGGATGGAATGCCATTTTCACTGTCTCACAGTGGGTGGCATCTGAAGCACTTCAAATCTTGAGGCATCAGATAAGATTACCTATACATATGTATATTTGTATAGTCTTTAGTTCTATTTTATGATTTTCATTTTCATTTTTGGTGCCTTTATTTTTAGATAACATGACTCCATAGCCAAATGGCACACTTCAAGGCACTAGAGATTCTGGTTTCTACTTCCCTCAGCGGTTCCAAGTTTTTAACTAGAAAAAGTTCCCCAACTAGAGCCAACTATTGTTCCCAAAATATATCATTCATTTTTGGGACAACATATGAACTATTTTTGGTCTTTTAGGCCAAAAATTTCTCTCTTCCCCTCTCAAAAATTGTTTTAGGCATTCAAATTCTCCATTTTTCAAGCTTTTTCAGTTAAACAAATTCTGCAAGTTCATTTCTGTAGACTCTGTAGGCTGATATCTACAGACTCTACAGGATTAAATCTATGGAGTCGATTCTACATACTTTGCAAGAAGGAATATATGGACTATACAATCTTGAATATATAGACTCTACAGGCTTGAATCTACGAACTCATTTCTATGGACTTTGCCAGTTCTACAAACTCATTTCTACAGACTCTGTAGGTTCATTTTTACAGACTCTATAGGAAAGAAACAAGCTCTCAACACTTAGGCAATTTCAAGGTTAGTTCAATGCCAAGGTTAAACGGGTTCAATGCCAAGGTTCAATGATGTCAGCAAGCTTAAAGAGTTAAGCGCTTCAACAAAATTTCAAAGTTTAACCGCTTTAGCAAGTTCAATGGCTTCAAATGGCTTCAAAAGACTTAACGAAAAGAAGGCTTGAACCTTTGGACCATTGAACCTTGAACCAAAAAGGTTCAAAAGTTCAATAGGTTCTAAAGTTCAAAGGTTAAATGAGTGGTTGGCTCAATGCGGTTGGTTCAATAAAGTTTGTTTAAGCAGTCAAGTGAACATAAGATTGAACTGTTGAACCGTTGAACCAAAGTTGGTTCAATCGGTCAGTTCAATCAGCTAGTACAAAGGAATGCCCCAAAGTGAAGAGACCAAGTACCTTTGTGGAAGGTAGTGAACCAAAGGCCAAGTGCCCTTGCAAAGGGTAGTGAAGAAAAGATGGCTTTGAGGAACAAAGGAATGAACTGTTAAACCATTGAACCATTGAACCTTGAACCAAATTGGTTCAACGTGTTCAATGGGTTTAACGAGTTAAATGGTTTTGAAGAGATCAAGGGACTTATAAAAATAGAGAAGTGATGGAATAAAGGATGAACCAATGAATAGATTGAACCTTGAGCCAAAAGAGTTCAAAATTTGAAGGTTCAAAGGTTTAATGGTTCAAAAGAAGTGTCAGACAAAGGAAGGAAGCGGATGATTCTAGAGACTAGTTCAAAGGGATGGTTCAACCAAAGAGCCAAAAAGTGATTGAACCATTAAACCTTGAACCAAAAAAGGTTCAAAGGTTCAAAAGGTTCAATGAGATTGGTTCAAGCGGTCAATTGAATGAGTGGAATGCAAGATTGAACCGTTGAACCAAAGTTGGTTCAATCAGTCGGTTCAAGCGGTTGGTTCAAAGGAGTGCCCCAATGAACCAAGGCCAAAGTACCCTTGCAGAGGATAGTGAACTAAGGGTAGGTGCTCTTGTAGAGGATAGGGAACATTGATTCAAAGATCAAAGGAAAATCCTAAAAAAAAGTGATTGAACCAAAAAAATGATTGAAGCAAGAAAGCGATTGAACCAAAAAAGTGATTGAAGCAAGAAAGTGATTGAACCAAGGAGTTGAGGAGGCCACCTGAACCATTGAAATGGTTAACCAATGATGTCCTCATAGATGTCAAATTATGAAATATCCATTGATTTTCAAATATGGCACTTGACACTCAAAAAAGGACCATTTGAAAAGCTCGAAGGGACACCTTCCCTTCAGGGTGTTCTAAAGGCTTGATAAAGACACATAAATAAGCTTCTCTGAGACTTCCATAGAGGTTGCCAAGTGGAAATTGTGAAAGGTTTTAATGTGTTTTTCTAAATGCAGCAAAAGTTGCCACGTGTCCCTTATAAAACTCAGTGGAAAGCACCAATTGTCAACGTCCATTGTTTCCTCCTTTTTCATTATTGAGTAAGGATTGTGGTGGGCCCCGAGTGAGTTGCTAAGGTAAGTGGAGAGCGCCAAGTGTCATCATCCATGTGAATCCAAATGAGTCTCACATGTTTTTATAGTGTTTCTAAAAGCTTAGTGAAAGCCACCATGTGTCATCTTTCGTAGGACTCTCAAAATATATATTAAGCTTCTATAAGTTAAATGGATGCTGCCAAGTGTCCTCACCTATTTCATAGTGAAAAGTGCCACCTATCCCCATTACCCTTTTGAAGCTTCTCGGGTAAGAAGTGTTGTGGGTCCCATTTTTTGTAAGTTAGTAAAGTTTCAAAGTAGCAGACTGTGATAGATGTCAAAGACATAGCACTCCCAATACAAAGGCACAGTAGAAAAGATACCCTGAGAGCTCAAAATACAACAAGGAAATAGGAAATGATGGAGAAAGATAGTAAATATCTGCGCATGGGATATGTTTTTAGAAGGTGAAGCAACCCACCAAGTGGACATCAGAGAGTGCAAACATTCAATGGCATGGCCTATTTTTTTGCATTGAGTAAAGAGTAAAGAACAATTGCGTACACATCAGGAAACACATTAGGTGGCCCATATTTAATATTGACACCTGATTCTAGCATAGCCCATGGAAAAAATTTAAAATACATTAAAGGCATTAAATGCATCATAGGCCATTTTTGTGAAACAAAGCGCCCAAGTCTTCCTTGGAGCACTATATATTGGACTCTCTCTTATTATTTTAAAGAGATCTCTCTATTATCAAAAACAAAACTTTGCCCAAATTGAAAGGCATTACTGAGACTTTGAGCTCAAATTATTGATCATATTTCATTATTTGAATAAGAAAACAAGTGAATTTTCAGACTTTGTGTTGGAATAGCTTAATTGTTGGGGAAATTGTTCTTATGTCTATTTATTTAATATGTTTTTTGTTTATCTAATTAAATAAGTAGAATTAGTGAAAATAATCAGGAAGGTGTCCTGAAGCCAGCTGTGGAGAGAGTTTGTGCTGCCATAATTGTCTTTAGTTTGTCTATTTTCTATTTATATGTAAAAGATCTTGGGATGACTTTGTGCCCTCATTATCCTTCATATTTCACTCTTTGGCAGTTGAGGTGGAGACTTTGTGCTACATTTCATCCTGCTACGTTACTGCACCCTATTACAATTACTTGTCACTACCCGAAAGGTTCCTGTTGTCTATTGAATAGCACTTCTGAAAGAAGAGGAGTGCCTTCTGTCATTTCATCAAGATTTATCCTTTGATTGGTGAACATCATCTCTGAAAAAAGAGAGATGGATGATTTTATCCTACCCCTAAGTGTTATTTTTAGCTTATTTATAGTAGATTAGCATATATATATATCCCCTTCATACTTATAGGGAACCTCCCCTTGATGAGAGGAGAGTTTTGTCCCCTTTTGATGTGGTAAACCTGCACATTTGGCCGACCAATCTTCCTTTCTATGGTTGATCAGACCTATTTTGCTCATCAGTACGCTAGTGAAAAAATATTCACCCAACAATAGGGATGAAGTCATTAAACAAGTGACTATCAACTACATGCACATGGCTTCACTCCACCCCTTCCAACTAAAACACAAAACAAAAACAACATAGAAAATGCATGGTGTGTCAAAATTATTCTAATTTTGATTGTTATAAGAGGGAAGAAATAAACATTATTTAACATGAGGAATAATCAAACATTAAAGGAAATCAAAAGTTCTAGAACATCTCTTGATAAATAGTCATTGGGCATTTCTGGGACACCCTCTTCACCTTTGGTCTGTTCCACCCCCTCCTCTTGCAGTATTAAAAAAGATGCAACAAATCAAAATAGGGATGCATAGTTCACAAATATTGATCATTTTACATATATAGAAAGAATATTAAATCAAGAATTAAAAATACACAGACCATCAATAAAATTACCTATGTTATCCCCTTGTTTGCAACTTTATTTATTAAAGATTCAATCTCATACTAGGATTGCACCTATGGTTGTTCACAAGTAGGGGATGGTTATCTCATAATAGTGGGAATACCATCCCCAATTTTTTATGTTCCATATAACTTCCTCATTTGATCTCTGAGCGGGTGAGGGGAATGTCTAAACTGAGCACTTGCATGCAATGAGAACTTTTGATCAACTTCTTTCTCCTAACACAATGCATGTCAAAACATATTAGCATCAACAAAAACATAATACAACTCAAATTTACCTACGAGTACATTAACTAAAAATGCATACCATTTGATTGGTCTCAGCATAAGGTTCTTTGAGGCAATCAACTAGTTCCCACTCATCTATATTAAATCTATAACAATTAACATTCATAGTACTAGTTGCCAGTAAATAACAACTTGCATTCAAAAAAGTTAAGAATATGCTTTACAACATTAACCCTTACCAATGAAATGCTTATATAAATCATTGTAAAAGTCACCATGAGATTACAATGGTGTGCCAATAGGCAAGGTAATCCAAGTAGTTGGCAATGTAATGTAGCAGACATAGAATAATTAGGGAAACCAATGTTCATGAAATTGGCACCCTATATTGAAAGTATTTATTACGAGCCTACAACAAGGAAATGTACATATGTGAAGGCATGATGTTTTTTGTAGATAGTGTAACGTTCCAAAGTAAAGATTTTCTTTTCACATTATAGAAACATAACATACCAATTCATTTTGAAACAATCTATATAATATGGTAACACCTCATGTGATGATCCAAGGACAAGCTAAATGAACCTTTGTATGTAGTAGATGAGATATAGAAAATGTAATGAATACATTATATTTTAAAAACTTTAAAAGAACCAAAACATGTATGTTGTAAATTTCAAAGGTTAGTAATAATATTTTTGAAGCCTAGAATATCAATTCCATGGAGATTATATCTAAAAAAATTAATTTCAATTGCATTTTCAATGAAAGAGGTTGATGTAAATATTTAATAAGCTCACTAAATATTTTGAATGAAGAAGTCAACAATAATAAGTATACACTATGCAGTACAATAGGAGTACATCAAACATGGATTCACACTCTTACTTTGTGGAAGTCTGCACAAACACATGAAATATGATAAGAGTAACACTTTTATTGTACTTAGAATCACATATACATGATGACCCCATCACAAATAATAGACTACATTTAGGCACTTTCATGTATAAATACACATGAAATGGTGAATAAAAACACATGAATTAAAAATAGAGTTCAAGATATTAAAGCTTAGAAAATACTATAGAGGCTCTTATACACTCTAAAATGGGAGTACATCAAACATGGATTCACACACTTTTACTTTTTGGAAGTCTGCACAAACACATAAAATATGAGAAGAGTAACACTTTTAATGTACTTAAAATCACACATACATGATGACCCCATCCCAAAGAATAAAGTACATTTAGTCACTTGCAAGCATAAATACACATGAAATGGTGAATAAAAACACATAAATTAAAAATAGAGGTCAAGATCTTGGAAAATACTATAGAGGCTCTTATACACCCTACAATGGGAGTACAACAAACATGGATTCATAGAATCTTACTTTGTGGAAGTTTGCACAAACACATAAAATATGATAAGAGTAACATTTTCAATGTACTTAAAAGCATACATACATGATGACCCCATCACAAAGAATAGAGTACATTTATGCACTTGAAAGCATAAATACACATGAAATGGTGAATAAAAATGCATAAATTAAAAATAGAGCTCAAGATATTAAATCTTGGAAAATACTATAGACGCTCCTATACACCCTGTTCTACCCTGTTGAACAACATTCTTCCTCTAAATTCATAGTGCATATGAGAGCTTGTCCTTATGTATAAAAATAACATATTAACAGAGAAAAAAACATGGTCAAGATTAACCTTATGTATAGTGGGCCTTTGGCAAGGAGAAACAGGGCCCAAGAAATAGCAGGTATAGGTAAATTGAAGACAGATGTTCTTTTAAAGGATTTATTTCAATATTTATTCCTTTTATTTGTATTTTCATCTAAATAATTTATGAAAAGGAGGATTATGAAAATAATGTGAATGTGTTATCTAAAGCATTTTCCTTTTTCCCCATACCTATTCTTGCTTTGTATGTTTTAGATTTTTTGTTTGTGTTAATAAGTTATGGATTCATTTTTTTTACAATTATAAAAAACCCTAAGATTTTTTTCCTTATTCAGCTTATTCAATGTCCACTTGCCCTTCTATGATCACAAATATTAATGACTCTATCATAAATAAGTTATGGATTTAGTTTTATGTAGGGTCATATGCACATTTTATGCATCCCTATATATAAACAACATACAAATACGAATGACTCTGTCAAAATGATAAAACCTTCTAGAATGGACCTCAACATTTGATTGGTTTATGAAATTTAAAAACCTAATAGAATGGATGAGTGCAAGACCTAGGATTAAACACCAACTCCTATGCCCTTGTTCTAACTTCCTCCGCTTGATCTATCTACCTCCACCTTAGATCCAACAGAGAGTGAATGGTGAATGACATCTATTTGACCTTTAGCATTTACCTAGTTAATAGTAGGGCCATAGGAGATTAATTCTAAGAGGACATGATTATTAGGGTGTTAGGGCATGATAATTTAGAATTACCATGGAATGATTTGCATGCCACACTGGGTTTGTGTCATGTGCCAAGATGAGTGACACTTTCATAGTCACAGTTCATGATTGGTGTGATGATGATGGGAAATTGGCAATTGGTGGTGACAGTGGTAGTGACCATAGCAAGTATTTTTGTTTAGTGGTCAAAATAAGGGTAGAGGTGTGTTAATTGTAACTACGGTAAGTTTGGTTTATCATCAAACTTTAATTGCAATAAGTCAAAAATCAATGAAGATCAGTGGAGACCAGTGCCCCAATGACCGATGAATACCAACATGTCAGGAGTTAGCATGTAATATTTAAGCTCTACCATAAATGTTAGAGGCCTATTTTAATTTTATTTTTTGGGATTCCTATAGCTTAGGGTACTCAGTGAGACTAGACACCAAATCGTTTGGGGTAAGAAAAATCCCAAGAACGGGCAAGCACATAGAGGTGGAGGCAATAATCATTTAGTGGTATTTGATCTAGAATTGGATTTGGATTGTGTTTTGGGAATTAAAATAGATGATGTAAATTCTAAATGTGAGTGGGAGATGGTTTACACCTAGCCATTCAGTTGTTATGCTTCTAAAAATGTTGGCCATTTTTTTGCTTTAATTTTTATTAACAAGGTGAATGGTGAAAACATAATTTCCAAAGTAATATTTAGGTAGTATATTTATAGGAAAGGAAAGGTGAATGAAAAAATTATATAGTCTTCAATTTTTAGGAAGAAATAAGGCAAAAATGTGGAAAATCTGGGGTTGAATTAGTGTTTTGCCATGTGAGCATGCTTTCCCAACAAAAGGGATAGGCCAATTTCACAGAGGTAATGGATGGACCAAAATTAAATCAATTATGAATTCTAATGTAAGGGAAGCACATTTCCTCCCTGGGAAGTTTCTTGGTTATCAAGGGAATTTAGACATTTGAAATTTGGCTTTGATCATTGACATAGCCTTAAACTAGTAACCGATTTGGATTCCTAATTTCAAACATCTCTGTATTAAGGATTATAACATTCCAAACAAAATTAAACATTAACCAATTATATATTATAAAATTAATGATGATATTAGTTTTTAAAAATTAAAACACACATTGTTAACAAAAATGTGTCTTTGATATGTCTTCCTCTTTGATCATGTCTTCCTTTGTATTTGGCTTTTGACTGTTTCAACCTCTGTGCACTTTGTAATTGGAGGATTTTTTTTTAGTCTTCTTAATGAGTATTTTATCCTTGTGAGTTTTAGGATCCACTTTCTCATTTAATTTATATGAATTTATAATAAAAACATCAAATGTATATGAAGACAAGTTTTTTAAAAAAATAAAAAATAGAAGAATGTAATGCTTCTTTTGGGAATGTTGAATATACACAAAAAATTTATCCAAATTCTTAAAATTCTTCCTATTATATCCTCTCAAGAGATACACCAATATTATATTCACCACCTTTTTCTATCCATCAATGTATAGATAAAACACAATAGACCATTTCAATTTAGTATTCATATATCTCCAAAATATGGTAAAATGTTAGCCAACAAATATAAAATCCCTATTTGAAATGATATAAATAGACAAACTAATGTGAATCCACACATTATCAAAAATCAAATATGTTAAAAAGGAATAATTATGCATGTCTTACTAAATCGGTCCATAACTATAAATCATTGGTCGTGCCCTTTACTTGGCATAGGAAATTTTTTATCAAATTCCATTTAAATTATTTCATATGGCCTATATAAAAACATAATGGCATAAACAAACCTAACTTCTTATTATTAGACTCTATTATACTTCACAATACACATCCTCTTATGAACTTGGCAACATCAACTTGTGTATTTGGCCAATAAACATACAAATGTTAATGTGCAACTATCTTTGTAAAACCAAAGTTAACCTACAACCCTTGAAGTATGTACTTATCTCATTATCTGAAATCTTTCTCCTTTAGGCTCACAAAGCTTACCCATATTATAGATAAACCTATCTTAAAGATATTAATCTTCCTTGCACTCAAAATCTAACCTTGGGTCCTCTTTGATTGAATAAATGCTTAACCAAAGTTTACATCATGTTCATATCATTCTACATAACACTTATGAATAAAAGGTTCAAGAAGGTTTATGGTGCCCATGCCTGAATTCAAAGGAGGTTTAGACAACATGCTTGTTAACCTGTTAGTCACACATTTCTTATATTTGATAGCCAAATGCAAATGTTTCAATAAAACCATAGACTTATAGTCTCTAAATTTCTAACTTTGAGTTTGTGATTTCAAATATTGGAGAGGTTTGATTTGTATAAATAATGGTTTCATTACCCATTATATAGTGCTTTTATTTATTAACCACTTGAAAAAACATATAATTTTTTATCATATGTATAATAAATCAAAACATAACCATGAAATAACTATGGATGGAAATATATGGTCTTACCTTTTTGTAACAGTATAACCTCCATAGCATAGTGACTAACACCCATATCTACCTCAAAAGGCTATTGAGGTAAAACTTAAACATGAGTATTGTAAATCTTAGGTTTAATTTCAATGAATACATCTTATTATTTATTATCCATATTCAAATACTTACCCCATGATATAATGGCATGCAAAGGTGCTATAATGAAAGATAAATCTTTGATGGACTTCCTCAAGTATTGAACTATACTCATAAAGCTTCTTGTTTCACTCACATTGGAAGGCCTTGAACTATACCTCAAGTTGAGATAGCCAATGGTCTAGCCTCTATGCATTAACCTCTCCTTCATAAAGATTAATCTCAATATTTGATTTAGTTTTTAATGATGATGGAGCTTGGTTCATATAGGGATTTGTTACACCTTCTCATGCACATGATTTTTCATCTCTTCACTTGATTTCAAATTTTATAAAAAAATGCCTGGCTCCACCTTGAGAATCCTTGAAATGGACTCAAACTTATAAATCTTACCCATGGATAGAGAGATGTCAAAACATTCTCTATTAACTTTCAGAACTATTATTTTTCAAATGGAGCTAGAATTTCCTCATCAGGATGGGACATGCCTCTGATTTCTCTGTCATACTTGTGAAAATATATTAGTGCAAGGGAATCAAGATAACTTCACCACTAGTAGTTGTTGCTCTAGTAATGTATATAAAACTACAAAATAGTCACAAAAAAACCATACACAATGGAATTAAACAAGTATTAATACCAATATAATATGTAATTAACATGAATATTATATAGCAAGAATCACCAACATGGATCCTTTACACTCCATATAACTACAAGATTGTTTTTTTATTGTAAATTAAATAGATTTAAAATAATATGTAAGTAAAAAAACCCAACAAAATATAGGATACAATAGTTTATCCTAGAGAAACCCAATTTATGGGAAACCCCAGTAGAGTGAACTACTTACTTCTCCATTTTCCACTATATAACTATCAAATTAAAGTTTTGTTGATGATGAAAATTGTGCCATCAATTAATTAACCCTTTTACCTATTGTAAAGGTTAATTTAGAATTGTACCAGTCTAATAATAAGGTTCTAAACGTTTAATTACGATCCTAAAGATGCAAGAGATTTTTTAAATGTTCTAAGAAATAATGAATAAGCTATCAAATATAATATATTCTATTATAAGTTTATAAATCCACTTCATCAAATAATTAATTAGTTTAGATATGAATATATAATCTATCCTATCTGACAAAGAAAGCCTATAAACAAGACAATATCTTGAAGAAAAGAAATTTGATTCAATAACATTATATATTTCAAAGTAATATCTCATTTCTGTTGTAATATCTTCCAAGAAACCTCAAGACAGTAAATTAGAAAAATAAAGTAAAACATAATTGAGATAAATTAAGATAAACAGGCTTTTTATCAAGTAACAATCAAATTAAACTCAACATACAAGACACAACAACAACAATCAACAAACTAAAGGAAATAACAAACTACTTAAAGAAACAAAAAACTACACTAAACATAAACAAATTAGTCTAATATTAACAAAGATAACCAACTAAAAAATTAAAAATAAAACTAAATCTAAAATCTAATTATCCTAACAATCTAACTAAGTCTAATAAATTAAACTAATCTAAAACTAAACTATAAAAGAAAGAAATTAATCAAAGAAATTAAACAATCTAACCTTAAGAAAATAAATAAAGAGATTAATCTAAGAAAATAAATTAAAACAAAAATAAATAATAATAATAATAATAATAATAATAATAATAATAATAATAATAATAATAATAAAATGAATTAAAATATAAAAGATAATTAAATTTAAAGGAAACATAAAGGATAATAGATTAATTAAAGATCAATATAAAATAGATCAAACTACATTAAAGTCAAAGTCAATATAAAGTATAATATAGATAAAACATATGAGTCTCGAAGAGAGTCATCTTAGCAAAATAAATTTATTTTATTTGGGAAACTAACATCCTTATTTATAAAATATCTTGAATGATAACTTTTACAATTAAATAGATCAATGAAATGTCATAAATAACAAAGTTTTCATCACTATTCAAGTTGAATACTTTGATTTTGCATATAAGATTGCAAGTATCAATCATTAAAAGATGTTAAACTTGAAAAGATGTAGATAATCTATTATAAATGATAATAGAAAGACCAGATAAACCTATGTTGCCTAATTAATTTACTCAACTGTCAGAGAAAGTACCATTGGGTCTATCTATGTTATTTCTCTTCTTTAAATGAATCTTTGATCTCCTTTAATGCTTCAAATTTGGGTGAAAAAAAGTTATAACTAACCTTAGTTAGTTATTAGTTTAACTTAAATAATTAACTCTATTAAATTGATTAATATAAATAGTTATTAGTTAAGGTTTACTTAAGACTTAAAAGTCTTAATGGATCAAGTATTTGAATATAAACCAGGTAATTCTTAATGGGTAGGGGCCCTAATCAATTAATAATAAAATAGAATAACATATATCAATAAATAAATATTTAAATAAATAGATAAATCAAAGTTTAATAAAATTCCTATTCATATTAATCCCATAATGCATATTTCAAAAATTACTTAGGCATATATAAATATTAAAAAATTAAAATGTGTTACACTTCAAAACATGATCACTAAAATATCAAAATCTAACATCAAAGTATCAAATTTGAAAGTACAAAGTTCTACCAACTTAAAGATAATCATGAAAATAAAATTTTATCCTACTGACACCCAATAATCATTAAAATTTGAAAGAACTTTAATTATTGGCTTCCCTTATTCATTCACACACTCATTTTATTTCATCTCAACTATTGGAAGGTGAACGATATTCATTCCTAAATCACTTATGGGATCATCCACTTACAATTTAATTTATTTGAAAACTCTAACCTCAACTGAAGTGTCTATGTCATTATGGATATCTAACCGTTTATCTGAAGTAGTTGGATGGATTTCAAGATTACATTTCTTGTAAGTTGAAATAGGCTCCTTCAAACTTAATTTTATGCATGCTAAAATAGGATCTCTCTGAGATGATGAGGGCTCATTAGAAATAGAAGGCAAGGTAAGATTAACAAAATTATTGGTATGGGCAACTTCAATATCAAGCTGAGTGGCTTTATTAAAAAGGTGAGGCTCATTAACAAGGTAAATTATTTCTAGAGTAAGTGACTGAATAGATAATTAATGTGGATTATTATGCAAGTGGTGAGAGGAATTGATATAGGAATGAGTTCTAGCACCAAATTTTTGACCATGATAACCTCTATTACCTCTAGGGTTAAAAGAATTGAAAGTCAAATTGTTCAAAACATTCCAAAACTTAGGGTTTATTGCATCAAAGTGAATTGACATCCTAACACCCCTATTGGCATATCTATGGCCAAATATCCTAGCCCTAAAACCTCCCCTTGGAAAATGTCTATTCAGGTTCTATTGATTCACATTGTCTAAATTCTGACCTCAGCCTCTATTATCATTACTTCTACTTGATTTGTGCTAATCCCATCTCGACATTATAAGCATTTGAAATATATTCAAAGAAAATTGATTATGATGACTAAAAAATAACATGTATTATTCAAAATGAAACCAAATTGTATATCAAAAACACAGTTATATATCAACAAAATATTTGAACTGACTTTGACTACACAAATTGAATTCTTCTAACAATATCAATCAACATTATAATATTCTATTTTGATTTCATCAAAATATTCCTTAAAACCAACTGAAATTTCAAAATAAAATTATAATATCATAATTTTATTTAAAAAAGAATTTTTTTAACATATCTTCATGATTCTCTATTCTCATTGTATGAAAATCATCTAAGAATGTAAACTAAACCAATTTTCATAATTGAAAGTAACATTTCTACAAAGTCCTGCTAATGAAAATTATTTCTCAAGTGAACCAAGAAACTAAATAATCATAAAACTTTCATCAAATAACATTTGATAAATAACAAATCTTTCACTATCATGTTTCAAACTAAAAAATCAACTTTATAAACTTTTGAAATATAAACATACTATCCAAAAACCTCAATACAAAACCCTAATAACATCTCACAAATATGCTCTACCCAAATTATTTTATCAATGTTTCACTTCTTGAACATCATCTTAAACCTATACAACCATATATAATTCATGTATGCATTATTTTAAATAACTTTCTACATGAATCCTTCAACAAAGAAAACATTTGACATGACTATATTCTTTCAAAACCATTATGTCTAAACTTAAATAACCTATCATAGATTCTAAAAATTATCTAATTTTTGAACAATCCTTTCATTAAAAAAATTTCTACATGAACCCTTCAACAAAGAAAACATCTGACATGACTATATTCTTTCAAAACCATTATGTCTAAACTCAAATAACCTATCACAAATTCTCAAAATTATATGATATTTGAACAATCCTTTCATTTGACTTTAAAGAAAACCCATAACTTCAAAAATGTATAGTTTACAAACAAAAAATTTAAGGCAGATCAAAAACCTATTGAATGATATCTCCATGAATATAAAAAATTTGTCTCATATCAAACCTTTATAAATCTTCACAATAAAGCTCAAAAAATATAATCAATGCATCTTAACCATATCATTGTATAATACTTATCCAATAGAAACTCAAAATAGAACCTTGCTTGTTTAAATATATATTCGAAATCATATTTTGAAACTGGGATAACTTGTTTCAAGAAAACTATTGAATTATTTCCTTTATTTTCAAGACTTGATTAAAACCATGAACTAAATTTTGTGCCCAAAGAAAATTATCCATGAAAATATTTCAACAATCTTCCACTAACTCTGAAAAACTTTGAATCTGATGGAGTTTTCAATATTTCATTATTTATGAAACCCTAAACTGAGATGTGCAATTTCATGTAAAGTTCCATTACTTTCATAGACAAGATCAATACTTAAATTTTCTATGACATATCATGAAAACCATGAATATATGAAATTGTAATGTGAATTAAAATAAATCCACCAATGAATGATACTATTTTTAAAAAATCATTTGAGTATATTCCTTTCCTTTTATACCACTTCTTATGGAAGACCATGAAATAACCCTTCAAAATATCCATGTAAGTAAAATGCACAGATTTCTCTACAAAACTCAAGCTTTCAATGAGGCCTTTGAAACTATAAATAATATGTTTGAAACCCAAAACAATCTATATAACTTATAGAAAGCCAAAATTGAATGAATATTCAACAAGAAAAAAACTCATTCTCAAATCTCATGCTCAAACTGGTAAAGCCACCTATTCTTATCTCATCATGAGAATATGTTGAAAGCTAAATCCATACACTTTAATATCTCATAAAAATAAGAAATATATTCAAACACTAAACTATAAGCATCATTCAACGTTTTAAAAGATACATGCACAAATTTAAACTAACTTCATTGAAACTTATCAACATGCAGACCGAAAACCATATTCTTTCCATGCAACCAAAAACTTAATCAAAACAACTCAAAAAATCCTATAAAACCTATTCATTTTTTGCATGGCATACCTATGTGCATTATCTGCAAGCTTTCTATTCACAAATCGTGTCTGTAACTTTAAAATCCAAATTGGTAGAGTAGCACTTCCACGAGAAAGCTTCGACAAATGATGAAAACTAAAAAAAAAAGGCTATTTATAATCACAATCCCCTAACATAAATACCATGCATACATGCACAATTTACATTGGCCTATCAAAAATGATATTTATTTAGCATTATGGCAACCAAATTAGTAGAGCTATCACACTTAGTGACTGTCAAAACCTTTGATAAACTATTAACTAATATCCATGAATCGAGGCACATACCTTAGCATTAAGTCCCTTGAATTTCCAAAATATTGCCAAGATATTGAAGCCTCTTCAAATATTCCATTTACATTAACTCACTTTTTTAGCTCAATGTGCTGTGAAATCATCAAATGGAATGCCAACTTGACTTGCCGTTACAACATTCATATAACACAAAACTACCAACTCACCATTTACAAGTCTCAAAGTTAGACCAAATTAAACCTTTGATAACCAACCAAACATCCTATGTCATGCAAAGTTCTTGAATTGGAACAAAGTCATCTATACTACTTTTCAAAATCACCAATTCCTTTATGCCTTTTAAAATTAATGCCTCAAGACATAAACTTAGGTTAATGACCTTTGGATAATAAGCCTCGAGTGACCATTAGAATCAAAAGATCTAGTAATATCATTTAGAACTTAGGATAGATAATGTTTTGAATTATGATAAAAACTTAGAATTTCTCATGATTCAAGGATCCTAAAATCATGTCAATTATGTTTTACAATTGAACTTGGGATGAAAATGTTAATAAATCCATATAAATCCCATAGTCAAAATTTGAATTTATGAAAAGTCAAATAATATATTTGATTTTGTTAGCATAATCAGATATAATAAATAGGTTATTTACATTGTTTTTAGACTATTTGGTGTAACCTTTTTTGTTGCACTAGTATCATAATTTTTTAGAAAGTTTATTTTTTGGTTACCACCACTCGCAACAGGTTAGTTACCATATTCTGGTAAATAGCTTTGTATATATATATATATATATATATATATATATATATATATATATATATATATATATATATATGCATTCATAATGAATGTTGATGTAATACATTATTATTCCATGTAATAATTGGTATCAGAGCACTACAATTAAAGATGAGAGTCTCTAAATTCAAGATGTAATCGTTAAATTGATAGTGGCCTTGTATTGCTTCTTGGGATCAGCACTCTACATCACACTTAGTGACTGCATAAACATTGATTATAGTTCATCTTTACATCACAATCAAGGTTATGTATCAACATTAGATAGTTTCTTAGCCTATTTTCATCTATTTATTTATAACCCTATCTTAGATCATGCTACATTATGACCTTTGACATTGATTGATCAGTTAATCATGTAAAATCATAATAATATCTATAATACATGACAAATTTTTAGTCTCATCATATTTTTAGTCAGGCAGCTTATGCACTTGCATTTTTCTTTGCCAATATCCATGCATCTGGCTCTATTATTCTATCTTGGCTATCTCAGACATGAGTTTTGAACATATCTATGGTCAATTCCTTCAAATGCAATGTTCACAACATCAAGGTTTTGAATCATTTTAAGCTTAATATGAATACATTAGTAATATTTATTAAAACTTTAGCATTATCTGAGTATTATGTGGCTTGAGATTTTTATCCTACATCAAATCACAATTCCACCGCATCGACGTGCTCATTAACTTCATTGGTTCTTGAAGGTTTTGTCATGTTTAGAATCTTTCCATGCAATCCAAATGACATCAAGTTGTTGTCAAAGTGGATCTATTTAAATTAAAGTGTCAACATGTTCCTCATCTTTTGCAATCAAGCTTAGATTTTGTGGCATCTACCTAGAAAATTGGTGTCACTCATGCATCATGGATCACTCCAAGTCACTAGCTCAAAGATCAATCTATTTTTTTGTGTTAAGTGAAATTTATTTTCATATAGTTGTTATTATTTAGAGTCATTATAGTTTTTATATTCATGTCTTTTTAGTTATAATCTTTTTATGTATATAGGTGTCATTAATTAAGGTATTATAATGGTAGTTTTTAATTTGAGCCATTTATTTTATTGTCATTAGTTGAGTCTTTTAGTAAACTTTTTTTCATTTTTACAAATATTAAAAAATGAATATCCATTTTTATATTAAATTTTCCAAAATGCATATCATTTTTATTAGACAGGTATATTGTAAATTATTTGGGTCTAATGTCAAAAATTTATCAAAAGTATCAAAAAGAGTTAAGAGTCGTAATCAAAAGTGTTCAAATGTACAAGGACACATTCTGGGTGATCCTGACATCCTAAGTCAAATGTCGTATGTGTTAGTCTTATAGGGGATACCCCATTATATTCAAAGTGACATACATCTAAGCTTCCTAAATTCATCAACTGAGTAAGTAACTTCTTCTACTAGAGATTTGAGGATACACAAAAGTTGGAGGATAATTGGCATCCTTTCGTGAGTCACCTATAATCAAGTCATATCATTGTTATGGTGACATTTTTTAGTGTGTTTGTTTTATGTTATGCATGGTGTGGTTTTATATGTAGTGTGGTTTTTAATTAAAAAAATTGATCATTATTCTCTAATTAGTACCTCCTAATGAAGAATACTATGGGGAGAAAAATCACTAAAGTAGTACTTGGTTCTTGTAAAAGGGTTTGTGGAAATATGAGAAACCACTAAAGTGTATATAATAGTTGATACCTCTTGTTATCTCCAGGTTTGTGGTCAACATACAAACAATAAACTATAGGGGTTCATGATAATCTAGGAAACCACCAAAAGTGTTAGCAGAGATATGTACTCCTATCACTTCTAATTTTGTGGTAATCTTACAAGGAAAAACCAAGGTGTCACCAAGATCATGAAGCCACAAAGATGGCATGCCACCTCAAAGGTGAGCAGGCTACGTGGAGAGTGAATTTTTTTTATCATATTTGAAATAAGGTGGGAGGGGCACTATTAGGAATATGATGTTTTTAAAAAATAATATAATAAGGGAGGAATGTTAACATCATCAGATATAACAAATAGGTTGTTTACATTATTTTTAGACTATTTGGTGTAACCTTTTTTGTTGCACCAGTATCACAGTTTTTATAAAGTTTATCTTTTGATTAACACCATTTTTGATAGGGTAGTTACCATATTCTGGTAAATAGATTTGTATATATATGAATTGATAATGAATAGTGATGCACCTCATTATTATTATGTGCAATAGATTTGATGAACTGTAAAATACATTACTTCTCAAAGTGTAACAATCATGAGCAATCCATCTATAAATTTGCAAAATGAAATCAAACTAATCAAAACCATTATCAATAATATGTTTCATTTTTATTAAATATCAAATTATCATAATATGATCGAGCATATCAATTAAAAACTGATCTGAAACCCATATAAAATACTCAAGTGAAGATCACTATAAATATCTGAATACTATCATGATAAACCATATAAAGTGCCCCTATTTAAAATTAAAAATATATTATAATCTGATCATAAATCAATTAAAAAAAAAAATGATCACAACTATTTATAAATGATAAATACATATGCATGTTTTATTCATTCATCCATTTATGCTTTTTAAAACCTATTAAAATATAAATATGAATTCATAAACCAATATTCATCAACTTATAAAATTGAAAATATGCATCTAAATATACTACTAATTGACTAGGTCCCTGACATAATTTTAAATTTTATGATTGAGTCATCTTTATGATAGAAAGTATTATTTTTATAAAATTGAGAGTGGGGTTGTGAAAAATAGGCAAAACATTAATGACTTTGTTAATCAATTTTGAGTAATGAAATTGATTAGCAATCAAATTACCTATTGATAAAATTATAATCTTGAGAGTTTGATACAGATAAATTATTTTTTAAGTAATCATGTTTGAACCCCTTAAATAATGAATTTCAATAAGGGATGAGATGTTCGGCTAATGTGAGATGAAGAAAGGGAATGATATAGTAGGGAAGTTCGAGTTGTATGCATGAAATAATATAAATGCCTTAAATAAAAAATATAAAAATCAAGTATTAATTCAAAAAACAATAAACAAAGTAAAAAAAAGGATAGCAAAGAAAAAAATGCAAAATCAAGAGAAAAAAAGAAAAACAATGAAACAAACGAATCCAAAAATGAGTTAATCATGAAATAATTTCAAATGATGATCATCAACTAAGTAACCTAACTAATTTTCTTCAAGATATTTTAAATAGAAATTATTATTTTAAAGTATAGTGACAATCTATAAGGACTAATAAATCAAATTTATGATGTTTACCAGGATCCTCATAAGCTTTGTCCCAATATAAAACTAGATCACCAACTTCAAATTTTTTTATTAAAAATTTTATTTCAATTTTTTTTTTCAATTTTTATTTAGTTTTTTCTATTTTTTGCAATGCTTTTGTTTTTGATCCATCAAGAGATATTAGATCATGCAATCAGTGCTCAATTAAATTTGTATCTTTAGCAACATATTGTAAAGTAGTTCTAGCTAAAGAAATCTAAAGTTATATTGGTAAGGTGGCTTCAAATCCATATGCTAACATGAGAGGTGTATAACTGATTCCTACTTTAATAATAGTTCTATCAGCTTATAAATCTTTAAAAATTTTAAGATGTCAATTCTTTTTATTTTTACAAACTAGTTTCTTCATAATTGAAATCAAATTTTTATTAGTTGACTTAGCTTGACCATAATCTTAAGGGTAATATTTGGATGAGTGATTAGATATAATTGAGTACTTACTCAAAAATTCTAAAATTTTATTTGAAACAAACTGAGGTTCATTATCAAAAATAATTTCATATGGAACTCCAAATGTAGAGAAAATCTAATTTTATAAGAACGAGATTACTTCACCTATTATAAAAATTTTAAGTGCTTTGTCCTCAGACCACTTAGTGAAATAATATGTTGCTATTAATTTATACCTATGACTTGTAGATAAAAGAAGATGTATATCTAAAATAAACTCAATGCCCTATTTCATAAATGGGTTTTTAAGAATAATTGGTTTAAAAGGTATTACAGGCAACCTATTTCTATCAACAAATAATTAACATGGCATAAAAAAATGAACTAACTTATAAGAATTTTGAAAAAGAGTTGGCCAATAATAATATGCTCTTAAAATATTATAAGCAGTAGTTTTTGTAGCATAATATCTACCACAATTTCCTTCATGACAGCTTCTAATAACATTTTGAGTTTGATCATACATAAGGCATCCTAATAAAATTTCATTTATATTACGATAAAACATAAATAAAATTAATAAACAAAAATTTAAATATTTTAATCATAAGGAACATCTTTGCTTCTTATCAAAATTATTAGGACAAGATTGATTTTGAAAATAAAATATTAAGTCATAATACCAGTCATCTTCAGTCAATAAAAAATCTGATTCATTCATCTTAAAACTAAATTTAATTTTCTTAGAAAAATAAAAAAAATCATAGTCTTTAAGTGGGGCTTTGCATTTAGATTATCATCAATTGACAAGACCAAAACATTAATATATGACAAAGTATTTTTAGCTAAATATTTGCTAAGTCGTTTCCATTAATTATTTTGAAAGTTTCAAATTTAAGATCAAACTCTTGAATACATAAAATCCACTTAGCAAGCCTTCCTGGAATGCTTAGTTATTTTAAAAGATAAGATAAAACATGTACGTTAGATCACACAATTTTTTCCCCATCAACAAATAATAAAATTTAATCAAAGAGGAAACCAATGAGAAAATAATTTTTTTAATAAAATGGCACCTAGTTTCAGCCTCTTTTAAAACTTGACTCATATAACTAATTCTTTTTGTCATTATTTTAAAACTCTTGAGTGATAACAACTTTAATTTTTTTAAATAGAATTAACATAAAGAATAAATGTTTTCTTTAAATATGGCTTAGTAAGTATTAGAGTACTTGTAATAACATCTTTTATATTATTAAATGCTAAATCAACATCTTCATCTCGATTGTAAATTTTATCTTTCTTAAGAAATAATTATAAAGAATTAAAGTTTTCAATAAAGTATGATATGAATTTTCTAACAAAACTTATTTTACCAAAGAAAGATCATAAACTATATTGATCTTTAAGAGGAGGTAACTATTTAATAGCTTTGATACGTTCAAGATCTATAAATATGAAATCTTTAAAAATAATGTCTTAACAATTTACCTTTAGTGACACCAAAAACTTTTTTTAAAAAAATTCAAATAAATATCATACTTCCTACATCTTGTAAAAACCTCACAAATATGATCTAAATACTTTTTTCATCTTTTTGAATGAATTATGAGATCATATATATAGACCTGAATAACAATGTCAATAAAATCATTCAAATCAACATGTAGCTCTCTTTGAAAAGTAACTCCTGCATTCATCAATTCAAAAGGCATTCTGTTACAAACAAAATTTCTTTCACAAGTAGTAAAAATAGTTTTATGTCTATCTTCAAGATTTTAAAAAAACTTATTATAATTTAAAAATCCATCTAATATTGACATCATTTTTTATCCTGCAACTTATTGTAAAGTCTGATCAATACTTGGTAGAAAAAAGTTATCTTTAACACTAACTTTATTCAAATCTCTAAAATCAACATATAATATAATATCACTATTTTTATTCCTAACCGGCACAAAATTAGCTGCCCATTCAAATTATTTTCTATGAAAAATGACACCAACATTAATCATTTTATCTAGCTCTTTGTTAATGATGTCTTCTAAAAAAAACTAATTCTTCATATTTTGTGTCTAAGAGATATATTATATTTAATAATATCAGTATCATAAACTTTAATATCTTTATATGACTAGGTAAAAACATCAATAAATTCTTTAAATAACTTAATAAATTTAACTTTCTCATTTAGAGTAACCTAAATTCTTAAATAAAAATATTTAGGATCCTCTTCCGTACACAAGTTGATAGGAATAGTCTCACATATGATTCTCTTGGAAGGTTCTTCCATTTTATAAATATTGGGTTAATCATTAGGTGTAAACATAGATTCTAAACTTACTAAACTAGCAAGTAATTTATTAGTACTTAATTACAAATAATATTCATAATTTAGTACGTAATCATCATTATCAAAATAATTACATTTAATGAAATAATCTATGTTCATCACAACTAAAAAAAGGCCAGCTCTCATTCAAATTAAGAATTTTAGGTTGAAAATTATTATCATAAGAGAAGTCTATGGTTTGTTCGCTCTCACTTCAAGTTAGGTTCGATATAAAAATAACAAGCCTATCAACTCTAATATTATATTCTCTATAAATATGAGTGATGTTGAAGGTCATAAAGTGCTCAAGTAAAGACCAAACATTTTACATATAACAATGTAAATGAGTTTGATTAGTTTTATAAAAAAATTGAACTTGTCTAACAACTAATTTAGAATCTCCAAAGACTTATAAATGTTTAGTGTTAAATTCAATGATATTTTTCCAAACCTAAACATAATGCTTCAAATTTTACAGTGTTTTTAGTGTTCTCAAAACATAATTTGTAATAATAATAGAATATTTTACCAACAGGAGAGACAAAACAAATTCCATCACCATTACCTTATTGAGAAAAATTTCTATCAAAGTATAATTTTCATAAAATATTTTTATCAAACAGTTCTTCATATTGATTTTTTGGTTCATCTAAATTCAACAACTCATAATTTCTAATTCATGTCTCAACATTAGTAATAGTGGATGAAGTGAATGACTCTATAGATGTACTAGACTAATCTTTTCTTTTAATGAAAATAATCACATTACTAATGGGAATCCATGTGATATTTTTTTGATAAAAGCACCAATTTCTTTTGACTAATCTTTTCCTAACATAATGTAATTACTAAGAATATCTAAAAATTAAAAATTAATCATACATCTAATTCTTTTATCTTGACTATTCTTGATGACTATGTCAGGAAACTAACCATAACTTTTAGTGTGTCTAGAATCAAATCCAATAAGTTTCTTATTGTCAGTTTCATAATATATGCCTAATTGATTTGCAATGAATTTAAGTATTATATTCTTATAAGCACTTGTATCTAAGATACAATTTTAGATTAAATTATTAGAAATTTTCAATGTAACATAAAAAGAGATATATAGTCTATAAGAGGATCATAACTTTGAGAAAAATAGTTGATTATTCATTATTTCCTTCTTCTTGTAACACTACATTAGCTTTATGATTCTTAACAGCTTTATTAATTTTATCAAGCTATGCTAGAAGGAAGGATATTTATAATAATGAGAATATAGCTTTAATTATTAATAAATCATCAATTATATTATAATCATTAACATTATATTGTCAAAAAAATTTAGGCTTATAATGTTGATATTGACTATTATTATAACCAGTTGATAAAAGAATATTTTGAGAAAAATTATTAGTTAAACTACTTGAAACATTATTTTGAACTATTTTACCTTTATCATTAGAATAAAAATCTTTATTTGATATTTTATTATTTTGAGAAGAGTTATAATATTTATTTCTAGTATTAACAAAATAAGCACCTTCATTTTTCGATGGATCAGCAAGATCACACATGTTTATGTTGTTTACTAAATCTTTAAATATAAGATCTTTCCCTTGATTTTTTTTTAACTTGTGAACAGTAACATATGAATCTGGAACATGATCTAATTCATACACATTAAAATAATAAGCAATTTATAATTTTTTAATTTTTAGTATTATTTTTATTAGATGAAGAAGGTTTATCATTCAATTACCTTTTAACAATAATCAATTTATTTCCTAGACTTTGAATGGCTTTTAAAAAATTTGTATTATCTAAATTTAAATCTATATAAGACTATCTTTAAATCCAATAAATTTAAATTTCTTCTCATATTCAATGGCGAATGTTAAAGTTTCATCATATTCTGTAATATCTATATCTTCTAAGGCTATTTTATATTTTAAGGGCAAAGCACTATAAAATAAAATCTAGATAACTTCTTATAAGGTCTAAGATCATGAATGATATTTTGATGGAACTTAGTGAATTTGATAATAAAATGATAAATGGTCTCACTTAGATTAAGAAAAAAATTTACAAAGTCATTAACTAGGTTGAAGTCTTCTTTAATTTTCTCAAAAGATAATACTAGCCATTCTTCAATATTTTTTTATGTGATGATAACTTTAACAAGTAAACTAATAAATTCTTGGTAAGTTTTTCCTTCAAGTGTTTGATCACAAACTCTTAAACAAATCTTTTCACTTGTTATACTAAGAGTAACACAAACTAATCTAACTGCTTCTAAATAATCCTCTCAATATTCTCTAGGAGTTCCAATATTTTTTGAAATATTTAATCCTGTAAGAGAAGGTAACTTACCAGGATGATTTCTAATATTAATTAGATTTGTAAATATCTATGGTATTATATCTATTTGTTGCTCTTCTTCAGCTTTAGCTTCATCTTCTCCTTTAGTGAGATCATTCTGATCTCTATTATCTTATAATTCATGAATCAACTCTTTTATCCTCATTTTTGCTTTATCTCCCATTGAAAGTTTTAGCAATCATTTCTAATTGAATATATTGCTTATCTTAAACCTTATTAACTTGATTTAATTATATATCTATATTAATAGTTTCAGAGAAAATAACTAAATCATCAAAAGAAAAAACTAAAAAGAGTTCTAA
This sequence comes from Torreya grandis, assembly GCA_037957365.1. Taxonomy (NCBI): domain Eukaryota; kingdom Viridiplantae; phylum Streptophyta; class Pinopsida; order Cupressales; family Taxaceae; genus Torreya; species Torreya grandis. The sequence goes on along the minus strand of JARHVA010002428.1, from coordinate 2,509,513 downwards.
GCTTAGAATTAATAGCTAAAATTTTTGTTCTATCCTCTTGAATTCATCTATTTGTATTTAAAATGTTTTTATGAGTTTCACAAGTAAGATTAGGATACCAATCTATCTCAAATTATATAATCTCTTCTTCTTCATTTATGACTTCAATTACATGTTAAAAATTATGAGGATAATTATACCATACATAAAGATTTAGATTAAAAGTGACATCAACTTGATCATCAATAATATCAATTTTAGGATAAATGATATGAGGTTGTCCTTCAAGTACCATGAGCAAGAAAAAAACAAGACTCTAAATAAATAAGATTTCTAAACAAATCTCCCTAGCAGAGTTGCCAAATTAATTAATGATAAAAATTGTACCATAAACTAATCAACCTTTTCACCTATTGTGAAGGTTAAGTTAGAATCATACTAGTCTAATAGTAAGGCTCTAAAGGTTCAATTATAATCCTAAAGATGTGAGAGGTTTTTTAATTTTTCTAAAAACTAATGAATAAGTTATCAAATATAACATATTCTATTATAATTTTACAAATCTACTTCATCAAATAATGAATAAGTTTAGATATGAATATGTAATTTATCCTATCTAACAGATAAAGCCTATGAATAAAAAAATCTCTTGAAAAAAAATGATTCAATAACATAATATATTTTAAAGTAATATCTTGTTTCTACTGTAATATCTTCTAAAAATCATCAAGATAATAAAGAAAAAAATAATTGAAATAAATAAATATAAATAGACTTTCTATCAAGTAACAATCAAATGAAAGTCAACATACAAGACCCAACAAAAAAAAAAAAAACAAACTACTTACAGAAACAAAGAACTACACTAAAAATAAGCAAATTAATCTAATCTTAACAAAGCTAAACAATCAAACCTTAAACTAAATCTAAAATCTAATTAGCCTCATAATTTAACTAAGTCTAATAAATTAAAATAATCTAAAACTAAACTATAAAAGAAAGAAACTAATCAAAGAAACTAAACAATCTAACTTTAAGAAAATAAACAAGGAGATTAATCTAAGAAAATAACTTAAAACAGAAATAAACAATAAACTAAAATGAATTAAAAGATAAAAGACAATTAAAGGAAGCATAAAAGAAAATAGATTAATTAAAGATCAATCTATAACAGATTAAATTATATTACTATCAAAGTCAATAGAAAGTATAATATAGATAAACAATGTGCATCTCAAAGAGAGTCATCTTAGCAAAACAGATTGATTTTGTTTGAGAAATCAACATCTTTCTTTACAAAATATATTGAAAGATAATTTTTACAATAAAATAGATCAATGAAATGTCACAAATACTGAATTTTTCATCATTATTCAGGTTAAATAATTGGATTTTGTACATAAAACTGCAAGTAGTAATCATCAAAAGATGTTAAAATTGACAAGCTTTAGATAATCTATTATAAATGATAATATAAAAATTAGATATACCTGCATTGTCCAAGCAATTTACTCAACCATTAGAAGAAATTACTATTAGGTCTATTTGTGAATATTTGATCTCCTTTTATGCTTCAAATTTGGTTGAAAAATAAATTATAACTAGCCTTAGTTAGTTATTAGTTTAAATTAATTAATCAACTTTGTAAAAGTTAATTAATATAAATAATTATTAATTAAGATTTAATTAAGACTTAAAAGTATTAATGGATCAAGTATTTGAATATAGACTGGGTATTTCTTAATGGGTGGGGACCTTAATCAATTAATAATAATATATATCAATAAATAAATAGGTAAATCAAAGTTTAATAGAATTCTTATTCATTTTAATCTCATAATGCATATTTTAAAATTATTTAGGCACTGTACTTTAAAATATCATCACTAAAATACTAAAATTTGAAATCAAAGTATCAAATATGAAAGTATAGAGTTATGCCAAATTAAAGTTAATCATGAAAATAAAATTTTACCCTACTGACATCCAATAATCATCAGAATCAGAAAGATCTTCAATTAATGGATTCCCTTGTTCATTCATGTACTCATTGAATTCCATCTCAACTAATGGAAGGTGAACAATATTCATTCTTGAATCACTTGTAGGATCGTCAAATTTCAACTTAATCCATTTGAGAACTCTGACCTCAACTAGAGTGTCTATATCATTCTGGCTATTTGACCATTTATCTAAAGTAGTTAAATGGATTTTAAATTTACATTTCTTGCATGTTAAAATAGGATTATTCAAACTTAATTTTATGCATCTTAAAATAGGATCTCTCTAAGATAATGAGGGCTCATTAAAAATATAAGGAAAGATAAAATTAACAAAATTCTTGACATGGGCAACTTTAATATAAAGTTGAGTGGCTTCATTAATAAGATGAGGCTCATTAACATGGTGAATTCTTTCTAGAGTAGATAACTAAACAGGTAATTGATGTAGATTATTTTATAAGTAGTGAGAGAAATTGCTATGAGAATGAGTCCTAACACCAAATATTTGACAATGAAAACCTCTATTACCTATAGGGTTAACAAGATTGAAATAAAAATTATTCAAAACATTCATAAACTCAGAATCTATTCCATTAAATTGAATTGACATCCTATCACCCCTACTAGCATACATAAGGCCAAATCTCCTAGCCCTAAAACTCCCCCTTAAAAAATGTCTATTCGAGTTTTGTTGATTCACATTGTTCAAATTTTGATCTCAACCTCTATTATCATTACCTCTACCTAATATGCACTGATCCCATCCTAACATCCCATACATTTAAAATATATTCAAAGAAAACTGATATGATGACTAAAAAATAACATGTATTATTCAAAATGAAACCAAACTGTATATCAAAAACATGGTCATATATCAACTAAATCTTTGAATTGGCTTTGATTGCACAAAATAAATTATTCCAATTGTATCAATCAATATTGTAATATTCTATTTTGATTTCATCAAAATGTCCTTTAAAACCAACTAAATTTTCAAAATAAAACTATAATATCATAATTTTATTTCAAAAAAAAATGTATGACAGATCTTCATGATTTTTTATTCTCACTGTATGAAAATCATCTGAGAAAATAAATTAAGCCAATTCTCATAATTAAAAGTAACATTTCCACAAAGTCCTGCTAATGAAAATTATTTCTCAAGTGAAACCATGTGTTGAACAAGAAAAAAAATATTCAAAAAACTTTCATCAAATAAGATTTGATAAATAATAAATCTTTCACTGTCATATTTCAAACTGAAAAATCAACTTTATGAACTTTTAAAATATAAATAACATATTGTCCAAAAACCTCAATATGAAACTGTAATAACATCTCACAAATATACTCTACCTAAATTATTTTCTCACTGTTTCACTTCTTGAACATCATCTTAAACCCGTATAACCATATATAATTCATGCATGCATTCTTTTAAATAAATTTATAAAATAACCCTTCAACAATGAAAACATCTGACATGACTATATTTTTTCAAAACCATTATGTCTAAAATAAAATAACCTATCTTAGATTCTAAAAATAGTTTGATATTTGAACAATCCTTTCATTTGACTTTAAAGAAAACCTAGAACTTCAAAAATGTATAGTTTCTAAACAAAAATTTAAGGCAGACTAAAAACCTATCAAATGATGTCTCTGTGAATATCAAAAATTATCTCATATCAAACCTTAATAAAGCTTCACAATAAAGCTCCAAAAATATAATTGATGTGTCTTAACCATATCACTGTATAATTCATATCCAATAGAAACTCAAAACAAAACCTTGCATGTTTAAATATATATTATAAATCATATTAAACTGAGATAACTTGTTTCAATAAAATTTGGAATTATTTCCTTTATTTTCAAGACTTGAACAAACCCTGAACTAACTTCTATGACCAAAGAAAATTATCCATGAAATATTTCAATAATCTTCCACTAGCTCATAAAAACTTTGAATTCGGTAGAGTTTTCAATAATTCATCATTTATGAAACCCTAAACTAAGATGTGCAAGTCCATATAAATTCTGATTACTTTCACAAACAAGATCAATACACAAATTTTCCATGACATATCATGAAACCCATGAATAAATGAAACTATAATTCGAAAGAAAATAAAGCCACCACTAAATGATACTATTTTAAAAAAATCATTGAAGCATATTTCTTTTCTTTTATACCACTTCTTATGATAGACCATGAAATAACCCTTCAAAATATCCATGCAACAAAAATACACAAAGTTTATCTCTACAAAACTCAAGGTTTCAATGAGGCCTTTGAAACTATGAATGACATGTTTGAAACCCATAACAATCTATATTACTTACAAAAAGCCAAAACTGAATGAATATTCAACATGAAAAAAATTCATATTCTCAAATCTCATGCTCAAACTGGTAAATCCACCTATTCTTATCTAATCATGAGAATATGTCAAAAACTAAATCCATGTGCTTCAATATCTCATACAAAGAAGTAATATATTCAACTACTAAACTGTAAGCATCATTCAACTTTCCAAAATATACATGTATATATTTAAACCAACAATTTCATTAAAACTTGTCAACATGCAGACTAAAAACCATATTCTTTCCATGCAACTATAAACTTAATCAAAACAACTCAAAACATCTCTTAAAACCTATTCATTTTGTTCATGGCATACCTGTATGTGCTTTTCTACAAGCTTTATGTTTACAAATCCCATTTGTAACTTCAAAATTAAAATTAACAGAGTAACACTTCTATGAGAAAGCTTCAAAAAATGATGAAAACCAAGAAAATAATGCTATTTATAATCACAATCCCTCAACGTAACTACCGTGCATACATGCACAATTTAAATTGGGCCATCAAAAATGATATTATTATTTAGCATTTCTCCAACCAAATTAACAAACATACCAAACTTAGCAATAGCCAAAACCTTTTCTAAACTATTAACTAATCTCCATGAAGGGAGGCACGTACCTTAGCATTAAGTCCCTCAAATTGTTAAAATCTTACCGAGATCTCGAAGCCTCTTTGAATATTCCATTTACACTAACTCACTTTGCTAACTCAATGTGCTATGAAATCATTAAATGGACTTTCAACTTGACTTGTCACTATAACATTCATATAACATGAAACTGCTAACTCAATTGCCAACTCACCATTTACAAGTCTCAAAGTTAGACCAAATTAAACCTTAAATAACCAACCAAACATCTTATGTCATGTGAACTTTGTGACTTGAAACGAAGTCATCTATACTACCTTTCGAAATCACCAATTCCTTTATGCCTTTCAAAATTTATGGCTTGAGACATAGACTTAGATTAATAATCTTTTGATAATAATCCTCAAGTGACCATTAAAATTAAAAGATCTAGTAATATCATTTAGAACTTAGGAAATATAATGTTTTGAATTATGATCAAAACATAAAAGCCCTTAGGATACTTAGGATTCAAAGATCCTAAAATCATGTCAATTATGTTTTAAAATTGAACTTGGGATGAAAATGTTAATAAATCTATTAAAAGCCCGTGGTCAAAATTTGAATTTATTAAAGTCAAATGATATATTTGATTTGATGAAATATAAAATACATTACTTCTCAAAGTGTAAAAATCATGATCAATCCATCTATAAATTTTCAAAATGAAATTGAATTAATCAAAACCATTATTAATGATATATTTCATTTTGATCAAATATCAAATTATCATAATCTGATTGAGCATATCAATTGAAAATTGATCTAAAATTCATATAAAATACTCAATTGAAGATCAATATAGATATTTGAATACTATCATGATAAACCATATAAATTTCCCCTATTTCAAACTGAAAATGTTGTATTATAATCTGATCTTGAATGGAGTAAAAAACAAAATGACTGATCATAACTATTCAGAAATGATAAATACATAGGCATATTTTATTCATTCATCTATTAATGCTTTTCAAAACCACTCAAAATATAAACACAAATTCATAAACCAAACATCATCAATTTATGAAATTAAAAATATGCATCTAAATATACTATTAATTGACTAGGTCACCGACACAATTTTAAACTTTATGACTAAGTCATCTCTATGATAGAAAAGTATTAGTTTTAGAAAATTGAGGAGGTGTGTGTGAAAAATAGGCATAACATATGTATCCTCAAGTGGATTTCATGGTTAAATATGCAATTCATAACTACCTACAGCTTACATAATACTCTATCTTCTTACAACACTTCTTAGAAAATTACTAGAACACTTAACAATAAAAACAAGCTAGGAAAACAATAGAACTATGAATTATGAAATCAACACTTGCAACTGCACTATTGAACCCAACTTCCATTGATTGCCTCTTCTTATCCCAAGGGCCTATATTCGTTCTTAAACTCAGCAATAGGAGGCACATGAAATGCCCAAGAGAATATTTAAATCGATAAAGAATCCAAAATTAAGCTTTGTTTACAACCATTAGTCATCGGACTCAGGGCGTATGATTCTTTGATAACAGGTCTGTGATATTTTCTGAAAATCTATAACAGAATGTCATATCTAAATAGAGGGATACTCCTAAAGTGTTTTTTTCACTTTGAACCTTCCTCTAGTTTGTAAATTCATCATATGTCTTTTTTAGTTATGACTTTTACATAAATTGATTTCAAGAAGTCTCTTACAAACGTTTTTCACATCAATAAAAATGGTGAAATTAATTTACTAACATAACAAACATACTATATCTAAAATTCGATTCAACTTTTTATTTCATAATAAATTCAAGTAATTACATATTATCAACAATTACATAAATATATACATTTAAAATTTAATAAATAAAATCGTAAACTGTGAAATACTTGTATAACCATTTTGACTAAACAATAATATAATATAATTATTTTAACTAAATAATAAAATATCTATATATATATATACACTATCAAACCAAAAAAATACTATATACAATTAAAAAATATTTTAATAGATCGATTTATTAATATAATTTTAAGTTACAAATATATAATGCAATATAAGTCCGAAATTTAGCATAAAAGTCAAAATCATTTTTGATAGATTCAAATCCACGAGAAAAATTGATGTGCTAGAATTTGACATAAGGTATATATGATCATGTTAACTAATGTAGGACTTCCCCTTAAATAAATTGAAAGTTGAGGGCACTCTTGGTTTCTCTTTACTTTCTTCAATACGATGACAAAAGGTTGCGGTAGGCCCATTTTCATTTTAAATTTGAAAATTAGATTAGAAGCAAAAAGAATCTAGGATTTGATGTGAGTTCAATGGTTTTTAATTTTCCAAAATAAAAATTAAAAACAATTTAATAACACATGCAAGATAATTTATTCACCAGAACAGAAAGCGTTTACATGGTACCTGGCACCTTTTAGAATATATGGATTTCTTTAATCTTTCAACACCATACAGTTATTTTTTTACATTGCTTTGCAAAAAGGAAAAAAGGTCCTCGTTTTAATTATCTTTCCTGTAAAACTAAGGTTTGTACACGGAAGGTGGGAGTGGGTGACGGCTAAAGCAGTTGTGAATATTGTATACAAATGTTCTCCACATTAATGGGATGCTCATCGCTGTTGAATTTGGGCACTAACGTCACAATAACAGTTTTATGTTGATGTACATCAAAATCAAAATCATTCAATATGTCAGTTATTCCTAACCTCAAACTGCAACTGCTCATCTTCCTCCGCTGCTTCTGCCGAATTGAACGTGGCTGTTTTTGACGAGGAGGTAGATGAATGAAAGAGCCTGCATATTCATCACCCTCTTCTCTGCCCGCCGGTCTGATATACACGTCGAAGCACAATGGTCTGTCCCTCTTCACCTTTATCCCTTCTATTATCACTTCCTCTACACGGTCTCGGCATTCTTCGCTAAATTCAGGTCTCGCTACTTTTACTTGAACAAAGTCATTATTTCCCATGCAGTAATGTTGAGAAGGGACGGAAACCATTCCAGAAAACTGAGCAGGGGATCCGTTGCAGGTTGGATCGGAGGATCGAAACAATGAAGCGACGTCAATGTCGGAGGCATATTTGAATTTGAGTTTCTGGGCATCCTGTAGCTTATGGTAATCGGTGAGACTGGAGACCTGATCGTTTGGGGTAAGCATAAGCCCAGGCTCGGGCAGGCGCACGGAGGTGGAGGCGAGAAGCATTTGGCGGCGTTTGATTCGGAATTGGCTTTGGCTTGCGCTTTGGGAATTGCAACAGATGATGTGATTTCTGTTTGCACGTAACCATTCGGCCGCTGCGCTTCTAAAAATGTTGGCCATTGTTTTGCTTGAATGCGTCTTGAGAGGGTGAACGCTGAATACGCAATTGGCAAAAAAATCGTTAGGCAGTGTATTTAAAGACAAAGGTGGACGAAGAGGAAGAAAGGAGGCGATATCGTGGAATTTTTTTGTGTTGAATTAGCGGTGGCTTGGTTTGCCATGTGCTCATGCTTTCCCAACGAAAGGGACAGGCCAAAATTAAAACATTTTCTGCTTGTGAAGTTTCCCAGCTGTCGTGGGAATTTAGACGTTTGACGTTTGCCTTTGATCGTGTGGACACAGATTTCAACAAGTGGCGTAAGTAGACCACAATTTGGATTCTCACTTTCAAACGTCAATACATTTAGGAAATCGTTCTTCCAAATTAACCAATTGCTGATTATAAAACGAACGACGACATCGGCTGTAAAAAATTAAAACACACACATATAAGAGCATAATGTCATTGGGTACGTATAACTTCGCTTTATTCTTGTAAACCTCATATGTTTTTACATACAAATCTCTGTGCTGTGGAGGCCCGTCTCGTCTGGTAACGGAAGCGAACGCCTCCCCTGCTCAATTTTCTGGCATGGTTTCCGTCCCTTCCCAGCAATACTGCGGTGGCAACTATGACTTTGTTCAATTTAAGGTAGCCAGACCTCCATTTAATTAGATTAGATTTACAGGGTTGAATGTGATTGTTGAACTTTTTCATAAAGATTTGAGGGCACGTGTAGCGCACAATTTTTCTCGACTCAAATGTCTGAATGGTCTACTTAGTTTCAAACATTCATTTATTTAATAAATGATTGAAAAAATGGTAGAGGGCACGTTATCAAAATCACATTAGATCACGTTTAGGATATGAAAAGTTCTAAGGTTATAAAATCAATGAATAAATTAGATTATACTTAAAAAAATAGTATTTTAAAAAAGAGGATAACTTAAACAATAATTTAAATTTGAAAATTCTTGTGAATATTATTAAAAAGATTTTCTTTTTCTTGATCAAAAAAGTTTCTTAATAACATTCACGAGAATTTTTAAATTTAAATAAATTAGTAGTCGCTTCAAAAGTGTAAGTTATGTAAGAAAGGATGACATAATTTTCGTTTTGGTAAAGTAAGGTTTTGTAAAGTGAAAGAATGTGAATTGATAATTGTATTTTACATAAAATTCATGGACACTTATTCCATATTTTTTGTTGACACTATGAACAACATAATTATCATCATGGTCGAGGACCCAAAGATTATAAAAAGCTACATGAACATTATTAGCTTTGTAACCATAATGGTAATCCTAAAATACCAAATTGTCTCAGTGAAATTGATGATAAGAGAGATGGCATTGATTGACACTTGTTGATATTGTTTCATGATCTTATGCTTCGTGCAAATCACTAATAAGTTTGGGTAAGTTTCCTCTATGTTTGTTAGCTCTTGTGTGATTCAAACCCTTAATAAAATGGTTTACACATTAGAGTTAAAATATATATATCAAGAAAAAATAAAGTTCTATTAAGCATGCATGTTTATTTGATCATTTAGTGTAATTTATAAATATTGATTCTTCTAACCAATTTTTTTTTTATCATCACCCTTATCCCACATTATGTAAAGATTCACTCTACACCAAAGCACTAATTTGATTGTATGTGCTGAAACACTAAATTATTATTAACTAAAGAATTGATCTACTCCAAAACCATGTTCTAATCACTAGAAAATCTCCTCAACATACTTATGATTTTTATTTTTTAACTATTAACATGATAATTGTAAAAAATGATTTACCATATACCAATATTGTTTCAATTTCTAAAAAATGAAGTTGTATGTTTCTTCCTAAAGCATGACAATGCTTTGTGTAGGGAGGAGACATCTATTTCTACTTCTATTATAATATAAGTATATTATAATATAATATAGTAATTATTATAATATAGTATAATATTATTTAAGATAATATAATAATATATTTATAATAATTGTTATTATATAATATTATAATATTATCTAAAAATTATAGTGCTTATAATCATTGTATAATAGATATTTATGTTGACACAACATATTTATCTTGTGAGAACATGTAATATATTCGTCATAAAATTGACATAACAAATGATTATGTGAATAGATGGCACATAACCCACCAAGCCATATTCTTTACCAAATGTCAATTCCATCATATCTTTCTGGAATTCAAGTATCTACTCGATTATAAGTATAAGTACAACATTGAACAATATAAAACAAATTAACTAAAAATGACATTATAAAACAAATTAACAAATGAAAAAAAGACATAATATTTATCTTACCTTATTCTAAGAAAGGGACTGGTAATAGTTTTTTGAGCTATTTGAAATATTTGTGACCTTCACCATAACATTACACAAGTGGATAACTATATTGACTCTCAATTTGAAAATTGAAATTAAATATATTTTTATTGTATCTTTGATATTATCCACATATTTTCATTCTAATCAATACATATCAGGGTTCACCATCTTTACAACTTATAAATATGACATCATCAATTAACTTTGACCATGTATTTGATCTAGTGCAACTAGGTACAAGATTAATCATTATGTACTAAATTCTCATTATCTATCAACACTAGTATAATTAAAATAATGTTTTATTTTGTGATGTAGGGCATGTTTTTACAGTTATCATGGATGAGGACAATGGAGATGGAATAAATTACTGCTAGTGTCATTGTGTAGTGGAAAAAAATAAATTTATTTCTTCAGTCACAGATGGGGAAAACATTGATTATCCCACTAAACCTATGGTAGCTATTGGAACTTAGAGTCAACAATGTTCTATAAAAAATTCAAATGCATGGTTGTTTAAAGACTATGAAATACATAGGAAGACATTGCACTATTCAAATTTGGTTCCTACAACAAATATTTAATTACTCTAATATTATGGGAGGTCATTGAACAATAATAGATATGGAAGGTTCATGTGTCTGACCATGAATTAATTCTTTATATTATCAAGAGTAGAGTAGATCCTAGTGGTTCATTGGATTGAAATTCAAAGGTATGTTGAGTTATCAAATTTACATGTATTTATTTTTATCAGGTTTTATGATTTTGTAGATTGTACATATAAATTTTAATTTAATTACTTGCAAACATAATTTTTTATAAGCTAGAGGAGCTAAATAACCCTTCATCTGAATGTGGTTGGCATGGTTAGTATAGGATTTCATATTCTTGTTAGCTAATAGGAGCACATTCTTGAGGCCAAAATTGGTACTCTATCTCTTGATGGGGCATGATTGGATCTAAAAACTTGGTCATAGATGTTATACACGACCCTCAATGTGGTGTTGGTGCAAATTTTTAGCCACAAGGAATCAAAGGTGGAGATCTCCAATTATGGCTTCAAATTTGACAACATTTCTTTTCAATGTTTCTGCATTCCTAAGCAACTATAAAAACCCACATTCAGGTGGCTTCGAAGCTTGTGGTCAAGGGAAAAATTGTGATTTTAATATTTAAATGCATTGTAAGTGATTAATTTTCAAGGGGAGGTCCTAGAAGTGGAAACGTTACTTGGAGGATAAGAACTTGTCTCTTGACTGCATAAAAGTTGCATTTCAACCTAATTAGTATACCATCTTCCACATATTCATCTCTTATGTTGGATCATTGTGATCCAAGTTAAAACTAGAGGGACTAGAGATGCATATGAGGGTTCTTTCAGTTCATCCAAGTGATTTATGGTTTTCATTTTATGCATATATGAAGTTGGGAAAAAATTACTATTTTCTTAGATAAAAAAACATGTTCTTAAGGCCAGAACGGGTACTCTATCTCTAGATGGGGCATGGTCTAAGCCAAATAACTTGGTCCTAAATGTTAGTCACCACTCATAACATGGTGTAATTTCCAAATTTTATCCAAGAAGCTCTGAAGGTGGAGATCTCCAACTATGGCCTCAAATTTGATAATATTGATTATTAGTGTTTTCGCGTTCTTGAGTAGCTATTAAAACACACATCCACGTGAATTAAGAGCTCATTGTCATGGGAACACGTGTGATTTTCCTATCCAAATGTGTTGGATGTGATGGATTTACAAGGGGATGTCCCAGAAGTAGAAACATCATTTGGAGGGTAAGAACTTGTCTCTTGATTGCATAAAAGTTATATTTTAGTACTGATTAGTATACCATCTGCCAAATATTATTCTATTATGTTATTATGACTGATTGTAAAAAATTAGTAGTTATGTCTTAGAATACTAGGTTATAATAATATGGGTTATCATAGGGTGTAGTATGTTTAAACACTAATTATGTTAATTAGAATCTAATGTTAAATGTGTATTATATCTAAGTGGTATAAACTATAGTCATTATTTCTAATATGGGATACATAATAATATGATATTCATTCATACATTTGATGGAAAAAATTTATGTTTTTTGATTACTCATATGATTAGCATGTTATGTGATATGATTGATAGTAGGATGTAAATTGTATGAATTTTTTGGTTATATTATGTTAACCAATCTTGCATTCTTGATATTCAATAAGGAGTGAGACAGACTTTACTGGCTTACTAGCATCACAATGCCAGATAAAGGCAATCTTATCAAGTGGTGTGTCTGAATTTTGACTGATCTATAGATCACTATTATTTATTATTATTGACAATTTTGGCCAAATTATGTTTAGTGAGACATTATCATTTTATGAGTATTATTTACATGTTTGTGTGATATCTTTCAATAGAATGGGTTTTATGATACATTGCATGTTTAGTTTTAAAACCCATATAACACATGGGTACTTGCTTCTCTCTTTAGATTCGCATGCCATCATTATATACTCATCCATGAAGGAAGAGACATTACTTGATGGGAATAGTGCATGGGATCATTGGTCCCTAGTTGGTGTGAAAAATCACTTAGATGATGCTCTCATTCCCCATAGCAGTACTACTTTTGAGATAAAACATGAGATTGCCACATATATTAGAGAGTCTAGAGAACTCATGCTCTAGGGAGCCATGCATCTTATTTATGTACAATGTATTATATTTTATTTATTATTGGAAACATTATCATGAAGAGCTATAATTACCTATTTATTCTAGATTGACAATAGTGGTTGTATATTATACCATTTGTGGCTAGCATTTGTAATTACTTTTCTTAATGGTTATGATGTGTTTCATATGTTGACAGTGAACACTGACTATTAGATGTCATGTGCTTATTTATAGTTATCACACTTAAATTATTTTATATGATCATTTCTTAGATTCTCTTTGTGTATCTATTTACAATATATTTGTTTAATTTTTTAAAAAATGTGTATTTCTAGTTAGCTCCCAAGGGGGTTATTATAGATTTTCCATAAAAATGCCTCTAACGTAAAGGATTTTGAATGCATATCATACACATATTCAATGTTAATATCTACCTCAAATAATGTGTGTAGAATCCTTATATGGTATAATATTGAAAGGGTACCTTTAGATTCCATGGACAAATAGGGATAATGTATCATTGGGTTTCCCTTTCATTATATCGTCTAACATAAATTCAACCCAAAACAAAAAAAATTAAATATATCCTTAACTACTTAGAGGGATAATTTTTTTGATATTAAACATAGTGATCGGGTTACCACCTAGAAAGTGTTCTTAAGTCCAAATCAATCCTCCAAATGTAAGCCAAGAATACAATGCAACTACATTATATTATCCATAGGTGTTCTGCATAGAAGCATAATGTCAAAAATCTAGGCAAGACTTCCCTTTTATACAAGCAAAAAAAATAATATATTTTATATCACAATTCTAAGGCTATCGGAATAACCTCGAACCCAATGCAAGGCTATCATTCTATTGTTATAAATAGGTAGTGAATATTTTTATTTTACATAAAAGTTTACCTAGTTGATATCCATCTATACCATATTCAACTTATATTGATCTTAACTCTTCATGTTGTTACAAAATAAGAAACCAAACCCATTAATAGACCTATCTTACCATGATATAAATCATTACCATTCCACTTATTTGAGGAGGAACATAATTTGTATCATTATATTTTTGAAACTCTGTGTAGAAAATAATTCAACATTAACATGGAGCTACCAAATGATTAACATTAAATTATGTTGAGCCGTAAAATCTTGTAAAACCCAAGAACTAAATTTCCTATAATGGATTCAAATTAACATGTAATAAAATAACCTACCATTTAAAATTCCAAGTCCACAAATACTGTGGATTATAGTGTCATTGAGAAATAAAGACATAGATAATTTCCTTATTATTTGTTATAATGATAGATATAAAAAAATATAATAATGGGACTACTATAAAAGGGGAAGAAACATGTTTAAAAATAATAATCATAAGATCATCTTGGAAAAACTATTTTACAAATCCATCGTCAAATTTTGAGCTTGTCATTAAGTTTGACTCCCCATTCTACTTCAGTCTTAGCCCATTGTCAACTAATTCTTCACTACAAAATATAGTTATTGTTCCTACCATTCTAGTATCTAATGGTAATAAGTTTGTAAGACCCAATACTTTCTCACCAAATACGAAACTTCTAACTTGTTCTTTATCTTGTATTCCAGGAATATTCAAGGTATGACTTGGATGAAAATACTTATTGTAATTTCAAACAAGATTCCTTATTTGGTTCAAATCCAAAATTTGAGATATGTTCTAAGCATGCCAACCTTATGTTTCACTCTAAATTAAAATTTTCCCAACACTATTGAGTATACCAAAACTTGAATTAGGGATTCTCAAGGTTGGAGAATTACAAATCACATTTAATTCAACTTCTGGCATACTACTTTCCCCACAAGCCTTTAGTGATGTTAGTTGTGTAGATAAACCAACAATATCTAAAAGATAATACTTATTTCTTATGTTAGCATGAATGTAATGGTGTTTGTAGTATATATTATTTTAGTTTCCAATCAGAGGAGATGACTTAGATGCAGGTAGGGCCAAGCTATGCATAAATGTTTCCATATGATTAACCTGACCTGAGGTTGAGCACCAACTCCTTGATTGCCTAGGAGAGTATTATTTTTGGCCATGGTGGACAATAGACTATAAACTCCTCCAACATCATTTAAAATTCCCTAGTTTTATAGAAGGTTTGGAGATGGTATATTTTAAACCATATGCCATCAAGATATTCACTTTGAAATTTTACACCAGGTCATTGTTGTAATTACCCTATACTTTATGGTATTTGTTGTTGATGGTTATTTAATTAATGTTATTATTGTTTCTTCCTTGTATTGTTATCATTTGTTGTTATTAAAGATGTAATTAATGTTTTTGTTACTTCCCTGTGCTCATTGGCATATCTTTTTTATGGTGTTGTAAGGAATGTTAATATTATTATTGTTGTATCCTATACACCATTAATACATTATTATCAGTATTCAGTATTACACTATTTTTTATGCCACTCATTTGACTCACACATCCAAGTCCCAACAACATACTAGAACTTCTCTCTTCCTTTTATGAATCCCTGAAGATAAATCATCCATTGAGAAAATAATTACTATTCAAAAATTTATTAACCAACACCAAAAATACAAATTCAATAAAAGAAGACTAGAATATGCTCATGTCAAGAACATCATCCATTGTATATCCAGATGAGCAAGAAGATTTTAAAATGTCAACAAATTTGTATACAACTAATAAATTGGAAAAATGCATAACAATAAAATGTTAAAATCATTAAACACTCTAATAGCCATATGTAAAGAAAAATAAAATAAACAATAGGTGACATCAAATAATGATACTCAACTCAAACAGATTGTGATTTCCCACTAAGCAAATTTCCTTGACTATCCATGGATATTTATAGTTGGTAATTTGATTTGATTATTATTAACTAAGATATGAGTTATATGTTTTTATGTCAGTTGAATATTGCTTTGATTTCATGATTGCATTATTATGAGTTTAGCTATTGGGTAGATGCATAAAGTTGGGGGATAAAAAACATGACACAATGAAAAATACAAAGCATTTTATACAAAGGGCATACACCATTTTTAAAAGGGTGAACACCATTTTAAAAAAACTAATGTAGAATTAGGAAAATGTCAGTCCTAACCATAAAGGGTGTACGTCCTTGAGAAAGGGTGTATACCCTTTGAAAAAGGCATACACCCTTTTGAAAGACATGTATTTTTTATGTTTTGCAATTAGAAGTATTATTTTTTGAGGATATATTTAGTAAAATAAAAGTTAAATATAAGAAATACATTTTATATTCTTGTTCTTTAAATTTATTTTACTAAATATAACAAATTAGGGCCAATCAACATCTTCTTAAATTGATTACAGAGCTGTAAGAGTTACCATTTAGAAGTTAATTTTTTAAATTTCATTCTAGCCAACACTTAGTTTTCAAAATTTTAGGATCAAAATATAGAATGATAAATGAGGTTACAAATCATGTTACATATGTAACAGATCTATACTATTAAGGATTACATGTCTGTTCTACCTACTTATGTATTGCCTATCTACTTTATCTACTTGAGTATGATCTACCTGATTAAATAAATGAGACATAGCTTGATCTCAAAGAGTATGCCCTACCTAAATACACAATCCATATCTTGATATTTACTATTCGCTACCAGTGTCAAAGTAAGTGCTCCACTTACTCAACTTGGTCTGCTTCCAAGTTCTATATAAACTTGCTTGCAATTAGGTCTCTTCCTAACCATAAATTATCTCTTGGTTTATCACAAAAGGTCTTCTGAGTATTGGTATTGAAAGACTAATGACCTTATTCTTTAGTATTATATCTTGAATTCTTTGCTTCTTTATTTAGATCAAAAGACACTTTTAATGACTTAAAATAGGGTACTTAGTCCCAAGATAGTAATCTACCTTAAGGAAAAACCCTTTTATGATTCCTAAAGCACTCAATCGTACATCCTCATTTCTTTGAACAATACTATGAGGGTTTCACCAGTTATTTTACTAAAGCTTCTTCTTGCATGAAGAAATTGAACTCAAAACTTAGATTATAACAACTTTACCCTTTATAGGCTTATTAGGGCAAATTCTACCTCTTAAGGACTTGATACAAAGAGGTCTACAAATACCTTATTTTTTAGACTCGTTCAATTCAAAAACACAATGTAAATATCAAGACAATGGTACAAGACTCATAGGTGTCTTTATACAGGCTTAAAATGCCAATTAGATCACCAAAGTGCCCAAAATGTTGACTAAGTCCTAAGCACTATTAAAATATTGTGTATAGGTGTGTATGGTCTTTAAAATGTGTTATTAATCTAAGATCATCAAAAGATTTTTATAAATATTTATTAAGATGTTTGGAGACTATCTCTGAGGATAAGAAACTAATTTCCTTTATTTCTTTCTTAAGAATTAGACTAATGGAAACTCTACTCTTTAGGTCTAGATGGCCTAATATGCTTACTTGGAAGGATTGACTTGGTTTAACTATCAAATGATTTGAATCACTTTACTTGTAAGTATTCTATAGTGTTTATATAATAACATTGGATCTTCATAAGAGGTTTATACTCAGTCAACAAAGTTGGAGATGTACTATACTTGGAGTTTACTATCTTTGCCTTAGAATCTTCTTAACAACCTTGTTCTCAACTTACAAAATGAACTTTAATTAAAGGGTATAATAATATGCATAAATTAATAGCCTAAAACACTCAAACTATATCATATATAGTAATGATAAAGTCATTCATACATTACATCTACCACATATATGGTACTACATGTAGGTATTCAGTCACTCATACATGACATCTTCCTATCGTCATGATATGGTCACTCATATTGGACATAAATGCAACTAAAAACCCTATTTCACTCCATTTCTATGTAAACCATTAACCCCTAACCCTAAACATTAAACCTTAAACCACAAACATTGAAACCTAAACCCTAAACCCCAAACCCTAAGCTATAAACCCTGAACCATGAACACTAAATAATATACCTAAACTATAGACCCTATTCCCCAATCCCTAAACCCTAAGCTCTTAACCCTAATACATTAGCCCTAAACAAAAAGCAATACTCCATAAACCTTAAACTATAAAACCCTAAACATATAAACTTAAAACATTAAACCTTATATTTTATACCATAGACCCTAAACCCTAAAACCTAAATGTAAGCCCTTAACCCCAAACCATAAACCTAAAATCTTGAATCCTAAACCCTAAACACTAAATAATATACCTAAAATATAGACCTTAATCCCTAAACCATAAGCCCTTAAACCTAATACATTAGCCCTGAACCAAAAACAATAATCCATAAACCTTAAACTATAAACCCTAAACATATAAACTTAAAATATTAAACCCTATATTTTATACCCTAGACCCTAAACCATAAAACATAAATGTAAGCCCTTAACCCTAAACCACAAACCATAAACCTAAAATCCAAAATCCAAAACCCTAAAACCTAAATGTAAGCCCTAAACCCCAAGCCTAAAACCATAATCCATAAGTCATAAACCTCAAACATTAACTCCTAAACCAAAAATTATAAACCTAAATCCCTAAACCCTTAACCCTAAACCTAAAACCCCAAATTATAAACTCTAAACCATAAACACTAAAACCCAAATCCTAAACCCTAAGCCCTAATCCCTAAACACTAAATCCCAAACCCTAAATACTAAACACTAATTTCCAAACCCCAAACCCTCAACCAAACCCCAAAAACCAAAACCTTTAACCTTACACCCTAAACCCTAAGTGTGAAACCATAAACCCAAAACCTTAACCCCAAACACCAAGCCCTAAACCCTAAAATTTAAAATTTTGGTTCCTTGAGCCATAAACCATAAATCCCAAACCCTTAAGCTGAAAATATAAATCCTAATCCCTAAGCCATAACAATAAAACTTGAACCCTGAACACTAATCCCTATACACTAAACCCTAAACTATGAATCTTAAACCTTAAACCCTAAATTTATAAATCCAAAACCTCTAGCCATAAACCATAATCTTGAGTTATCACCTATATAGAGAAAGGAGAGGGGGCATTAGCTAGGCCACATCTTGAAAGGATAGGGGTCATTCTAACCTATATAGAGAAAAGAATCACTAGGGACATTCATGTAAAAGGATTGAAGGTGGATTCAAGATGAATTCCTAAATAATTTGTGGGTTTTTTAATCAATGGGTCTATCAATATGCATAAATGGCTAACCTATAGCATTCAACATATAGCATACATATAATAATGATACAGTCATTCATACATTACATCTACCCCATACCTAGTACTACATGTAGGTATGTTGTCACTCATACATAACATATTCTTGTATTAACAATACAGTCACTAATACCAAACACAAATTTAGCTAATCACCCTAGTACATTCCATTTACACATAAACCATTAACCCTAAAACCCAAACCCCAAACCCTAAACACCATTAAACTTGAACATTAAACCTTAAACCTAAAAACTACACACCATAAACCTTGAACACTTAACCCTAATACATTAACCCTAAATGCAAAAAAAATACCTAAAACCCAAAACTTATACCCTAAATATAGAACCTTAAAATATTAAACCATAGACTTTATACCCTAGACCCTAAGCCCTAAAACCTAAACTTTAAGCCCTTAACCCTCAAGCCCAAACCATAAGCCTAAAATCCTAAATCCTAAACACTAGACCATAAAAACTCAACCCTATACCCTTAATATTAAACACTAAACCTAAAACATAAAATTCAAAATCATGAACCTTAAACCCTAAACACTAAAACCAAATACCAAATCCTTGACCCCTAAACACTTAACACTAAACCCTAATCCTGAAAACCTAAGCACTAAAACCTAAACCTTCAAAGTTGAACCCTAAAGCACAAACCCAAAACCATAAAAACTCAAAAAAAAAACATAAAACCTAAATCTTCAAATTGGATAAACCCTTAACCTTAAAACCTAAATGCCATAACCTAAACAATCAACCCCAAACACTGAACTATAAACTTTGAACTCTAAACCCTAAAAATGAAACCTAAATCAAAAACACTAAACATAAATTATTGAGACCATACCATAAAGGATTGATGCAAGCATTGGTAGTTTATATCAACCCCCTCTCCACTTTCCTATCATAATTCCTATACAAGCATAAAGATTCCAATGCAAGGACAAAACATGCTATAACAAAGTCAGTGGCACAGATGCTAATAATTTATACTCATAACCCACATCATTCTTTGAGAATACCTCAAAAATATGAGAAGATTCAAAATGTTCCAGCCCTTTCACTCAATGATTTGGAAATAACTGTGTCAAGAAGAAATATTTCACCTCATACGAAGCAAGCACAAAGAGGTAATCTTTGATCTATCATCATTTTTCATCATCCCTCTTCATTAAAAATGACATTTTTTCATGCAAGTGAAAAGAGGATATTATCTTATTTCTACCATGTAAATCGTTTAGCAATCTCCCTAGATTAATCCATCATGACCCTGTTTGATCTACTAGACATGAATGAGAATAATAACCCTAGTACATTCCAATCAAAATAAAAGAAATTGAAACATAATTCAATATTCATCTAAAAACATACTTTTTAGTTTGAAATAATTTTATACTGACTAATAGATTATAACACACTCTACTAGATGAGGAATTGACTATAGATGATGAAATAGTGATTAGGTATGATGAAGGATAATGAGGGAATGGTTAGGGACAACGAGGGATGAAGATAGATGAGGAAGGGGTGACTAGGGATGATTAGGGATGATGATGGCTGATGAGGGAGTGATTAGGGATGATGAGAGACAATTAAATATGATGAGGGTTGATGAGGGATTGATTAGGGATGATGAGGGACAATTAAGGATGATGAAAGATTGACTAGGGATGATAAGAAATGATGATGGTTAAGGAGGGAGTTATTAGGGATGATGAGGGATGATGAGAGTGTGACTAGGGATGATGAGGGATGATTAGAGAGTGATTAGGTATGATTAGGGTTGATAAGGTTTGATGAGGGAGTGTTTATGGATGATCAATGACAATGAAGGATGATGAGGGAGTGACTAGGGATGATGAGCGTTGATGAGGGAGTGATTAACAATAATGAAGCATGATGATAGCCAATGAGGGAGTGATT
The DNA here is from genome assembly GCA_037957365.1 of Torreya grandis. Classification (NCBI taxonomy): domain Eukaryota; kingdom Viridiplantae; phylum Streptophyta; class Pinopsida; order Cupressales; family Taxaceae; genus Torreya; species Torreya grandis. Next base: position 2,487,992 of record JARHVA010002428.1, on the reverse strand, counting down.
AGGGATAATGAGGGATAATGAAAACCAGTGAGGTAATGAATAAGGAAATAAGTGAATATTAGGGTCAATGAGGAAGTGATTAGGGATGATGAGGGTTAATGAGGGAGTGCCCTATGTGAATTTGGAGTGCTAGAGTATAACTTTATTGTACATGACTTTAGAATAATGCAGAGATTGGAATTAAAGAATGCATGGATTGATCATCTATCTGACATTTGTTTTAGAGTGAATTTTATATTTTTTGAATGAATTTGAATGGTTTTTTGATTTATTCTATTTCAAATGGAGTCTATTAGGGTGTTAACTACATTCATGTCTAGTATAAGTTATTGTATCATAAATAAATGTAGATGTCATGTATGAGTGAATGCATACATATATGTAATAGGTATACATGTGACAGCTGTCATGTATGAGTGATCGTATCATGACTAGAGATATGTTACAAGTTACATGATATAGGTTAATCATTTATGCATATTGATAGACCCAACGATTGAAAAACCCATAAATTATTTAAGAATCCACCTTCAAGCTTGGTTATTTAATCAGGTAGGTCATACTCAAGTAGATAAAGTAGGAAAATGAAGCTTCCTTCCTGATGTATAATTTTTTTCTTCTCATACTTGATTTCACTTTATAGAATAGATTCTTAGCTATCAAGGAAAGCTTGCTTCTTGATCTATAGGTTGCATACATTCTTTCCCTACCTACTTAACTATGCCTTACCTAATTAGTTTTTATTGTTGGCAAGATAAGCTTTATTTTAATAGATATAATGAGAAATAAAGTTTTGAATCATGTTACACATGTAATATATTTATATTATTGAGTATGCCCTACCTACCTTACTCATTCGAGTATGCCCTACCTAATTGAGTACGCCCTACCAATTGAATATCTGAGCCAAATCTTGATCTTGAGTATGAACTACCTAAATAAATAAGACATATGTTGGTCTTGACTATTCCATACCTACCTTCTCATACTTGAGTATGACCTACCTACTTATCTTGTACTTGATTAAGGAGGGTCATATAAAGTTGAGATCAGTTGGCTCTATCTTGGTGGAGGAGAGCCTAATCACCACTTACCACTCCCCTAACATATTACACAATACCCTAATCAACCCTATCTATAGACATGGCCTAATCATATGGATATAGGTTGTGTAAGCACTATCTCCTATAAAATATTTAAGTTGAGAGACCAGAGCATTATCCTACCCATGTAGTTCAAGTTCACATAAACAAGCATGCTTAGATAGGTGGGCATGGTTGAGTTTGATAAATAGATACTCTATATGGAATGGATGGGGATATATATAATTAAATTAGAATCCAATTAAATTATAGAAGGAGCTATCACATATATAATAGAATATGAGATTCTATACCGAGGAGTATGTCACCACTAGTATAAGGATATAAATATCTAGTCAGTCAATTCATAGCCTCAGTATTCCATATAATCTCATCCTTATAGTGATTTAATTCCAATCTATCCTATCCCACTCTATAATTTTATCATCTTATCTCATCTATTATTTATCATAGTTGACTATTTATATCTTCATATCTGATCAATCCAAATCGACAATAGATAGTTTATCTCTCTTAATCCAAATCAAACATATCTCTTTATATATATCCTGATCTATCGGTAGGCTTGGCCAAATACATATAGTCTCATATCTCTTTGGATCGATATTTATCAATCTAAATTAGTAGGATCCCCATACCCATCCCCATCTAGGTAAATGAAAGGCAAGGAAAGGAAAAGAAAAGAAAGGGGAGGGAGAAGGCCCAATCAAGAATAACTAGTTAAATCCAAATGACTATCTATATGCTTAATCAATCCCAGATGTTCATAATTGATCCTATCTCTAATGAAAACTTAATATTCCAATCAAGAATAGTCGATCAAATCTGATAGACTATATATATGCTCAATCCCATCTAGATAGAGGGCTTGATATATCATGTTGATCCATCTCTATTAGTAGGCTCCCCATATAGATAAAGGGATAGGTCCCAATCAATTGTATATTTGGATCCCCATATATATATATATATATATATATATATATATATATATATATATATATATAAGGCCCACATGTCAATTCTATTTGATTAATAGGCTCCCAATACCATTTAGATAGAGGGCCTAATATAGAATAGCTAAGTTATATAGTTCTATATACGGGATAATTATTTCTATCGATATATTCATTTTCATTTAAACAAAACTAGAGATAGTGAATTACCCTATGAAGACCTTTCACCTGATTTGGTTTGTTCCCTCTTGATCATAAATATTAATGGTCATGAAACAATATACATAGATATGGGATAAGTCCTACTCACTCTAATCAAAATCAAACATAACACAACATCTTCAAGTTGATGGATTTATGACACACCCCATAGAAGGGGTATAAATATGGACATAGATATAATCTTTAGATACCACCCTCAATCCAAAAAATACTAGCCCTCATATATATATATATATATATAATAAACCAACATTTTGACCCCTTCTCTCTCTAAACACTTGTGCCTTTCATCTTTCCATTCCCCCCTCGACGGATAATAACTAGGTGAACAACAACCACCCATCTATCTAAAATCCTACTAATCACTCAAAATGAACTCATTATGAGATAGATAGGCATATGACACAATATATATCCATTATTCCTACCAAAACATGATTATAATAATAGAATGGCCTAAATCACAACCTTATATTTTAGTGTAGTTATAGTCATCACCCACGAACTACATCTATCATCTTCCTCCCCCTAGGGATGCCCCTATCTATATATGGGCCCAATGGAGCACAACCTACTAGTGAGCAACAGATCAATAATGAAGGCATATGATGGAGAACATTGAACCCCTCTACCTAGAGGCCTTTTCTTTTAGGCCCTCTATTTATCCCTCAATAAATATATGTTTATATATACAGATAGCATATACTTATCTAAATAGAAAGAGAGAATTATCTATATTGGAGGTTCATATCCTAGATAGATATAGAGGACCTGTAGAGGTGGAGGGGGAATCAATACAAATATCTATAAGGAAGTGATGGATATAGGGATCTAACCATGATATAGGTTATTCTATCACATAGAGGGGAGGCAAAAAAACCATATACACTTGGCTTCTTGGGCCCAAGGCAGAGGGTCTAACTACCATAGATAGGAGAAAGGCCCTACCTAATTTATAACCTCAAACTCTTACCCACTATGGATAGGGTTCGGTAGTCTAATTAGATATTTTATCTATCAATATATATGTCATATCAAGTGTATCTGTAGTCATAATCAACACTTGGCCAATAACCTACCCCTCCACTATAAATATTGAGCCTATAGCTAGGCTCAAACAACTTGAATAAGAACCAAACAAAACACTCGAAGAGGTGATATATGCAATATACCAATAAAATAAAGTAAGTCAAATAGTAAGCCCTACACTCATGTTAAATAAATATAGTATATAATAATTCACATATATCATATCTAGTTATTCTTTTTTCCCATCTTATACAATCATGTTACGTATATAATTATGTTACTTATGTTTCCCATCCCATAGAGTCACCCCTATAGTGACTTATTTTACCCATATAATAAAGTAATGCCATTATTTAGTTTATAGTGTGACTATAGATCTACGTATTTATTCCAGTCATATTATATGAAAAGGCTTGCCTAAAGGGAGAGGTGGAATATAAAATTGAAGTAAGTCCATCGAAAGGGTGAGGTTTTGATGAGGGTATAGATATAAAACCTTAATAATAGTTAGAATTTATTACCCTAGGGATAAAAAATATTGAATGTTGATACCCTGAATGTATCCAAGTGATTGATTAAATGGGGTGAACATTCTTATTAAATAATTGAGAGATTAGAGCATTATTCCCTATCGAATATTATAGTTGATAGACCATAGTGATACACTACCCATGTATTTCAAGTTAGATTAATTCAGAGTAGTGATTTAAATAGGGTTAGATAGATAAGCATGGTCAAATAGATGGGCATGGTAGGGTTTAACAAACAGAGACTCTATATGGATTTGATGGGGAGACAAACAATTAAATTACACTCCAATTAAATTAGATATAGTCATCTTGATCAATCAGAGATGATGAAGTAATGATTAGGGATGGTGAGGGATGGTGATGATCAATGAGGGAGTGATTAGGGATGATGAGGGAATGATTAGAGATGATAAGGGATGGTGGGGGTCAATGAGTGAGTGATTAGCGATAATGAGGGATGAGGAGGGAGTGCTTATGGATGATGAGGGATGATGAAGAAGTGATTAAGGATGATGAGGGATGATTAGTGTTATTGTGAGAGTGATTAGGGATGATGAGAGAGTGATTATGGAGTATTAGGGATGGTGAGTATCAATGATGGTGTGATTAGGGATAATGAGGGAGTGATTAAATATGATGAGGGATTGTGAGGGTTAATAAGGGATTGATTAGTGATTATGAGGGATGCGAGGGGAATGATTAGGGATGATGAGGGATGATGAATGAGTGATTAGGGATGATAAGGGATGGTGAGGGTGAATGAGGGAGTGATTATGGAAGGTAAGGGGTTATAAGGGATATAGAAGGTCAATTATAGATTGATTAGGGATAATGAAAGAGTAAAATGGAGTTGTTATTGATTATTAGGGATGAAGAGGGAGTTATTAAGGATAATGAGGGTAAATGGAGTGATTAGGGATGATGAGGGATGATGAAGTTCAACCAGGGAATGATTAGGGATGTCGATGGAGTGATTGGAGATTAAGGATGGTGAGAGTTAATGAGGAAGTAATTAGGGACAATGAGGAACAAGTAGAGAGTGAGAGGGATGAAGAGGAAGTGATTAGGGATGAGGGAGGGATGATGAGTAAGTGAATTTAACACAAAGTGTTTATTTGATGTGTGTAATTCATCAATGTGACCCATGATACACCAATCACACCACTTTCTCTTGAGTTCAAAGTGAGTGGTTTGTAAACTTCAATTTTGACAAACCTAGGACTCTTAAAAATGTCAAGAAAAAATCTAAAAGGCACAAAAACCTAAAAAATGATTATATGTCTACCAAAAATGGACATCAATTGAAAAAGATATGCCCAAAAATCCCTAAGTTCAATACTGAGGCCCTGAAAATACCTAAATACTGATTATATTGGATTTTGAAAAACTATCTTTCACATCATAAGGCATGAAATTATGAGACCAACTCTATTAGATGTAGAGTGACCTTGATTTATTAAATTTGCTAAAAAATAAATTATAAGGAATATAAATTAACATTGATTTTAATAAACCACCCCCTATCCCCACCTTCAAATGCATTCCCCTTTTGCATTTTATCCACACATGAATTCACTACAATATAAACCATGCATGCTATATGCATACGTACTTTGGTTGTTTTCCATTTTAGATGCACACTTTTTTTCAATTTTAATCTGTGCATGAAATAATGCATATAGACTAAAATGCATACAAATTATAGTTTGTACACACTATAGTGAGTTTAAATTCAAAACCCAAGCCTTTTGGGTTAGAAATGGCTTGGATTCTTAAGATAAAGGCTTAGCCACAACCGAATCCAAGAGTTTTGAGAAAAAAAAAAATTAAACTTCCATATCTAAATACACTATGGATTTCAATGATCCATTTCATAAAATTATTACCACAATAGTGACCATGCTCTCCCCTTTCCAAATATATGATTTTTTAAACTTTTGGACTACTTTAAGGTTTCTATCTATGTTGATTTCTAACTATATATTTTTTAGGCCACTACATGTCGTAAATATACATGCCTATATATGTTTGAGTATCTTTTTTTTTCATTTATCCAAATGCAAAAAAAATTATATGGTTACAAATTGGGCCTAATACAACACATAGTAAAAAAACCTAGTTTTTATTTTTTTGAGGTGGAGGGTGGGGGGGTTGCACATTTGACTATCGATTTTTTTTTAATCAGTTTTCAAGATCTATTTAATTTTAAAATTAATGATAAAAATTCTTTTAAAAATTATTAAAAAATATAGGTTACAAAATAGATGAACTTATCTAAAGTTTCACCAAATTATTTTAAACAATATTAAATGATGATAAAAAATAAGGGTCTGCACAACTAGCTATCTATTATATTTTCTTAAAAAATAAGAGTTCTTATTCAAATTTTAGATGTTTGACCAAGTTATACTTAATAATTTTTAAAAAAGTGTTTTGGAAAGTAGATTCAAAATGATATAATTCATGTTCTTACACCATCCTTAAATTTTGAGTGTATCCATCTCAAATTATCTACAAAAGTTTAGATTTCCCAAATTTCAAGAAAAAACATGTCCATAGGGAGACCCCCTTTTGTCCCCTAACTTTGTGTAATTACCCACATTTGGGGGGGGGGGGGCGGGGTTGTGATAGTGTTATTATTTGTTGATGAATTGTGGTTCCACCATATCATTCATTACTATTTTTTTGCAATTGAATGATCTGACCATATTATAAATGTAATATAATTCACATTGATTCATTCACCTAGGGGGAATCTAGCCTATATAGATATGGGATATGGACATGGAATTGATTCATTATTTTCATACCCATCTCTAACAAATCATGGTGGAGAAATCGATCAACTACTTAGGTCCATGACTAAAATCTTGCAAGTTCAAACCAAGTGCACCCCTCACCCTCCTCAAATGATAGGGATAAGTGAGCACCCATGTATAAATAAGGGACTTCAATTAAATTTAATAAATTAATTAAGTCTATATAGATAGATAGATAGATAGGGACCACATCTTTTGTAAATATCGATAGGGGTTTTTGGGTGTCTATATATAGATAGAGGCCCTAGATTGGTTTATAAATTGAGTTCTTAATCAACCATATAGAATGGAAATAATGCCCTAATATATTTATTGATCTAAAACATATGGAATCAGTAATCATTGATTGATGTATGAGTGATGCACATAAAATTTCCATTATGTCCTTCTATCTATTTAGGATAGGGATAGGTATTATATAATATAGCAGGCACACTAGTGGATGGTGCTCATATATATAGATCGATAATCTATGAGAGAGAGAGAGAGAGAGAGAGAGAGAGAGAGAGAGAGAGAGAGAGAGAGAGAGAGAGAGAGATCCCATAATAGATGAGGGTTAATTGATTTATGATTTACCCTAGATATCTATTTGGTGAGGGCACTACATAGAGATAAGGGGCTTGATTTATATAACTATATATAGGGGAAATCATGGGCCCCAGATTCTAATGAGTGATGAGAAATATTTCCCTTCTATTTATATAGGGCATAGATAATATATCAATGAATTTAGGGATGAGACCACACTTAATTGATACACTAAATTTATGGATGAAATTTTATCGAGAAATGTGACTATGTGATCAAAAAATGATTGATGGGCAACCATACTCATCTCAAGGAGTCAAGTCTTTACTAGGTTGTATTGTATTATATTCATATAAATTTAATAGATTATATCAATCACTCTATTATATTTTGGAAGAACACTAATTATTGTTGATAATAATACTAATTATTAGCTATAAGAACAAGGGAGTGACAAGTGGATGAAAAATATTGGGGGAAAAAACATGACAAAATGAAAAACACAAATCTTGTTTTGCATAGGGTGTACTCCCTTTTCAAAAGGGTATACACACTTTTCTTAAAACCCAAGCCTATATTATCTTAGAATATTAAAATCACTCCCTCATTGGCCTTGAACACCCTCATCATCCCTAATCACTCCCTCATCACTCCTCATCATCCCTCATCATTCCTAATCAAGCTATCATTGGTCCTCATCATCCCAAGTCACTCTTTCATTGGACCTCATAATTCCTCATCATCCCTAATCACTCCCTTATAAGACTTTGTCATCCTTCATTATCCCTAATCACTCTCTCATTAATAATCATATTCCCTTATTGCACCTAACCATACCCTTGTAATCCCTCATCATTCTTCATCATCGATAAACATCCATAATCACTCCCTCATATACCCTTATTTTCCCTAAATATACCCTCATCGATTCTCATTATCCCTAAATTGACCCCTATCATCCCTCATAGTCGATAATCACTCTCTCATTGGCCATTGTCATCCCTCATATCCCTATTCAAACACTTATCAACCCTCATTATCACTAAATAATACCTAATCATCCCTCATTGTTCCTTATCATCTTTAATAACCCCCTCATAAAACATTGTGATTAGAAACTTCATTTCTCAAGTACGTAAAGTTGGTAGGGTATACTCAAAGGTATAGATATAATGCATACATAACATAATTCAAAAATACATTTCTCATTCTATTTATTGGGAAGCAAGTTTCCCTTGCCAACAATAGAAGCTAAGTAAGTAGGGTAAGAATATATGCAAGCTATAGATCAACAAGAAATATTCCCTTGATAACTAATAATATATTCTAGAAATGGAAATTAGGTAGGACAAGAATAAAGCTATATATCAGTAATCAAGTTTCCCTTGCCTTATCAAGTAGGGCCTAACTAAGTAGGTATGGTATTAACAAAGATATATATCAAAAAACAAGTTTCCCTTGATAGTTATTGCTTAATCTATAAGAAAATCAAAGATATCTATAAATAAGACAAGCTTCCCTTGATAGTTATACCTTAATCCCTTGATATACATTGGGAAGGTAAGCTTCCCTTGATATTTTATTGGGTGAAACATGTTGGGTGAATATTTTGTCGTCAACTAATTGATGACAAAATGGGTATATCAACCACAACACAAGGAGATTTACGTCATGAAAAGTGTGGGTTTACCAGATCTAGACAAGGTAAATCTCTCCTCTCATCAAGGGGAGGTTCTCTATGAATATTTATACGCTGGATACATATATATAATTAAGCAGAAAATAACACGTGGGGTGGTATAACAGCATCTACCTCTCTTTTTTCAGAGGTAGTGTATAAAGAAAAAAAGAAAGAATTTCTAGTAGTGGGCCAATAACATTTCTTTTTTTTCAGGAACGGTATCCAACCTAGAGCAATAAATCACCTGAAGTAATTAACAAAAGTTCACAAAGGAACTTACGTAAGCACAAAGTCTTTCGTAGCCTCCTTCACCGATCCAGAACAAATGTAACTGTAGAGTGAAACAAAGCACAAAGTCTTCCCCTGAAACTACAAAAGATAACTGAAACACCAAGATAAAAATAGCTCAAAGTCTATCTTCTACCTTTTAGAAACGTTCTCAGATAATATTAACACACCCACTTTGCTTATTAAATCAGATAAACAAGATATTACTAGGAAAAAGGACATAAGAACTGTTTCTTAAATAACACATATAATTTTAACACAAAGTCTGAAATAAACCTGCTTCTCATTCATTTAACAAAATATGCTTTACAAGTTTGACCACAAAGTCTCAAAAAGTGTTTCAATTTCAACAGAGTTGTTGCTCTCTATTATCCAAGATCATTTACAAAAGAGGTCTCCACTATATATAGGGAGAAACTCTCAAAATTTTAAAAATAATAAAATACAAAAATATTTTAGTCAAAGATGACTCATCTTTGACTTTAAGATATTTTTTTGGATTTTTTTACATGTAATTACATATTACAAAATTGCATGCACTTTTACATGAGAAAAGTGCATGAGAAAAGAGGAAGAAGAGAGAAGGAGAAAAAGGTTCAACTCTTGCTGCCGGACTTCTTCAGAGAAACTTCAGTGATCTGGAAGAACTTCTATTGAAAGAACGCCGATGAAGAGGGATCCTTTAGAGCAACTGCAGTATGAATCATGATTATGCAATCAAGGGAAGAAAATAGCAATCTAGAAAAATTACACATTTGTTGGTCATGATCAGGAAAATGTGCTTGAAAGGGATGAGACGTGAGCGGGTTGGAAAGCAGAAGAAAAGGGGAGCGGGCACAAAAAATGGGAAAATGAAATTTTTTCAAAGATAGCAAAAATGAGGGGAAAATATGCAGTGGCGACAAAATTTGCCGCCCGTGCATATTTGCTGAAAAATATGCAGTGGTGGCAAAATTTGCCGCCTGTGCATATTTGCTAAAAAATATGCAGTGGCGACAAATTTTGCTGCCTGTGCATATTTGCTAAAAAATATGCAGTGGCGACAAAATTTGTTGCCCGTGCATATTTACTGAAAAATATGCAGTGGCGAAAAAATTTGCCACCCGTGCATATTTGCTAAAAAATATGTAGTGGCGGCAAATTTTGCCGCCCGTGCATATTTGCTGAAAAATATGCAGTGGTGGCAAAATTTGCCGCTCGTACATATTTGCTGAAAAATATGCAGTGACGGCTAATTTTGCTGCCTGTGCATATTTATTGAAAAATATGCAGTGGCGGTAAAATTTATCGCCGATGCATATTTGCTGAAAAATATGCAGTAGCAACAAAATTTGCCGCCCGTGCATATTTGCTGAAAAATATGCAATGGCGGCAAAATTTGCCACCCATGCATATTTACTAAAAAATATGCAGTGGCGGCAAAATTTGTCGCCCGTGCATATTTGCTAAAAATATGCAATGGCGGCAAAATTTGCCGCTCGTGCATATTTGCTGAAAAATATGGAGTGGTGGCAAAATTTGCCGCCCGTGCATATTTGCTAAAAAATATGCAATGGCAGTGAAATTTGTTGTTCGTGCATATTTGCTAAAAAATATGCTAAGCTCTTTGAAATTTATCAAAAATTTGGGCATTCTGATTACATTAAAAACACAATGAATTTCACGTTTGCTGGGAAATCATTACTAATAAAGGTCACAAACTTTCCAAAGAAGTTAGTTGACAAAAACCTGAGATCAAGAGAAACTTGCCTCGAAAGATGAACCTAGAGAGAAAAAATGAAACAGACAAATTTTGTAGGGGTTGTTCCAAAAAATGAGCTAGGCTAATTTTGGAAACAACAGTTGGCTCATGTTGGGGAACTACCTTCTATTACGAAAAATGATTGAAGGGGGTAGAATCCAGAATCTCTAGTGCCTTGAAGTGTGCCATTGGGCTACGGAGTCATGCTACCCAAAAAGAAAGGCTCCAAAAATGAAAACAAAATGAACAAAACAAAGCAAAAGACTATACAAATATACATATGTACAGGGGGTCTCATCCGATACTTCAAGAATTGAAGTACTTCAGACACTGCTCTTTGAGAGGGAGTGACAATGGCGTTCTGTCCTGATAAACCAACAAGAGGCCATTTTCTCCCCAGAATTGATGATGTGTGAATGGAACTCTCCACCAGGAAACTAATTTCCTGTGTCTTCTCTTTTGTTTTCTCCTCTTGCCCCATAGCAAGACTTGTCTTTTGATCCAAAAACTATGAATCCTTGTTTTCTTAGAGAAGAGCTCCTTTTCCTGATCATGATGCATAGTAGCATGGTTAGCTACCATAATTGATTGCTCTTCTAGTTCCATCCAGCACCTAATTTGATTGTCTTCATTTGACACCCACCACTGATTGGCACTATCAGGTCCACTTGTCGTTGTTTCATCTGAACCAATTTTTTGGTTGGCATTCTCAAGGGCTTTAACAAGCTCTTCATGAACCTCTTATGTGGTCAAAAAATAATTACCCCTGCCTGAGGACTCAAACAGAATTTGAGTCGTCGGGGTTGACGTTTAGGTGACCACGTACTTTGCCTCTCTCAAGAAGCAACCTCTGCATCATGCCTTTCACAGGGATTCTTGTCTGGGACAAGTCTATGCTCAATTCTCCTTCGACATCCTTGCAAAAGTTATGTCCAAGCAGAATGCCATATGAGGCTGGGATGTCAGCTACCAGAACTGTCATCTTGATCCTCTTGTAAGGGAATATTGCAAATGCAAATTGGGCATCTTTGATTTGCCCCAATAGTGGTACTTGTTTATTCTCCATGGAGAAACATCTCCCAAAAATTTTAGTCAACATGAGACTAAGAGATTTTGCCACTTTAGCAGGCATGACATTGTCAGATGCACAAGAATCGATGATGCAGTTGATCAGCTTGCAACCATTTATTAACAGGGAAACATAGAAAGGATCTATTTTCCTAGAAGCAGCAGGGGGAGAAATGACAAGGTTACTCCAGGTAGATACATTCTTTGGGGGATCATGAGTTACCTTTAGAATTTCTTGTCTTACAGGGACAGCTATACCTTTCACACATTCTGCCAACCTATCCAATTGTTCAGGATGGGCTTGTAGAAATTCAAATTTAGACATTTGAATTTTATTCTTTTTGACATGCTCAATTATGTCAAATGTCTGAATTGGACTAGGCACAGAGGATGGGAGTTCACTCTTTTGGTTTTTGGGAGGGGGAGGGCTGGTTTGCAAAGTTGATGTAGAGGGTGCAGAGATGCTTGAGGTACGTACCTTTTCAACAGTCATCAGGTCCTTTGGTTGGAAGGGCAGAGTGGTTCCTCACTTGGCAATTGAAACTGTTGGCTAAGCTTGCTCCTCTATCTTCTCTTTATTAGCTTGTCGAGCTGACTAATTCTGGGACTGGGTGAATATGGCATATGATCCCTCAGCTACATTCCCCTCACTTATGGGTTCATCTTTATAATTTAGGTAACTAATGACAGAGTCACCAGCTAATTCTTCTTCCTACTCTTCAAAGAGATTAACATCATATTGTTGGTCCAACTCAAGTTGGAAAGGAGAAGTGTGTTCCATTTCTAGATATCCAACCGTTAAGTTGGTTGGATGTGCTTCAAGGGCGAGGTTCCTCTATGAGAGAGGAAGACGATTTGGCTGCCCTTGATTCCTAGCAGCATTGCCTTGGTATGCTTGATTCTAAAATGTCCTCCTTGGCATATCCTGATTAGGAAAAGCAGACATAACTTGGGCCATCTGTCTTCTGAGAGCTAGCATTTCATTTGCTAATTTTTGTACCATAGGATCTGTAGTACTTGAAGAAGAGCTTTCAATAGATGAAGAGAATCTATTTTTACTAGAGTCTTTTTTGATCTTACTTGCCAGGATAAGATCGTCTTTAATCTCAGTAGCCAAATTTTGAGCCAATGCTAGATCCATAGGGCCGGCTCGCCTCAATAGGAAACTTACTTCGGGAAGCTATGAGTTGATAAAAAAGCACTTGAGGTTCTCTGACGTGGGCTGAGCAACAGTTGGAATCTGGTTCCTTGTTGAATTTAGCTATGAAATCCCTCATGGGTTCCTGGGATTCCTTTTTCATCTGTGTTAGCTACGCTAACAAGGCATGTGCATCTTCAACAAGTTTAAACCTAGCTTCAAATTTAGCTTTGAGCGTGTCCCAGTCAGTTACTGACCCAGCCTGTAGGTGGTAGAACCAATCTGTGGCAGTGTCTTGCAGGGTTTTCACAAAAAGTCTCACTGCTACATCCTCAAATTCCACATCGATTACGCCACATGCTATAGAGAAAGTGGCGATATGCTCGTCGGGATGAACCTTTTCATCACCAAAAAACTTAAGATTTTTTTTTTTAGAACTACGAGGTAGTTCATGCAAAGGTGCAATCAAATTAAGAGGACCAAAGGAATTACCCCATGGGCCTTGAGCCATTATGATAGGACAATTAAATGGTGGGATAAAAAATCTTAGTGGAGTGTTTATAGGTAGGGCCTGATTAACAACAGGAGAAGAAGCTCTACCTTGCATCGGTGACCTGATAAGGTTAGGAGGAAAACACTTAAACCGTTGGAGGAAAGGTGACGGAGGAAAGAGATTAAAATTGCTCTGTTGTGCCAACTCAAACACGGGGTCAAAAACACACTTGGCTCTTTGGCTTCTTGTGTAGCATGGAGTTGCTAGATTTCTAATGAAAAAGGGACTAAAACTGCTTCAAGTTGAAGCTTGAGGCTTCAAAATGCATGTTCGTAATCCCTAGTGGAGTCGCCAAAAAACTGTTGGGTGAATATTTTGTCGTCAACTAACTGATGACAAAACGGGTATATCAACCACAACACTAGGAGATTTACGCCACAAAAATTGTAGGTTTACTAGATCTAGATGAGGTAAATCTCTCATCTCATCAAGGGGAGGTTTCCTATGAATATTTATACGCTAGATACATATATATAATTAAGCAAAAAATAACACATGGGGTGGTATAACAACATCTACCTCTCTTTGTTTAGAGGTAATGTATAAAAAACATAAGAAAGAAATCCTAGTAGTGGGCCAATAACATTCCTCTTCTTTGAAGAACGGTATCCAACCTAGAGCAGGAAATCACCTGAAGTAATTAACAAAAGTTCACAAAGGAACTTACGTAAGCACAAAGTCTTCCGTAGCCTCCTTCACCGATCCAGAACAAACGTAATTGTAGAGTGAAATGAAGCACAAAGTCTTCGCCTGAAACTACAAAAGATAACTGAAACACCAAGATAAAAATAGCTCAAAGTCTATCTTCTACCTTTTAGAAATGTTCTCAGATAATATTAACACACCCACTTTGCTTATTAAATCAGATAAACAAGATATTACTAGGAAAAAGGACATAAGAACTGTTTCTTAAATAACACAGATAATTTCAACACAAAGTCTGAAATAAACCTACTTCTCATTCATTTAACAAAATATGCTTTACAAGTTTGAGCACAAAGTCTCAAAAAGTGTTTCAATTTCGGCAGAGTTCTTGCTCTCTATTATCCAAGATCATTTACAAAAGAGGTCTCCACTATATATAGGGAGAAACTCTCAAAATTTAGAAAATAATAAAATACAAAAATATTTTAGTCAAAGATGACTCATCTTTGACTTTAAGATATTTTTTTGGATTTTTTTACATGTAATTACATATTACAAAATTGCATGCACTTTTACATGAGAAAACTGCATGAAAAAAGAGGAAGAAGAGAGAAGGAGAAAAAGGTTCAACTCTTGCTACTGGACTTCTTCAGAGAAACTTTAGTGATCTGGAAGAACTTCTATTAAAAGAATGCCGATGAAGAGGGATCCTTTAGAGCAACTGCAGTATGAATCATGATTGTGCAATCAGGAGAAAAAAGTAGCAATTTGAAAAAATTGCACATTTGCTGGTCACGATCAGGGAAATGCGCTTGAAAGGAATGAGACGTGAGCGGGTCGAAAAGTAGAAGAAAAAGGGAGCCAGCATGGAAAATGAGAAAATAAAATTTTTCCAAAGATAGCAAAAACGAGGAGAAATTATGCAATGGTGGCAAAATTTGCTGCCCATGCATATTTGTTGAAAAATATGCAGTGGTGGCAAAATTTGCCGCCTATGCATATTTGCTGAAAAATATGCAGTGGCGGCAAATTTTGCTGCCCGTGCATATTTGCTGAAAAATATGCAGTGGCGGCAAAATTTGCCGCCCTTGCATATTTGATGAAAAATATGCAGTGGCGGCAAATTTTGCCGCCTGTGCATATTTGCTGAAAAATATGCAGTGGCGCCAAAATTTTCCACCTGTACATATTTGCTAAAAAATATGCAGTGGCGGCAAAAAATTTTACTCGTGCATACTTGCTGAAAAATATGCAATGGCGGCAAATTTTGCCGCCCATGCATATTTGCTGAAAAATATGTAGTGGTGACAAATTTTGCCACCCATGCATATTTGCTGAAAAATATGCAATGGTGGCAAAATTTGCCGCTCGTGCATTTTTGCTGAAAAATATGCAGTGATGACAAAATTTGCCGCTTGTGCATATTTGATGAAAAATATGCAATGGCGGCAAAATTTGCCACCCGTGCATATTTGCTGAAAAATATGGTAAACTCTTTAAAATTTATCAAAAATTTGGGCATTCTGATCACATTAAAAACATAATGAATTTCACGTTTGCTGGGAAATCATAACTAATAAAGGTCGCAAACTTTCCAAAGAAGTCAATTGACAAAAACCTGAGATCAAGAGAAACTTGTCTCGAAAGATGAACCTAGAGAGAAAACATGAAACATACAAGTTTCATAGGGGTTGTTCCAAAAAATGAGCTAAGCTGATTTTAGAAACAACAAAACAAATCTATATATCAAGAAGGAAACCTTCCCTTGCCTTTTCCCTTAGCATAGATGAATTAGGCATGGCAAACTTCCCTTGCCTTATCGGGTAGGGAAAGCTTGAGATCGGGACAGGGCGTTTATAATTATTTCATCCCTCCCCCCATATACTTATGGTTCGCCCCCCCCCCCCCCCCCCCCCGCCCCCATTCCTATGATATCTCTTGATTTATTATATTAGAGACTGAGGCATATTAAGAGTATGATAAGACCCCATTTGGGTTGGGAAACACAATCTAATGGATTGGTGACCACCTATCCATCTATTTGGTGATTCTCTCTACTATAGACATAATCCCAATGACATATATAGAAAATGATAACTCGATTATGGGGTTAGGATTAGAATTCTCAACTAGTCTCTAATCACCCCTATTTATATAGATATAGATTGGGATTATCAACTCTAGGATTGGGATTCTTAGATTTCTATATATATATATATATATATATATAATTAAATGCCATCCTTCACTTGCATTCATGCATATTTATTCTATCCTAGGGTTATAGATAGACACTCTCTCCCTGATCTAGGCATAGATTACCATATAGATCTCTAAATCCCACCAGATAATTAGATGATATCTCTAAATTCATTATTTGAGTGAAAGAGGATGAGTGAAAGAAGAGTTTATTTGAGCCTTATTAAAGTGATTAAATTTTGGAATTGGAATAGAATCCAATTGGGTACAAGAAATAAGCCACTAAACCCACCATCAAGGTATTGGAGGGAGTGATTAGGGATAAGGAGGGATGACTGAGGAGTGATTAAGGATGATGAGGGATGATGAAGGATAATAAGGTTCAATGAGGGAGTGATTAAGGACAATGATGGATGAGAAGGTTATCAGAGTTGTTTCTAGAATCTGGATAATGCGAATGCAATAGAGACGTGATCACACGAGATGAAGCTAGTGCACATCACATAGATGCTAAAGCAATTTGAAATTATACAAGAAGATAAATTACATAAGACAAATAGGAGAAAACCTAATATCTGATTAACATGAGATGGCCAAAGTGAAGAATACATATAGGAGAGTACGTAACTCCTCCACAAAATGTGGTCAAGGCACTCCAAGAATAGACTGTAACTCCTCCATGAAAGGTGGTGACAAAGTGCTAAGAATAGAGAAGTAACTCCCATCAAGGGAGTTACTTATGACATTCTTATAACACCTATGACACATCTATGACACACATCTCCACATAAGCTAGCCTATCGCACGAATGTAGGAAAACTCCAAGTATGCACAAAAAATAATTTCCCTAATTAAATAATAGGGAAAAATAAAAACCTACACTAATACCCCCTAATAAGCGCAGCTTAGGTGGGCAGTGTGGAAATATAAAACGGGTCCCATCAACTAGGCCTGATGAGGTACCCATGTACAAATGCAATCTCTCATAAGATAGAGAAAAGGAGAAAACCCGTAGGAAAAAACTCCCCCCCCAAAAGAGAGACATAAAAGAAATGAAGAGGCTAGTGGCCCCCACCAAAGATGATGCTACTATAGATGTGGACCGCACCCCAAGAAGTGCTGATAGATGAATGAACTTGCTCTCAGTAAAAAGTTTGGTGAAGATGTCTGCAAGCTACTCTAAAGACTGGCAAAATATCAAGTCAATGACTTGACTATGAATAAGATCTTGAATGAAATGCATGTGAATCTGTATGTGCTTGGTCTGATGGTACTAAACTAGATTCTTGCAAATCTGAATGGAACTCTGGTTGTCACAATAAATGATGGTGTGCTACCTATTAGGAATGCCAAACTCAAAAAGAATCCCTTGAAGCCAAATAGCCTCAGTAGCTGCATTAACAGCTCCCTTTTACTCTGCCTCTGTGGATGATATAGCAATAACATTCTACTTCTTGCTAGACCAACTGATAGGATCAGAACCTAGAGAGAAATTGTAACCAAAAGTGGACTTGTGAGTCTATGAATCACCAGCCCAGTCTGAATCTGTATATCCAACCAAGTCAACCTCTATGACAAATCTATAATGAATCTCGTATCTATGTGAACCCTGTATGTAATGCAAGATCCTCTTAGTTGCTTTCCAATGCATCTCATGAGGTTCCTACATAAATCTAGAGACAAGTCCCACTGTATATGATATATCAGGCCTGGTGTGAGTCAAGTAGATGAGATTGCCAACAAGTTGTCGATATCGAGTGGCATCAACCAATGGTGAAGAACAATCAGCCTCAAGATAGAAAGGGAGTCAGAGATGGCTTGCAGTCAACCATGTGAAATTGAGCTAGTAAATCAAGAGCATACTTAGGTTGTGCAAGAGAAATCTCTGAATCTAACTGTGAGATCTTGATGCCAAGGAAGTAGTGAAACAAACCCAAGTCTATAATGTCAAATCTGTCCTGGAGAGATGCCTTCACTATTGTAATAGCCGATGAAAAACTCCCAGTGATCAAAAGGT
This sequence comes from Torreya grandis, assembly GCA_037957365.1. Lineage (NCBI taxonomy): Eukaryota > Viridiplantae > Streptophyta > Pinopsida > Cupressales > Taxaceae > Torreya > Torreya grandis. The sequence goes on along the minus strand of JARHVA010002428.1, from coordinate 2,469,475 downwards.
CATCAACATATAGAACCAAAATTAGGAGCGAATCATCCTACCGCAAGAAGTAGACATTGGGGTCAGAATGGCACCTAGTGAAACCCACTATGAGAAGGAAGGAATCCATCCTTGCATACCAAGCTCGAGGGGCATGTTTGAGGCCATAGATAGATTTATTAAATATGCATACTAAGGAAGAATCCTGAATAAATCCTGGTGGCTACTCTGTGAAGAAAGGCACTCTTCACATCTATCTGGTGCACATCCCAACCATGTGTTGTGGTAGTAGCCAAGGTGAGTTGGATAGAAATCATCTTTGCAATGGGTGTAAAGGTCTCTAAGTAGTCAATGCTTGCCACCTGTGAGAAACCCTTGGCGACCAATTGCACCTTGTACTTATCAACTAACCCATCTTCTACAAACTTGGTCTAATATATCCACCTACATCAAACCATCTTTCTTTCCTTAGGAAGTGAAGTCAAATCCCAAGTGTGATTTTTGATTAAGGAAGAATATTCTTCCTCCATAGCACTATCCCACTCAAGTACCCCCGATGCCTCTCAAAATTTTTGTGGATCTGAAACTAAAGCAAAAAAGGCATGTGGATCTCTCTAAAAATCCCCCCTAGTACGTCTATCATCTGCGAGATCTCCTGCCCAAGTGCCAACACTCTCAAGTGTTTGTTTGGCCTAAAGTGGCCTGAAAGTGGGTGAGTCAGGTGCTAACTCCTCATCCTCTAACTGAATAGAGGTGGATGACTCTACATCACTATCCTCGCTGTCTGAACTCGAAGAAGATGTCTCTGGCTTAAGAACCTACTGTGGCTGATCTGAATCTAATGAGAAATCATCATGAAAAAGTAGATCTAATGAGGGAGAAGAAGTGCCAAGTGTTGAGTCTCTAAGACTTTCTAAAGAGTGGACACTTCTCTCAATGAACAATTCATGAGTGATCGGGTCTAGAAGGCGATACCCCTTAATACCATCTAGATATCCTACAAAGATGCAAGGCTTATACTGACGTTCCATAGCTTTGCATTTTTTCTTCGGTATGCAGGCCATGGCTAGGGATCCGAAAACCCTAAGGTACTCAACATCAAGTTTCCTTTTATGCCAAGCTTCAAAAGGTGTTATCCCTTTCAAAGCTTTGTGAGGAACCCTATTTTGTATGTAGCAAGCATAATTGATGGCTTCAGCCTAGTACTGTGGTGCTAAGGATTTGGAGTGAATCATATAGCTACCCATCTCTTTTAAAAAATTATTTTTGCATTTTGTAACCCCATTCTGTGAAGGACTATAAGTGACTGTGCACTACAAATCAATCCCCTCTGTGGTGCAAAATTGTTCAAACCTGTTGCTGACATACTCCCCTCCATTATCAGTTTGAAGAACCTTGATGGATTTCTCACTTTATTTCTCAACAAGAGCCTTGAAGTCTAGAAAATTTTCAAACACTTTAGACTTTTGTTTGAGAAAATATATCCAAGTGTACCTAGAGAAATCATCAATGAAAGTGAGGATGTATTTGGCCCTTGTGAAAGATGGTTTGGGAAAGGGTCATGATACATCACTGTGGACTAACTCCAAAGGTTGTGAAGCCCTCTAAGCTTTGCCTTTGTCAAATTTTTCTTCGGGATGCTTCCCAAGGGAGCACCCCTCGCAAAGTTCTTTTGAGAATTGGACACGATGCAAGCCAATGACCATGTCATTTTTGCAAAGTTGTTCAAGGTAGTGGTAGTTAAGGTGGCCAAACCACTCATGTCATAGTTTGTTAACTCCATCCAAATGAGTCAGCAATGCTGTTGGAAAAGAATCAGGTGTAAAATGTGAGGTGTATAACTTGGCTTGGTGATCTGCCCTACCCACTGCCACTGTAGTATCACTATGCAATTCCCTGATAGCCACTGAATATGGTGAAAACTCAACTTTCATGCCCTGACCAATGTGAGTGATTTGGTACACTGATAGGAGATTGGTTGAAAGAGAGGGAACACTTAGAACATTATTAAATGTTTCTCCTTCCATTTCAACTAATCCTCTCCCTGCAACAAAAATTGAGGTGTCATCACCCAAACTAATTGAAGTCATACTATAAGGCTCTAAAGTTAAAAACTCAACTAGTGAAGAGCCCATGTGGTGAAAAGCACCCGAATCAATGACCCATGATGTTGTATAAGTTGCAGTTGCTACAAGGGCCTTGCCCTTTTCTTTCTCCTTACCCTTGCCTTTTGCCTTGGTAGAATCTTAGGTAGATGAATTCTACTTGATGGACTTAGGAACACCTATGTTGTGCTTCTCTAGAAGATGAGTTAGGTGATCTATTTGTTTCTTCATGCATTTATGTTCATCATGCCCTGTCTTTTTACAATAGGCACACTTAACCTTATCTTTCTTAGGTTTAGCATTGGAGGAGGAAGACTCAGTGTTGTTTTTGGTAGAATTGTTATTTTCTTTCTTCTTCTCTTGGTCCTTGTTCTTTTTCTTCTTCTCCTTTGTTAAAGTCTTATCCTTACCATTTCCAGCTATCAAATCTTGGGGTTGAGTAGACTTCATTGTGCCCATTTGAACTATCTTATCTTGCTCCCTAATCAAGTTGGTAATGAATGAATCCAAGGAAGGCATTTTCCATGTAGTGCCAAGGGCACTTTTTGTGGCATGGAAAGTGGAGAAAAAGACTAAATATCTTGGACCTAACTTTGCGAGAATAGAAAGGGTGAGTTGGTCATCTTTTTTCTCTATCCCACATTCTTTCAATTGTAATTTAAGGGGCTTAAACTTAGTGAAGAAGTCCTATAGGGTGTCAAAGTTGCTAGGACTTAGACTTATGAGTTTGTTTTCGAGCTCATGACCTCTCATCTCATCAAGCTTCCCAAATAAGAGTTCTAAGGTGTCCCATATGTCTTTGGGAGTCTTTGCAGTTTATAAATGGAAGAGAAGTTTCAAAGACATGGACAAGCTCAGTAATCCATAGGCTTCATCACTATGGTTGTACCACTTGACCTTTTCAGCATCAGTGCTGGGTTCTACTTCAGTACCCATGGTGATCCTATACAACCCTTTGCTTCTAAGAATGATTGAAATTTTAACCTTCCATTCATGATATTTGAAAGGTGTCAAGGGTTTAAGTTGAAAATAATCTATTTTAATCTAAATTTAGGTGAAGTTGTATTGATTGCAAGTTGTGAATTTATGCAGAAAGGAGAATGAAAGCAAAGATTGCAAGTGCTGAAAAGTAATCACATCCCCCCAAAATGTTGAGCCCCCCCTAAATATGCAAGTGCATACTCAAAAAGTGTTGGGATTAGTCGAGAATGCATCTTAGAGCAATTAGTGCAAGACTTTAAGCAAATAGGATGTCGGACTCAGCGAAAAATGCATCCTAGGAGACCCAAATTTTAGGCACTTTATAAACTAGTTCATTTTTAACAAATAACAAGCTTATGCTATGGAAAATTGTAATAAAAACACTTTTACAAAAAAATGGCACCCAAATCTGAGCTACCATTTTCAAGATATTAAAGATTCAATTTCTCGTAAACTAGTGTTTTTGCAAAAAAAGCACTAAAACATTTTTAAAATGCCTATTCTGAGAGAGAAGGTGGTGTTCCAACCACTCATTGGACTCGAAATGGAGCGAGGAATCCAAAAGAGGTATTTGTGAGGGGGAATTGGCCTCTTGCTAACCTGGGCCTCACCATTCATCTTCGACAGGCGAAGATACAAGTTTAAATTTAAACCCCCAAATTATCAAATTGTTTAAAATACTTAATATTCAGTCAAATTGACTTTATTTTTTGACAAGTCAATTTTAACTAAAAATAATAAAGTAAAAGACAGAATGAAATGGAAGGCCAAGTATTTAATGGCCCACATGAGACGCCAAACAAGGAAGGAGCACCATTTTCAAAAAAAGAACAGATCTGATTTTACTGGGTAGAAAAAAGGTATTGAATTTGCAGACCTCTCAATGCACGGCAGCAAGTGGAAATCACAGAAGAGAAGAGACAAGTTTTAATTTCAACGCACAGCAAGAAGAGACAAATTTTTAATTTCAACGCACAACAGATAGTGTTAATCACTACCTCACTATGCACCTGCGCGTTGGACGCCATACAGCTTCATATATATATATATATATATGTATATATATATATATATATATATATATATATATATATATATTCGTATGGATTTGCATGAGTTTTCAAGAAACTCTACCAAAACTCTCAAATGCAACTGAGTTAAACAAAAAAAACTACTAACATAACCAAACACACGATTACCAGTGGCTCTGATACCATATAGGAGTTGTTGCCAGAATCCAGATAATGCGAATGCAATGGAGACATGATCACACAAGATGAAGCTAGTGCACATCACATAGATGCTAAATTAATTTGAAATTATACAAGAAGATAAATTGCACAAGACAAATAGGAGAAAACTCAATATCTGATTAACATGAGATGGCCAAAGTGAAGAATACATATAAGAGAGTACGTAAGTAACTCCTCTACAAAAGATGGTCAAGGCACCCCAAGAATAGACTGTAACTCCTCCATGAAAGGTGGTGACAAGGTGCTAATAATAGAGAAGTAACTCCCATTAAGGGAGTTACTTATGACATTCTCATGACACCTATGACACATCTATGACACACATCTCCACATAAGCTAGCCTATCCCACGAATGTAGGAAAACTCTAAGAATGCGCAAAAAATAATTTTCCTAATTAAATAATAGGGAAAAATAAAAACCTAAACTAATAGAGGTAGTGATTAGGATGAAGGAGGGATGATGATAAAGTAAAATCAATACAAAGTGGTGGTTTGGTGTGTGTGGGTCATTAATGTGAACTATGTTGCTCCAATCACATTACTCTAGGTTAAATTTAAAGTGAATGACGGTGATTACACATATATTTGCTAGAAACTATTTTCATTTTCATGGTCACAAGTGGATATGGTTTTTTTGTGTCACTTTTGGTAATAATGGAGCTAATTACAAGTAAAATCATCATAAATTATTGGTTGGATGTGCAAGGGTCATAATTTGACTTATCTTGCCATAATCACACATTGTTTTATTGAATTTGAATATAAATGGGCTGGTCATTCACAAATGTGCCTAAAAGTATTTGTATTTACCTTGGTCATAAGTGGATATGGTGTTTTTATGTCACTTTTGACCTATAATGGATTTAATTTAAAGTAAAATCTATATGAATAGGTGGTTGGGTCTGTATGGGTCATCAATATAGCATATATTTCCCCATGCACACTAATTTGGCATGAATTCAAATTGAATTGGGTTGAACACACCTAAATATAGCCCAAAGTTTTTTTATTTACCCTAATCACCAATTATTATGGTGTTACTGTGTCACTTTTTGCATATAAGAGACCTAATTGTAAGTAAAACTGACATATAGGAGTGATTGGGTGTGTGTTGCTTTGAAAATTTTAATTTTGACAAACCTAGGACTCGTAGAAATGATAGAAGGTAATTTAGGTGTCAAAACCTAAAAACTAACTATATGTTTACCCAAAATGGATATCAATTACAAAATCTATGCTTTGAAATCCCTAGGGTTAATACCAAAATCTTGAAAATGACTAAGTACTGACTAGATTTGATTTTGAAAAATTATCTCCCAAATCGTAAAGCATGCAACTGTGAGACCAACTATAGAAGATGCAAAGTGACCCAAATTTATTATATTTATTAAAATAAATTTAAATTATCAGGAATATAAATGTAACAATATTAATGTCAGCTTATACTAAGAAACTAGAAAAACCATATAGAAGATGTAGATAAACCATAACCCATACATGTTATGCAATAACACATATGTGCTACACAAAAATATCCATGGAATTTTCCCCAACTATGTGCATGTACCCATTTATAGAATTAAATTGAAACCCTTAGCCAAAAATCAACAAGCAATAAGCAATGTTCTAACTATATAGTAGGTTCACTAAAATGTATACACTATAATTAATCATGAATTATAATTATTGCTAAATGGAAATGTAAACTATTGAAATCTGATCTAGGATGATATACACACCAAAATATAGAGATCCATCAAATTTATAGAATTTTAAAAATTTGTAGAAATAGAAACTAGGGTTAGGATTAGAGAATTATCATTGCAAATGACTTAGTATTGACTTTTTGTGAACTGTGACTACTTGAAAAGACTTGAAAGCACAAATTTATTAAAAAATGGTGTCTCATTATCTATTGGGATAAGTCCGTAAGAGGTAGAAATGAGTGCAATGCATTATTTTATGTCTATTATGATTTTATCCTTTGAGGTTGTGTGTTGGATCTATCAAAATATGGGTTTTTTCATCTACCTTTGTATGCGACCTGTCTCTATATGGAGCCTAAATTAATGCATGAAATCCTAGTGAAATTAGAACCATAATCCACCAGAAGCACAAAAAAGTCCAGATCAAATGTAGATGGGGAAAAAAATTGGAATTGGGAATGGTTAAGCTACCCTAAAAAACTCCTTGTTGACTAAATGTTGCCTACATATCAGAAATGACCTCAAGCTAATGTAGTTATCCTTTTAGGTAAGATCATATAAATTAAACTATAATTTTTTATTAGAATGCTTGACAAATGATTCCCTCAACCTACAATAAACAATGTTATACTTGGTCAAACACTATAATATTACAACAAAACTATAATATGTATTTTTACCTAGAAAATGGATATTTTTTAAATCAAAAAGATAGGTGCCTTGTAAGAGAGTGTTAAGTATTTTAAAGTGTGATCCTTAATGTGCTTTTATAGAGAAATTTTTTATAATTTTTCAAATAACTGACCTATTTCTATTCATAAGAAAGTCATTAGGAAGCATGTCATTTTGTAAAGATAACCTTTAGAATGCAAAAGACAAGTCCACACTATTAGACATGTGTGTAGTCAACTATTGTATGTCTAGTGTGAAATTATCTTAAAAGGGATAGAGGATTACAAAAGAAGAGTGAAAATAAAGTATTTGCTTATTAGGGATGAAACAAGGAAGTCTGAAAGATATTGCTAGTAATTGCAAGGGTTTAAAAGTTTTTTAGAGATTGTAAATTATCAAAATAGAAAATTGATGAAACAAAGTAAATATGTCAATGACAATAATTATCAAATATATATTAATTAAATTTTAATGTCTACACATTTAATCAAAATTTGATTACTAGATTTTGCTTTGAAGTCCCACAACTCTAAACTCTGTCATAATTTTTTTACTCACCAAAAAAGAAACACCCATAATCCCTTGAAGGTTAAGATTTTTAACATTGAAATTTTTTATGCCATGAACAATTTGGGGTATGATAAAAATAGGCCATGGCCAAAATTATATTAACATTATTTTACAATACAATGAGATAATGTACTGATATGAGGTCAAAATTTAACAATTGGCTCCTAATGCGGAGTCCATCTTCTGCAATCTACCATAATTTCTTCATTTTCCAAATGGAGGTACGCATAATCCCACTTCACATAGTTAGACCACTTATGGCATGGAAATTGACGTGTTATAGTTTGATTTTTTTGTTTAAAATTGTATGACTGTTACGGGGTAAGTAGTAAGTCTCACTAACTTTTTGAAGGGTCAGTGCACCGAAAGGAATATATTCCATTAAAGATAATAGGTATATCATCTGTAAAATTGGATTGCATATGAGCCTTCTCACCTTTTTGTTTGATGTCTATAAAGGAAAATGAAGTGGGCCATTAAAGGTATGAGGGATGTGTTGCTTCAACATCCCTACCCACTTTCACTAGCTGGTTTGATATAATTAATTGAATGGTTATCTTTCTTTGTGTAGTTGATTTAAGTGAACATAAGTCTGGTGTGGCAAAGTGTTAGAGAGAAAACCATTATGAAGCAGTGTGCACTCTACCCCTAGTTGTTGTGGACATGTGTCCATGTAGTGTCATGTGGGTGTTTGTGTGTAGTTTTGTTGGTCTTAAATTTCATGAAATAGGGGTTGGGTTGTCTTAGATAGAGAGTAATCAAAACATAGGAGGGAATTGTTCACTATAATCATCTGAGTGGTTTCGAGCATTATCGATTAAGCTTGACTCAATGGTTGTTGTGTATGTTGGCTAGTTGGCCTATTTATTGTACTTTGGATCGAATTATCCTGAAGAGAGTTAATAAAGTACATATTATCCCAATTTTATTACATTGTGTGAATGTTCATGTGTGTTTGAGTTGATTTCCTGATATTTGTAAGAGTTTGTTTTTCTTTCACTACTAATCTTTTGATATACAAGTAGAATGCCACTATGTTTGTGCATGTTTTTATGCAGGTAAACATTGAAGATGTAGTTGATAGTTCTTGTAGAGACATATCAAAATAAGGGATTTAGGTTAAAAAAATGGTGCCACATGAGTGGTTAGTCTATCAAATTGGCCCCATGATAGCTGGTATCAGAGCATATGGTTTGTGTCTTATTGGGTTATGTTTGCCTAAGTTAAACTATTTTGTGCCTTCCCTTGTCAACTTAGTCTAGTGTGTCATGTCCTAGTCAGTACAATAGGAGATATATCCAAGATGTTACTTGAGAAGGTGGTTATAAAAGGTTGAGAGTAGGTTCAAGACAAAGGTGAAAGTGGTGGTAGTTGCCACAAGAGTAAGTTAAAAGTTGCTACTATGGAAGAAGTCCTTGTCGAGCAAGTTGGTACCAAGTTCCATTTGATGGAGGACCATGTGGGTACAATATTCAGTGAGATCAAGGAGAAGGTGGAGACTATGGATAAGATGATCATGAAACTTACTATAAGTTTGGATGAGAGCTTGGTGTTCTAGACTAGGTTACAAGATAAAGTGACTTTATATCAATCAGTGGTACTAAGTTTGGTGAAAGCATTAGGGTCCAATTCTTCTAAATCTTGAAGCTTCCCAAGTTGAAGGAACCATAGTGTTATGATGGTGCACAAAATGACCATATTTTAGATAATTTCTTCTAGGACATGGAGGAAAATTTGATAGGTTTGGGGGGATTGTCAGATGCATAATAGGTACGTTCTACAACAAGGTACCTCATAGGTATGGTAAAGGTTTAGTATAGAACATTAGATAATGACATTGCATCAAGGAGTTATACAAAGAGGTTGGACTCTTGGAAGGATCTCAAGGAAGCCCTTAGGGATCAATTTTGAGCTAGGAATGTAGCATGGTTGGCTAAGATCAAGTTGAGTCAGCTGAAGCAAGTGGGGGAGATGAGAGAGTAAATCAATTATTTCTAGATATTTTTGTTGGAAGTCACTGATATGTAAGAGGCAGATAAATTATTTCATTTTACTCATGGTATTGACTCATGGGATCAGATGGATCTCCATTGCCATGAATTTTCTAATGTTAGTGAAGTAATTACTATAGCAGATCATCTCTTAGATTTTAGAGATGATTTTTCATCCAAAATCACCTTGGGCCCTTTTGCATCCATGGGTAGAGGTGTTGGTAAGGGGTCGAGTAAGTCTTCATGGAATTCAGTTGGTGACCAGGGAAGGACGGCTACTCTAGAGTCATCAGATAGATCTCAAAAGTATTGGAGTACTTCTAAGGGTGGTAAGAAGAAGTCACTGGATGGAGAGTCAATCAAGAAGCGGTTTCATTTTAGGTGTTTGATGTGTGCTGGGAATCACTACAATAAATAGTATCCAAAGTGATAGGGGTTGTTTGTAATTAAGATGGAGGAGCCAACGAAACTATGTGAGTAGATGATGTGTGTACTCAGGGGGGTTCAATTCTAGGTGAAGCTTAGGTCTAGAGATGGTTCTTGTAACTTGTTGGGTTGATTATTATGGAGGTGGTGATCTGTGTTTGAAAACTACTTCACCCATGGACTCGGGTTATCTTGTAATTATAATTCAGCTAGTTTAGCCTTAGAATTTTGGCCTCTAGACCTCCAGAGGTGTAAGGAGGCTTAGAGAAATTACACACCATCTATTTAGTGTTGAGATAAGGTTTACTTGAGAAAGGTAATGTGATAGCTTTTCCCCATCTTAGAGCTCTTTTATGTTGGATCTATTGCGGATGTGCATGGTGAACACTATGCAAGGAGTGAGATAGGGAAGATGAAGGGGTGTTTAGTTTAGTATGTAAAAGAGTGTAGGAATTAGCAAGGATTTAATAAATCTTGCATTGCTTGCTGGCAGTTGGGATGTTAAGGGGGAGCAACAAGTTCCTTTTTCTCGTTGATGTGAGGTGGGTTCTTCATAGCCATGGAGTATGCTCAAGGAGACATCATCTTGTTTGTCACTAAGAATATAATTAATCAGTTCATCCAGTTAGTTTTAGAAGAGATTCCTTAGGTAAGGGATATATTCCTATTATTAGAGCTAAGGTGGTTGGTCTGAAGAGTTGTCTTCGCCTATTGTGCTCTTATTTTGGAGCATCAGTACTATTTTGGAGGAAGTTTGATGGTTCACTTAGGATTTATAGAGTTTATAGAGTCTTAAAGAGGTTGATCATTAGGAATCATTTTCCTCTACCCCACGTTGGGGGTTGGCAAGATCTTGGTTGATTTTGTGAAGCTATATTGGTTTGGTATGGTTTGTGTAGGCAAGCTTGTCTACATGCTGAAGTTGTTAGAGATTTAATATGTTTCTCAGTTGTTACTAGTTTAATACATTTATTCACTGATGAAGCCAAACCAGGTTAGTTCCTACCTAAATGCCCTTTTACATACGTGACGGGTTAATCCAGAGTAGAAGTTGAAACAATTTGTTGAGGTGAAGATAGTGGGTTACATGGAAATATAAAGTGAAGGGAGTTTCTAGTGTGTTGGAATTAGTTTTTTAGCAAGCTAGGAGAAAGTAGAATCCATCAAGTTAAGGTTAGGGAGTTGGCCTTAGTCTCTTAACTCTAGATTGAGACTGAATAGGGGATGTGCTAGTCTCTTGGCTTTGAGTCTAAATAGGGGATGTGTTGGTATCTTGACTCTGGAATGAGAGCCTAAATAGGGGACATGTTGGTCTCTTGTCTTGGATTGAGTCTAAACAAGGGACATGTTGGTCTCTTAACTCTGGGTTGAGTCTGAATAGGAGACATGTTGATCTCTTAGCTTTGGGTTGAGTCTGAATAAGAGATCACCTCTAGGTTATTAATGGTAGAGCCATGTCGGTAGTGAGGTTGTCACTAATTTTAAGTGGGGGAGTCTATGAGGGATGTGTTGCTTCAATATCCCTGCCCACATTTACAAGCTGGTCTGTCCTAATCAAGTAAATGATTAGCTTTCTTTATGTAGTTGATTTGAGTGAACTCAAGTCTAGACTAGTAAAGTGTTGGAGAGCAAACCATTATAAAGTAGTGTGCACTTTGTCCCTAGGTGTTATGGATAGTGGGTACATGTTTTTGCAGTGTCATTATGGGTGTTTGTGTGTAGTTATGTTGGTCTCATATTTTGTGAAGCAAGGGATAGGTTATCCTAGGTAGAGAGTAATCAAACCTTAGGAGGGAATTGTTCACTATAATCATCTGAGTGGTTTTGAGCATTATTGACTGAGTTCAACTTGGTGGTTGTTGTATATGTTGGCTAGTTGGCCTTTTTATTATACTTTGGACTGGATTATCCTGAAGAGAGTTAATAAAATACATGTTCTCCCAATTTTATTGCATTGTGTGAATGCTCATGTGTGTTTGAGTTAATTTCCTAATCTTTTCAAGTGTTTTTTTATTCCGCTACTAATCCTTTGATATAAAAGTAAAATTCCACTATTTTTGTGCATGTTCTTATGTAGGTAAACACTGAAGGTGTAGTCTATAGTTAGTTTAGAGTCCTATTGCAATGAGGGATTGGATTAGAATAAGTGGTGCCACATGGGCAGTTAGCTCTATCGAGTTGGCCCCGTGACAAAAGGTGTAGGTGAGATGATGTGAACCCACAACTATATAAGTTGAAGGTGGCCTTGTCAAACCACTGGCTAGGCCACTAAATCCTTACAACACTTATGTCTTACTTGGACATATTTTCTAAATAAGAGATTCTGGAGTGATAATAATGAATTTCTAGTGTCAATTACAACTGGAATCCTTGACCCTAGATAATCCACGCCCTTTAATAAGTATCCAATAACATTTTTAACAAATCTCATGGTGTAAATAACTACTTGTGGTTTGTTGAGACTATGAAGAAAATGATAGTGACATTTATGTAAACACTTCTCATAGTGTTTCAACCCCTCGACCTCATCCCTCATACATTCACATTTTATAAATTTAATTTTGAACCATCTTGTCATTTATTTTTTTGTGATAGGGTTATTTATTCAACATTATTATGAAATAATATAACAACTTAATATATAAAAAATGAAATATCAGCAATTAATTTAAAAGTGTAAGTTATATTGGAAGGGATATAATTATTTGTTTTGGTAAAGTAAGGTTTTGTAAAATAAAAGAGTATAAATCGAGAGTGGTATAAATCCATGATCATTGACCATGTCTTAACTTTTATGCACGAAGTGTTAATTAATAATAATATGATATTTATGGTGGATATGATGGCATAAAATGAGGTGGTGTGTTCCTTAATATGACATGGTAATGCATTGTGTTAGAGGTAGATGTTTTGTTTCACAATGAGCTTGAGTAATGGCAAAGAGGTGGGTAAGGGCAAGGCCATAGAAAACATGAAAGTGATGAAAGTTTTTAGGGTGGGTCGGGGGGTGATGTTGAGGAGTAATGGTAGTGCAACCTAAACAACTCTTCATATCTGCAATAATAATAATAAAAACATATGAAATGAGAAGTAGAGAGGGAAAAATTTGTTTCAAATCAACAACAAAGAATTCTTAAAGTTTTATTATAATATTTTAAAATAATGACACTCTACACATATTTTGCCAATCTATACATTATATAATAATTTATGACAAATGCACCTTATAGTGAGGTGCAAGCTAATTTTTTATCTTTAAATAATGTTTATTGTGAATCACATTTTATTCTAAACACCAATTAATGATAAATATAATTTAAAGGCAATGATTATGCAACCAGATGTTCAATGTTTGTTAGTTATTGAACGGTATGCAACTAGTTTCAACATTGAATGGGCATGTTTATAAAATATTCATAGAACCAGGAATTTAATGTTAGATACATTAAAAAAAATTCACTATGTTCTTTTTTGTTGTCTATAAAGTATGATCATTATGCTTTGTTCTTTACTATTAGTAATTGTCTTAACTTTTGTTGGTATAGGATATTAATTATTCTATTTACTTATTAAACGGATAATTATTACACATGTAGCTTCAACATACTTAGGTGCGATAAGAGTTTAAGTGGGTGAGAGGACAACTGTGTTCCACTACGAGTTAAATCTCCCTACTCCTTTATATTCCTCTTCACCAAGATATTATAATTGAGTAAAGTAGAGCAGATAATTGGTAAGGGAATTCAATACATTAGGCAATTATTGCACATCTTCTTGAATGTTTTTGAATACAAACAATGTCATTATAGCAGAATACTTATGTGCTCAGTCTACCAAAAAACCTCTTACTAGCCTATTCTAATAAATTCAAAGAACAGAGCTTTGTTATTTACTTTTAACAACCACATCGACATTGAGTAATCTAACCTATGGAGGCAGTGAAAGAGGGTTTTTTAATTTTGTGTTTGTTTATTATTATTTTAAATTTATTGTTTATGCCTACATTTTGTAAAAATGTTAATCTCTCTAGCTTTGAATTTGCACACAATTCAATTTTCATATAATATAATTAAAATTTTATTACTCTATTTTCGAGATGTGGGTGTGGGTGATGAGTTGATGTGGCCATTTTTTCGTAAATAAGGAAAGGGGTTATGTGAGTTTAAGGTGTGTGTGAGACTCTAAGTGGGGTTTTATTTTTTGTCATTTTGATTTAGTTTTTAATTTATTATCAAGAGACTTTCATTGAAGTTAAATATGAGAGAATTTCAAGGAAGGAGGATTGGTCCTTTCTTATTCATTAGAAACTCATCCTCTGCTTTGTCCAGCATTGCATTGATGAGTGGATGATTATGATTTTAAAAAATGGACAGAGCACTTCTTTTTTCATATGTTTAATCTTATGGTTTTGAATTTGAGTGGAGTTTATATGATTGTGCCCAGCATAAATGTGCTAGCCATTTTTACTAACCTAGAAAAAATGATAATAATTGGCGAATGTTTCCAAGTTAGTAAATTGATTTTATCTTAAGATTTTAATGTTGGATCTTCATTATATGTCTCATAACATTGCATTTTGGTTATGTTATGAGATAAAAAAATTAATGAAGTTGTTACTGAATATAACGTTACCAAGGTTGAAGAAGATAAATCTAAATTTTTCTTGATAATCATCAAATAGGAGAAAAGTTTTGTGGGCTTTCTTCTTAAAAACAATCCTCTATTAAATTTTATAAGGCTTTATGTCTCGCTTTGCTTGCGAAATATTCTAATAATGCTAGAAAATTATTAATATATAATATCTACTTGTTTCATACTAATAATTTATGATGTATCATCTATAATTCTAAACTATTAAATTTGTGATCATTTAATCATAATTTTTGTAGACACATTTTGTAATATTTCATATTTAATTTATATATTATAATTTAAAAACTCTTAATTATTTATTTTTTAATATTTAATTATATTCAAATTATATTTAGAAAAACTTATAACCTTTTACTTTATCTACAAATTTACATTTTTTCTATATTAAATATTAAATGATAAAATATTGAAAAAAATAAAAATGACATTTTATTATTAATAATAAAACATTTTATGAACTCTCACTTTATAAATATTAATAGACTTGTGAAACATAATAATAAAATATTAATAAATTTATAAAGCACTAGCTTTATAAAGTCTTAATGGATAATCGTCTCTTGTAGCTGTTATGGCTATTACTCTTCATATTACATTTTAATAGTTAAACTCATTCCCATTTAATATTTTCATGTAAAATAATATTAGCTATAAAAATATATTAATAATAAATTTTATTTTAATAAAAAAGAAAATTATTTTTTAACATCGAATCTTTTAAATATTTTTAAATTTGATATATGAAAAGAGTCTTTAAAATATAATATATAATTTTATTATAATAAAATTATTAATAATTATATAATATTTTTCAACTAAAACAATTAATTTTATATAAAATATTAAAAAATTCAGAACTTTACAATATATTAAAATTGATAAATATAACAACTAACGTAAAACATTTAATTTAAAAATAATAAATAATACTTTAAATTAAAATATACATTTTTCCGACCTAAAGTTTAGTAATGTTCACATTTAATAATCGGGTGGGAAGCATTTAGGTAGAATTGATGACATCAAATTTGATCTGTGTATTATTAGCGTGACACCCACTGCCCTCTCTTTCAGTTGTAAACATTGTCATCCGCGTTAAAGATTCTTCAGCTGAGACGTAAATATTTCATTATCAATGCGTAGCTTGACACGTAACTGAATGCACCTCTAAAAAATATTATTTTTTCGCTGTTAAGACAGTTCTCAAAATATTATTTAACTTCCCATGATATTTTTAAAGGAGGATAAGACCAGAGCGTAAAACACGTTGATGTGATATGAAGTGAAGTAATGATTAAAAATGTGTTTTACACACCATTATTCAATGTGTTGATTCAAAATTTGATTATAAAATTAGGTGTGTGGTCTTTTCCGGACCACGTTTCACTTTTCATGATATTTTTAAAGAAGGATATGACCGGAGCCTAAAACATGTTGATGTGATGTGAAGTAATGATTAAAAACGTGTTTTACACACCATTATTCAATGTGTTCATTCAAAATTTTATTATAAAATTAGGTGTGTGGGCCCTGACATTGCAAGGGTTGTGTGGTGACAGAGGGGTGGAATTACAAGGAATAAACTAGCATGTAGGTGACTGAAATAGTTGTTGACATTAGTGCAAGGTTGGATGTACCATTGCAATGATGTAGTGACCCTGATCTTTCTGGGACAGAGAAAGAGCTAAGGGGCCACTTTGCTTGACAGATAAAAAGATGAAAAATATTAGACTAATGACCATTAATGATGAGATAAGAAAAATCATCTTGGAAGAGAGTTTAGACAAAATGAACAAACCTTGGATGAAACCAAGAGCTTGCAATGTAGTAAGGATGAAAGGCCATTCAACACTGACATGGTCCTTTTGAAAGTCAATATATTAAATAGATATTTATGCTTAGAGGTGTGAGCCCATTCAATCCCTTCTCAAAAAATAATGATATTATCAAGGATGCATATACCTTGAATGAATCCAGTTTGCTTTGGGTTGATCACCAAAGGAATGAGGTACTTAATTGTCAAGGCAAGATCCTTGGCGATAACTTTATAAGAAAAATAAAATATGGTTATAGGCTTCTAATTGGTGATTAGCTTAGGGTCACTAGTCTTGGGAATAAACTTGATATTGTCTTTATTAATGAGCTTGCCAAGAGATCCCTTGGCCATAGCTTCGACATCAAATTTTTGAAAATCAAGTTTAACACAATCCAATGGGGTTTGGTAAAACTTAAAAGGAAATCCATCAGTGCTCGAGGCTTTATCATGGGCCATTCCAATCACTGCATAATAAATATATTCAATAGAAAGGGGTTTATGACATGCCATTTTTTGGCTTGGAGTGATTTTACAAGGAATTACATCAAGGAATTTTCTTAGAGTAATGTCCTTATATTCTGAAGGGGCCTCGACTTGAAAGCCTTGTTTATAGTGCTAAACAAAGTCATGCAATATATCTAGAATACTAGTGAGATGGTAGCCAACTTCCTTGAAAGCCTTGATTTGTATTTAGTCAGTTGTCGACCTCTTAGCTTATTGAAAAACTCCTTGGAAACTTTATCCCCGATATTCAACCAAAGGATTTGAGCTTGGATTTAAGTGTCATGATATTGATGATATTTGGCTAGCTTGACCTTTTACCTTAACGCGATAATTTTCTTTTGTAGATTCTCATTGAAGGGGATTGTTCAAGTTCATGTGAAACTCCATTAAAATTCCACTAGTCAATCCAAATAGAAACATCATAGGGGCAAGAAATTAAATCCAAAACCCTTTTGATATGATCAAGGGTTCACTCATGATGCAGGGGCAAGAAGTTAAAGTAAAACTAGACAAATTTGAAAGTTTTGATCAGTGGAACAGACCATTCAATGCAAAATTTGATGGGTTGGTGGTTGGATAAAATAACATTTGAAAGCACATTGATTGGACAATCAAAGCTCTTGGCAAAGGGATTTCAAAATTGCTCTGAGAGAGGGCTCTATCCAATCTCTTATGCAAACTATAATTTCCAAGGATAAATTTAGACTAAGTGAATGAGGGGTTGGGGGAGAGATTTTATTTCACATGGCATATAAAACTAGGCCTTTAATTCATCAACACATCACCTCATAAGTAGAGCCCATTCTTTTTCCTCTACAGGCTCCACTATGTTGAAATCTCCATAGTAATCCAATTGATGTATAGGGATTTCTCTACTAGACACTGCCAAAAAACCACTCACTCAATGATGTTATTGGAAGCATAAATATTAATTATCCTAAGGGACTGCTAGTCAAAATAAAATATTGTCAAAAGTACGTAGTTAGACATGTCCACTCTCCAATCCATTACAAACGAGGAAAAACATGAACTATCATATTTATTACTTTGCCACATCCCATGTTAGGGCTGGACATGTGACAAGTAGCATCAAGCCAAATGGTTTTATCTTCCATTTGGAGAGAAAAACTAAGAATTTTCACTTACTACAAGTAAAAAATGCGTAGGTCTAAAAAATTTTAACTACTGACCCTAACCATGTATGTAATGACCCTCACTAGTAGGATTACTAAAACACTAATATTGCACTATGGAATTTTGTCAAACAGTTGATAGGATCACCAAAAAAATACTAATATTGCATTATGGACTTTTGTCAAACAGTTGGCAATCAATCAAACTATACTGCTGTAAGTGTAAACTGAATATGAAACAAATCCACTCAGCTCAATGATTTAAAAATTAGTGCCAATATATTTATTCAAGGAAAGATAGATCCTTTTACAATAGATTGCGACTTTCAGATTTCAACAAAACATGGACAGAATAATATCCTTTCTAAACAGAATACAAAGCTTGGTACATAATTGAATCTTTATTATAGATATGCAAATGTAAATAGAACCTCGCATGAATTCACTGATGACAAACCTAGTCTGTATGTTGTGCCCAAAATGTTGTCTGTACACTGCTGCGAGTACAGGCCGTACTGTACGGACTGGTATGATTTTGGCATTAATTTTGGTCTTCACTAGCAGGTGTCGATAATGCCCTAAACATGGATGCCAACGCTGGGGTAAATGCCTCCCACCATATAAAAATTAATCTCCCAGCCAAGTAGGAGTTATGAGCAAAAATATAGGTTCAGCTGTGAATCGCAGTCTACTAGAAACGCCAAACCCTGCCGTACCTTATTGCAGGTATAGGCCGTACCTATATGGTACTCTATATATATATATATATATATATATATATATATATATATATATATATATATATATATATATATATATATATAATCTCCTTGGGAAGCCCTCCAATTGAACAATGACGCAATCTCCTCACCGAATGACTCCAAAAGTGTTTAACTCTCGAACTAAGCTTGAATACTCAATGAAGCTCAACATGAAATGGAAGAATACCACTTCCAATGTGCAACCCTTCAGAAGATCTTTCACTTCCTCAGTTATGCAATCTCTTGAGAGGTATCGTTATCAAGGATTATGCTGAAGATTTGTAGACTATCACGCCTCACAAATGCTCAAGAAGACTCAAATGAGAAAAATAGACTTGGATGCCAAATTAGAGACCCATGGGGTCTATTTATCCACTTTTTGGAAACTTCTTCTAGAAGCTCCTTCCTTTTCTAGAAGTATCCATAATACATCTTATAAAATCTTATTGCACTTTTTAGATAAAAAGTAACTTTATGAAATAAAAGTGCACCTTAATTTAAAAATATAATAGTTTGGCCCAATATAAAAAGTAATAAATAAATATAATGTCTCCAAGAGCATAATGAGCCATCCAATCACCAAATAAATGCAAAAATGACTCTCTCATCACCACCATCTACCTACAAGAGTCTGGAATAGGCAAATCCTTGTAAAGTGTCATGTCGTACTAAAGAGGGGACATGATAGTCTACCCCTCCTGAAATTACTTGGCCTCAAGCAATCTCAATGCTAGATGCTGCAGAATGGCCTCACCCTCCCAAGTAGCATCCTCAATGGGTAGGTCCTTCCACTTAATCAGGTACTCTCTAATCATCCACCTACGAAGCTACTTCTCTCTGCTATCCAAGATGGATTTTGGAACCAAGATCAACTTCCCCTCATCATCCAAGGGAGGTAACACTGCAGAGGGCACCACACTCTAACCCAACACCTTCTTGAGGCGTGACACATGGAATACATTATGCACTCTACTATCTGCAGGAAGCTCCAACTCATAAGCCACCTCACCAACCTTCCTGATAATCTTGAATGGTCCATAGTATCATGGCTTGAGTTTCTCTACACCACTCTTCTTGAGAGTGGACTGCCTATATGGCTACAACATGAGGTAGACCATATCATCCACCTCAAAACTATGCTCAGTCCTCTTTTGGTCTGCATATTGTTTCTACTGGTTCTGAGATTTGGCAATATTGTCTCCGAGAGTAGCAACTATGTCCTCACTCTCTTATAGTAACTCACCTGCACTAGGTACCCGACTGTCACCCAACACTAAATCCAAAAAATTGGGTGCCTCATAACCGTGAAGTGCCATGAAGGGCGTCATCTATATAGTCATGTGGTATGTAGTGTTATATCAATAATCATATATATAAATTCATTTGACCCAAGTCTGTTGCTGAGCTCCCACATAATTCCTCAAATACCCTTCTATCCATTGGTTTACTATCTCTGTCTGACCATCAGTTTGTGGGTGATAGCTGGTGCTGGGTGTAAGCTCAGTACCACATAACCGGAATACCTCCTGCCAAAAGTGACTCATGAAGCGGCTGTCCCTGTCACTCACAATGTTTCAAGGCAAGCCGTGCAACCTAAAAACCTCCTAGAAAAAGACCTCTGCCACCTGAGCCACTGAGTATGTAGTAGTGATAGGGAAGAACTGGGCATATTTTGTTAATGTATCCACCACCACATAAATACAATCTCGTCCATGTGCCTTGGGCAAGCCTGTGATAAAGTCCATGGAGATACACTCCCACTTCCTGTCAAGAATAGGAAGTGGTTGTAGGAGCCCTATTGGATATGTGTGTTCTCATTTGTTTTGCTGGCAAAGAAGACACTCCTGAACATACTGAAAAACATTAGCCTTAAGCCCTTTCCAAGTGGATCTCTCTTGAACTGTCCTGTAAGTCTTGAAGTACCTGGGATGGCCTACTGTGGGTGAGTCGTGAAGTGTTCTCAAGATCAGTTGCTTAACCTTCGATCCTGGGACTAAATAAATCTTGTTCTTGTAAATGATCAAATCATCTACAAGTGTGTATCTGGTATCAATCGTTGCCCCCTCCACTATATCAGAGGCCCATGTATCCCTAGCATATTCTGATATAATCAAATGTCGCCAATCCTCTGATATTTGGATTATAGACGTAAGGTGTGGCCTGCGAGATAGAGCATCTGCAACAACATTTTGCGTACCCCTGACATATGTGATGTCAAAGTCATATGCCTAAAACTTACTCACCCATTTTTGCTGGCGATCATTCAGGTCCCACTATCCCAAAAATTGTCTCAAACCTCAGACTATTATGATCAGTCTTTATACAGAATTTGTTGCCCACAAGATAATGTCTGAACTTGGCCAGAGCATGCATGATGGCCAACATCTCCTTATCATAAATGCTAAATGATTGCTCAAGCCCTCTAAGTTTCTTTCTCTCATAATCAATAGGGTGCTTGTCCTGCATGAGTACAACACCTACTCCTTCTCCAGATGCATCACATTGAAGCTCAAATGGCTTCAAAAAATTAGGCAGTGCTAGAACTGGGCATGTAGTCATTATCTCCTTGAATCTCATGAAACACTCCTGTGCCTCTTGAGTCCACAAAAATACCCCTTTTTTCAACAAATCTATCATGGGTGTGGCAAGTCATGAGTAGCCACTGACGAATCTGCAATAAAACCCACATAGACCAAGGAACCCCTTCAACTACATAGGGTTCTTTAGTGGTGGCCAATCAACAATAGCGCAAATCTTTTCAGGATCCATCTGCACTCCATCCACACTGATGATGTGTCCTAAATATAGAAGGTAAGTCATTCCCAAATCGCATTTGGATTCCTTGGCATACAAGGACTCCTTTTGCAATATGCCCAATACTGTCTCCAAATGCTCAAGATGTTCCTGCCATGACCTGTTGTATACCAAAATATCATCAAAGAATACCAGTACAAATTTCCTCAACTGATGGTGAAAAAACCTGTTCATAATAGACTGGAAAGTGGCAGGGGCATTAGTCAAACCAAAAGGCATGACTACAAACTCAAAATGCCCACAGTGACATCGGAAAGCAGTTTTCTCAATGTCCTGTTCTCTCACTCTGATCTGATGGTATCCTGATCTCAAGTCAATCTTTGAAAAATAACAACCCCCATACAATTCATCTATCAATTCATCAATGTGTGGGATAGGATATCTATTCTTAATAGTTATTTTGTTTAACACCCTATAATCAATACACATCCAAAGAGTACCATCCTTCTTTTTAACCAAAACAACAGAAGATGCAAAAGGTGACTTACTTGTTTGGATGTGCCCCATGGCTAGCAACTCCTTAATGGTCCTCTCGATCTCATCCTTTAGCCACTTCGAGTGTCGGTATGGTGTGATCATGACAGGCTTAGCGCCTTCCTCCAGCTCAATAATATGCTCAATGCCCCTATCTAGCGGTCTGCCAGGTGGAATCTCGTTGAATACCTTCTCATATTTAATTCTCAAATTTTTAATATCAGGATGATATTCAGCCTTGTGTTGGTCCTCTTGTGTAGGCATCAAGGTACAAATAGCTGCCCACTCTATATCATTATGCCTAGCTAGCCTGTCCATCCTCCTAAGTGAAATAGTTCTAACATCACTATTACGAATAGCCTTCAGCACATGTGTTTTGCCATCCACTTCGAATTGTATCTCCATATCCTTAAGTCTCAGGGTAACCTCCTCTAACGAATGTAGCCACTGCATTCCAAACACTATGTCCATGTCACCCATGTTGACCACATGATAATCTGCCTTGAATGCATAGTTGTTCAGGCGTAGATGTAGATCACGTACCATATTGTCACATCAAAGAATAAATCCATCAGCCACCTTAACTTTCAGTCCATCAAAATCCTCAGTGGTGAGCCCACGCCTCTCCATGAAGCGTGCATCAATAAAGTTGTGTGTGGCACTAGTATCCAAGAGTGTAATAACCTTTTGTCCTACCAAGACACCTTTAAGTTTGAAAGAACCCTCTCTCTGAATACTAGATAAACGTGCCTCCTGTAAATGTAATTTTGATTCCTCCTTTTGTTCAGCATTATCTACCTCCTATTCCTGCTCTGCATCATCAGGATCATGGTACTCTGAGCTGTCTGAATATGAGCCCTTGTAATAAGCCCACATCACCTTGTTGGCCTTTCCCTTAGGCCTCATAGGACAGTCAAGTCCAAACTCTTAAGGACCCTTGCAATAGAATTATAACTTCTTCTTACGCATGTCATTAAGCATCTCCTTATCCAAGGGTGTAGCTGACTTGCCTTTCATGTCATCAACCTTATCTTTACTTTTGTTGAATCCCCCTTTATTATCTCTATATGATGAAGAGCCCTTTGAACCAAACCTGTTTGCTGGCGCTGCAAGTTCCATACTACGGATTTTCTTCATGGCTTCCTGAAATGTGAGAGGATTAAAGGCCTTAACCCACCCCTTGAGTGGTTTGGTCAACCCTTCTGTAAATAAAATGACTAGCCTATGCTCTGAAATATCAAGTACCATTACTGCTAGCTTCTGGAAGTCATTAATATAAGCATCAAGGGAACCATGCTGTTTTAGTTGGGCCAATTCACAAAAACTCACCTCAAGATCTTTGACATCAAACCTTTCAACCAGCCTGTTGGTAAACTCCTCATATGTAGTGATAAGGTTGTGTCCAAGAGTGACTAACCCATGATACCACCACTCATGAGCAACTCCTTCAAGATGTAGTGTGGCAAATCTTATGGCATCCTCTTCACGCATTGGTCTCAAAGAGAGATAATTATCAAGTTTTTGAACCCAAGACCTAGCTGTGCATTTGTTACTTCCATCATAGTAAGGCATGGAAATCTTACCAAGTGTTTGTTGATAGTCATTCTTTGGAGCGTAGCGATCATTTCTTCCTCCTCTCTTATTACTTTGATTCATGAATTAATCAAATGTCCATATTTCTCTCATATCAGGAGGGAAAGTGGTATACTCCAAGTAGGCCTGTCTAGCTTCATCTCCAAATGGAGTAGCTGGAGCAGCATGTAATTGTTCTTCTCTTGGTGTAAAGGTGGGAAAAAGAGGCCTAGAGGCTGATCCTCTAGTGTTTCCAACGCATTGTATTGACCTTTCCTCATTAACTCCACTATGTTCAGCTGTGTGTTGATGATTTTGATCTGGAATGGCTTGCTGATCCATTCTTGCTAATAAGCGTGACATCATATCAAGCATATTGTCAAATTTCCTTTCAGTACTTGCATCTCTAACTTCCTCTGCCATATTTTGAACTGATTTGCTGGTGTCTCTTAATGCTTCTGACAATGTTTCTCCTTCGACCTGAGGATTTTGATTTGGTTGTCTCCGTTGTTCCCTGCTATAATATCTGATTTCTCTCTCACTCATCTGCTATTTAGCTGATCACAGGATGGCAGGATGACGGCTCTGATACCACTATTTTGACCCTCACTAGTAGGATTACTAAAACACTGATATTGCACTATGGAATTTTGTCAAATAGTTGATCAGATCACCAAAAAAATACTAATATTGCATTATGGACTTTTGTCAAACAGTTGGCAATCAATCAAACTATACTGCTGTAAGTGTAAACTGAATATGAAACAAATCCACTCAGCTCAATGATTTAAAAATTAGTGCCAATATATTTATTCAAGGAAATATAGATCCTTTTACAATAGATTGCGACTTTCAAATTTCAACAAAACATGGACAGAATAATATCCTTTCTGAACAGAATACAAAGCTTGGTAAATAATTGAATCTTTATTATAGATATGCAAATGTAAATAGAACCTCACATGAATTCACTGATGACAAAACCTGGTATGTATGTTGCACCCAAAATGATGTCCGTACACTACTGCGAGTATAGGCCATACTGTACAGACTGGTACAATTTTGGCATTAATTCTGGTCTTCACTAGCAGGTGCCGATAATGCCCTGAACATGGACGCCTAGGCTGGGGTAAACGCCTCCCACCATATAAAAATTAATCTCCCAACGAAGTAGGAGTTATGAGCAAAAATATAGGTTCAGCTGTGAATCGCAGTCTACTAAAAATGCCAAACCCTACCATACCTTACTGTAGGTATAGGCCATACCTGTACGGTACTATATATATATATATGTTATCTCCTTGGGAAGCCATCCAATTGAACAATGATGCAATCTCCTCACCGAATGACTCCAAAAGTGTTTAACTCTCGAACTAAGCCTGAATACTCAATGAAGCTCAACATGAAATGGCTAGAATACCACTTCCAATGTGCAACCCTTCAAAAGATCTTTCACTTCCTCAGTTATGCAATCTCTTGAGAGTTATCGTTCTCAAGGATTATGCTAAAGATTTGCAGACTATCATGCCCCACAAATGCTCAAGAAGACTCAAATGAGAAAAATAGATTTGGATGCCAAATTAGAGACCCATGGGGTCTATTTATCCACTTTTTGTAAACTTCTTCTAGAAGCTCCTTACTTTTCTAGAAGTATCCATAATACATCTTATAAAATCTTATTGCACTTTTTAGATAAAAAGTAACTTTTTGAAATAAAATTGCACCTTAATTTAAAAATATAACATTTTGGCCGAATATAAAAAGTAATAAATAAATATAATGTCTCCAAGAGCATAATGAGCCATCCAATCGCCAAATAAATGCAAAAATGACTCTCTCATCACCACCATTTGCCTACGAGAGTCTGGAATAGGCAAATCCTCATAAAGTGTCATGTCATACTAGAGAGGGGACATGACAATGTACTTGTGGGTCAATCAATTAAAATTTGGGCATTCCATAAATAAACATTTATTATAAACTATCAAGGTTCATAATTCCACCCTATTGGCCTTCAAGCATCACAAAGTAATTGTTCCAAAAAAATGTTGCTAACCTTTAGTAAATAATTTTGCAAGAATCACAAGATATTACTCACTCTACAAGAAATCACCCTTGTTTATTCTAGGGGAAGGGCTCCGTAATCATTGAGTGGTATCACATGATGGCAAGGAGATAAAGGGGTTTCCCTAGGCGTTAGAGCCAATATGAGAACCTTTTAAATCAAATATTCTTATGATTAAAAAAATAGAAACTAAGAGTTGATAACTCTCGTGTTTTGAAAATCATATTGGTTGCTTGTGGAGTACTTTCCACGACTAGTTTAAGGTTAAATTGAGGATCAACAAGGGATCATGGAGCTAATGTTTGAATAACTGGTATTGGGTTTGCCACAACGACAACCATGGTTGTCTTAGGGTTAGTGACAGGTATCCTAATGTTGTGGTTATTTTGATTATTGTGTTGACCCGTAACTTGCTAACCATCATTGGCTCTTGCAAGGGGTCTATTTTGCTTGAATGTGGTTTTGGCTATTCGATTCACAATGGCCATGAGTAGACAATCCTTAATTTTTTGGTTCGATCATTGATATTGGAAGCAAAGGTTGTGAAGGTTAATACACATCACCCATTAGGATAAGTGGTTCCCTATAATTTGGATGTTGATGGTCTCACATAGGTATTTTTTGAGATTAGTCTCCACGTAAGCGTACCATTGACATATGCCAGCATAACATCTGTTGATTTCAAAGCAAATGAATTAACCTAAGGGCTTAACCAATTGTTCCAAAAAAGACCAAAGGGTTAGAAGCAATTTAAGAAACTCTATTGAGACTGGGACCTTGAGCTTAGCCTTCTCAAAGGTGATGAAGTATGGGTCCAGGGGAAAGAACAAGTAGTGAGCATCTAACATATCAAGGTCTATGCTTGTGAATGGCAACACATTGTTTAGAGTTTTTAAACTTAAAGAGCAAGAAACCCTTCATCAAGCTATAAACCCTTTTGCAATGGATGTTAGATATATAAATCCATTGGTTGATTTGAATCCAGGTTTAATGTAGGATATGGGCCTTTTGATGTATAATATCATTTGAAATACACTATTATTACCCATCGCCATCATCACCCAACTCATCTTTGAAACATTTTACCATAGACATGTTTTATATGGTCTTGCCCTTCCCTACTATTTTATCATTGCTCAAGCCCACCATAAAATGGAACGCCTCCTCCCCACATAATGCATTGTCATGTTGTATGAAGAAACACACAACCTCATTTTCTACCAATCACCTCCATCATAAATATAAGAGTATTGATTCTTAACCCTTCATATACAAAAAATGAGATGGAATTGACACAAATAAATTTCGAATAAAATAGAACTACCAAATTACACTCCTTCACTTTACAAAATTTAACGTTACCAAAACAAACCAAAAAAAAAATCACATTCCCTCCTTACATAACTTCACATTTGAGGCAACGGAGTAATAATACTATGATGGCAAGAAACACGTGGACGGCGGAGCGACGGATTGTCCCGTGTGATGCGATTGCCAAAATTATTGAGTGACGAGAATTTTAATAAATAGTCTCGACTCTCTATTATGGACTGAAGAAGTAAATAAACCGTTATGGATATATATGACAATGAATATTGCTGTCAGTGCATATGCTTCTGACATATATTACAAAGAACGTTGTTATCAGTGCCTATGCAAGAGACACGTTATGTTTCAAATTTTATTTCTGATTTCAGATTTGATGATCCTATGAAATCCATACAAATGCCAAGAACTGTGATTCAAGGTTATCCGTGGACCCCAACCTAAAATTTGGCATACGTAGTACCAATGAACAATCAGGTTGCAGTTGCACCCACCATTAGAAAGCCAGCATGATTTTAAATTCCTCGGAGGCATAATTCCTAACCTTATATGTAACATCCAAATCAAAGAAAATATAATATATTCATAAAGATTGAAGAAGTCGGTTCGTTATTACGCAGGGGCATCTTTCGATATGATCGAAAGAAGACTTGCCGCGGGATGCCCCTCATCTTCCAAATGGAAAATCTAAAATTCTTAGAAAAGACATTGTCATATTAAGTCAAGGAAACAATAATAAATGCACTGACAATATGAGCTCTGTAGATGTTACTAATAATAATGCGTGTCGGTTTACATGTGGTGGAGATGGAACGACACTTCTTTTTGGAGTGCGAGGTATATAAAAACATTCGATACAGTTATGGTGAAACTTTGAAAATCGTCAACCTGGACAACCTGTTTGAAACAACAACGCTGGGTAATACGGCGAACCTCGTGATCAAACTTCACAGCAAAAGGGAAGATCTCAAGAAAGAAGTTCAGGTAACGTAGGGAACATTTTTTTGTCGCTGAAGTCTCGTTTTAAAAAAAATGTGTGCGATGAATGGGTCCCATAGGCTGCAGCGATCTTGTGGACGTTGTTAGAATCCTTCATTCATTCATTGAAGATAAGAAGATAAGGATTTTGATGTTTAAAAAAAAAATTAATAATATATATATTTTTTAATATTAGTAATTAGTTTTTTTTAAATTTTGGGAACCTTTTAAATTTTTAGGGAGTAATGTTTTTGAAGATTCAATTATTAGAATAGGGACTAAAACTGATATCTTAATTAATAAAAATTTACGTATTTTAAAAACACATTATTTTGATCACATTTCAAAGGTTAAGATTTAAAATTATTTTAATATTAATTTTTTTTGAATACGATTAAATTTATTGAAAATCGCCATAAGTTTTAAGCATAAATTTAAAGTTATATTTAAAATTATTTTTATATTGAAAAACAATTTAAGTAAGATAAAATTTATTGGAAATCGTTAAATTTATTGAAAATTGTTATATAATTGAAAAATAGATCTAAAGTTATATATATATATTTTAAATATTGAAAATCATTTTATGAGTAGAGCCAAATTTATTAGAAATTGTCATAAGTTTGAGGCTCATATCCAATATTATATCTAAAATTATTTTTATGTTAAAATATATTTTATATGTAAAGCCAAATTTATTACAAATTATTAGAGCCAAGGCACAAAGTCAAAGTTATATCTAAAATTATTTTTATATTGAAAATAATTTATAATTTAAATTAATTTGTTAGAAATCGTGAGAGGTTCGAGTCACAAATCCAAAGTTATTTACACACAACACAAGTCTATAACTGATTGTATGTAGAGGGGAAAGGTCCCAGTAACCGTGCACCCTAACTTTGGATAGTGAAATAAGGTGCCATAACATCACATTAGATTTCAAAAAAAGTATCTGTTTTAATATGTCATCTTAACTACTTATAACTAAAGTTTCAAGGTCTAACACATTATACATTTTACGATATAACCGATTTTATCACAAAAGGTCATAAAATACATTTTTTAAACCTATGACTAAAACTTAACTTTTGGAGAACCAATCACTATGCATTAGAGTATTAATACTTGAGTCCTACTTATCAAGATGTGATTTATTACTTTTAATTTTATAGACTAAATGTTGAACAAGTATTAAATATTGCATGTTAAACATTTGGTGCATTTTAATATTTATATACACAAATATGTTCTATCGATAAAGCACATGCTAACAAAAACCCTTTTCGACAATTAGAACATGCACAACTATTAAAACCTTTTCTCTAAAATAA
Organism: Torreya grandis; assembly: GCA_037957365.1. Lineage (NCBI taxonomy): Eukaryota > Viridiplantae > Streptophyta > Pinopsida > Cupressales > Taxaceae > Torreya > Torreya grandis. The sequence goes on along the minus strand of JARHVA010002428.1, from coordinate 2,440,365 downwards.
ATATGCACTTGTGTAATCTAAATGACATAATTACTATGCTGCGTACATGAGTATTCAACGAAGTACAGTACTGTACAAAGGAGCGCACATAGTTTCTCTAATTCAATATCTATTCAAACATACAGAGTCTTAGTTACGTGTGACCATTTTATTAGCAAATAAGGTGAAAATGATCAGAAAAATGTAACTATTTAATCAGAATGTAAGGATCACATTTTCCTCCTCATGATATTTTTTAAAGGAGTATAAAACCACTTGATGTGATGTGAAGTGATGATTAAAAACGTGTTTTACACAACGTTTTAACAATGCGTTCATTCAAAATTCGATTATAAAATTCCGTGTGCCGGACCTTCATCCCAATCCATTTCAAGGCAATTTAGTCTTCTTGCGTTCAGATTTCACGGAGTTCATTCGAACATGGCTTCATCGAGTGATAAGCCAGTGCAGGAGGTCCCTGGAAGCTATGGTCTTCCCATTTTCGGAGCCATTACGGATCGATTCGACTACTTTGTGGTCGAAGGAAAGGAAGCTTTTTTCAAAAAGCGCATTGCGAAATATAATAGCACTGTTTTCAGAGTGAATATGCCGCCTGGGCCTCCTCTGTTTCCAGATCCTCGCGTAATAATTCTCCTGGATGCCAAGAGCTTTCCCACAGTCTTCGATACGAGCAAAGTAGATAAAAAGGACGTGTTCACTGGCGTTTACATGCCCAGCACAGACTTCACGGGAGGCTACAGAGTGCTCTCCTACTTGGACCCCTCCGAAGAAAATCACACAAAGCTCAAGGGCTTCTGCTTCCATGTGCTCAAGATGAATGCTACCAAATGGTTCCCTCAGTTCGAGCGGGCCACTGGAGAGTTATCTGCTGCACTAGACAAACAAATTTCCGAGAAGGGAAAGGCAGAGTTTGATAGTGAGAATCTTCAAATGTGTTTTAATTTTCTGTGCAGGTCGGTGCTGGACAGAGATCCTGCCGCTGAAGGCCCTGCGAGCCTGGGAACAGAAGGTCCTAGTCATGTTGTGAAGTGGATAGGCCTCCAGCTGGCTCCGATAGCGAGCACGGGTGTGCTGCCCAAGATATTGGAGGAGCTCACCATCCACGCCGTCCCTCTGCCGTTTCTGCTGGTGCGTCGAGATTACGAGAAAGTGTACAACTTCTTCTGGACATATGGAAAGGCGGCGCTCGACGCGGCGGAGCAGCAGTTCGGACTCAAACGAGACGAGGCGTGTCATAATCTGGTCTTCTTCATATGCTTCAACACCTTCGGAGGAATGTTCATTTTTTTCCCAAGCCTCCTACAACACATTGCCGCGGCCGGCAAAGAGTTGCAAGCAGAGCTGGCAGAAGAAGTTAGGGCGGCTATTAAGAAAAACGATGGATTGACTATGGGAGCTCTGGAGAGCATGGCGCTGCTGCGGTCGACAGTGTATGAAACGCTGAGGATCAATCCACCGGTGGAGTTCCAGTACGCACGCGCGAAGCAAGACTTGGTGGTGGAGTCCCACGATGGGCGTTATGCGGTGAAGAAAGGGGAGCTGCTGGGAGGGTATCAGCCCTTTGCCACCAGAGACCCCAAGGTCTTCGACAGTCCGGAGGAATTTCTTCCCCGGCGTTTCATGGGAGAGGAAGGGGAGAAGTTGTTGAAATACTTGTTGTGGTCGAATGGCCCCGAAACCGATCATCCGACACTGCAGAACAAGCAGTGCGCAGGGAAGGACTTCGTGGTGATGATATGCCGACTTATGGTGGCGAATCTGTTCGTGCACTATGACTCCTTCGATATTGACCCTTCCTCCACCTCCAAAGTGGTGTTCACATCCCTCCACAAGGCAACCTCTTAATTTTATAATTTTCTTATCAGTCTTTGCTGTGTTACAGTGTACGTAGTCAGGTTTCCTCTTCTTCCTAATAAGGGCATGAGTAGTTTGTCGATTTATGCATTGGCAAACCAATTGCCCTCCCCTTCAGTGATCGAATTTGAAGGGCTCTCTTATTCTAATGTGAATGTTTGCTTCCGTTTTGACCCTTCTTGAATGTACAAGTAAATAAGGTTTCAAGCAAAAAAAATTAACTACTTTTTCATAGACATTTGATTTATATAAAATGGACTTCGAAAAATTAATATTCATAAATATTATATATAATTAAACAATAATTAATTAAAAAATACACTGAATTCTTTGCAATATATACCCTTTCCCACATTTTAGAGAATAAAGGTCTAATGCTTGGTAATGATATGAGGTTATTTTTTAGATTTTAATTCTTGTTGACTTTTTAAAACAAAACATATATAAATTGATAATTTGAGAAGTGGTTGGATTTTTAACCACCGCAATATTTAAGATAATTTTTTTTGTTTAAACATAAACTTACAACCAAATAAAATATAAATAAATTTGAAACAAAGACAAGAAAACTCTAGATAAATGAATAAAAATTTCTAAAGTAACAAAAAATAAGAGTCAAAAAATAATTCAAACAATTCAAGAATTTAACAAAGATAATACTCATTGAAGATAAAATAATGTTATAATTTGTCGAAGCCAATACAATTTTATGCTTTGAAAACTTTAGGTGATTTTGTACCCTAAACCATAGAAGCTAAAGATAGAGTAATAACCACACACACAAAAAAAAAAGTCTTTCGTACTGCATATAAATATTAGAACACAACTTTTTGCATAGAATAAAAATATTGTTATGAATGTAAAATACCTATTTGATTGTATTGCATAATAGTAGAGCTTGGTATAGAGATTTATATGTTGTTATAAGTATATATATTGAGAGCGAGGAAATGTAATAATAAATATATTAACAGTCACCTTAAAGTGCAAGTTATATGGAAAGGGATATAACTTTTTATTTTGGTAAATTAAGTTTTGTAAAATTAAAGAGTGTAAATTGAGAGTTGTACTTCACTTGAAATTTATAATCGGTGATCATGTCCTACTTTTTGTGCATAAAGTGTTAAGAAATAATAATTTGATATTTTTGGTGGAGGTGAAGGTAGAAAATGAGGGGGTATGTTCCTTAATACAACATGATGATGAGTTATATTGAGAGGAGATATTTTATTTTACAATGAGCTTGAGTAATGGTAAAGTGGTGTAGAAAGGCAAGGCCATAGAGAACATGAAAGTAATAAAAATTATCAAGGTGAGTTGAGTAGTGATGATGAGGGACGATGATAATATGACTTAAGCAAATCTTCATATTTACAACAACAATAAAAATATACCAAATAAGAAGTAAATAAGATGAAAAAAAGATGGTACAAGTGAGTGGAGGCGCAAAGGAAAAGGAGGGAGCGACGGAGAAGGATTAACAAAAGGGAGTAGAGAGCATCAAAATAAATCCCTCAACGTCTCAAAAATACTTGGTTCCTTTGCAATTTCAAAATTTTGTCAACGCAAAAGGCAAATCAGGGGGTAATCATGGCAAAAAGGATCACAGGGAGATTTTGGAATATGTGAATGAGGAGGATAGGGATTGGTGGGATGAGGAGGTGAGTGTGAGTAAGATTGGAGCTAGTTAGAAAGGTAAGTAGTTAGGACAATGTTAGAAAAATACATAGTTTAATGAGGGCCTCAATCATTCAAAAGAGCAAACTTTTTTGAAGGATCAAGCTAGGTCAGAGTCTTTTAAAATCTCCCCTCAAAAGAAGGTTGGGGATGAGAAGGTGGCTGCTACAGAGGTAAGATTTGGAGTGTCTTTGGCGAATGGCATGAAAATTGGAAAATCCAAAACCCTAGAATGGTCTTCAGAGCCCTTTGATGCTAAGATTCAATCTCTCAAAGATTGTGCCCTAATTTGTAAATGTGTTGGTAAATGGTCAAAAATGGGTACTATCAAACTTTGGGTCAAACATAATTAGGGAATGGAAGTGAAGGTGAGTTTTATTCCAAAAAGTTTTTTGTGGCAACCTTTCTGTCCAAAGAAGAAAATAAAAAATCTTTAAGGCTAAAACTTGGTCTATAAATGGCGTGGGTCTTTGGATTCAAATTTGGAGTCTTAATTTTGATTTGTTAAAAGCCAAGAAGGGTAGTTATCCAATTTACATAAGATTTTATGGCCTACCTCTAGAATATTAAAGAGAAGATTGTTTGTCTACTTTGGGTAGTTTGGTGGGGGTGGTTGTAGATATTGATGCAGCTTCCTTGAAATGCAGTAGAGCTACTTATATGAGGGTGAGGGTTAAATTAGATTTGGATCAAGAGATTCCATAGTTCATCATTATTAAAATGGTAGGGAGGGTTTGGCATAATCGTATTGATGTGAAAAATATCCCCTTTAGATGCTACAGTTTCCATCAACCTAGGCATATTCAAAAGTTTTGTAAGAATAAAAGGAGCCCTCTTCAAACCAATTTTATAAAAATGCATCCTCAATGGAAACCAAAGTTGGATTTAAAAGGGAAGAAGTCTTTTCAAAAACATTTGAAGCTTGAGGAAGATCTAAGGCAGAAGAAGAAGGTAGTTCAAGAAAGTCTTCTACAAAAAATCAAGACAAGAGAGGAATTGTTGGTTAAGATTGGTTCTTCAAAAGGAATGTTCCCTGCTTCAATGATCAGAAGTTATAATTTTCTTAAGAAAGAATATCTCAATATTAGAGAATTGGTTATGAAAAATCAATTGGTTTCTGATAGTAATAAGGAGGTGAGGAGTGTAGAGATTGAGGTGAAGGAAGTCCTAAGTTCTGAATAGGAAGGGTCAGATAGTGAAGATGAAGTGGAAGAGGATTCTGAAGGAGATTTAAATTCTAAAGAAATTTTGATGATTTCTCAATTGCAAATTAAAATTTACAAACCCAATTGGGGTCTAAAAAGTAAGTCAAGAAAAAAAAAATCAAAACGCACTGAAGGGGAAGTCTTAGTAGGTACGTAGGGTACTCTATAAGGATTTTTAGATGTTGCAATGCAGATGATGGAATTCCCTCCACCGAATTTATGAAGGTAATCTCCTAGAATGTTAGGGGCATGAATCTCCCTAACAAAAGGTCCCTGATTAAGTGTCTTTTAAATCTAGAGAAGCCAAATATTTTGTTGTTGCAAGAAACTAAACTCAATAAGAGTAAAGTAGAAGGTTTCATTAGAGCTTTAAGTTAGTGTTAGCTAGGTGTTTTTGTAGAGGCTTTGGGAGCATTGCGGGGTGTGGCTATTTTATGGTCATCCTTTTTTGACCAGAATATAAATGTTGGCTTCAGGGTAGTATTGGTAAGCGAGTAAATTTTTGAGCTATTAGTCAGATTTACAACTTCTATTAGTTAATTTGTATGGATCACAAGGGGGTGTAAATAAAACTGCTCTCTAGGTAGATATTTCTTCTTTTTTTAAAGACTTTCAGTGGGAAAAACTAGTTTTAGAGGGTGATTTTAATGTTATCTTAAGTCAGAAGGATAAACAAGGAGTTTTTTTTTTGTTTCCTAGGGAAGTTAAGATTTTGCTCTTTTTATAGAATAAAATAATCTTGAAGATATCAAACCTAATTCAGGTTGGTTTACTTGGAATAATAGACGGGTGGGAAAAGATAATATTTTGGAAAGGTTGGATAAGATTTTTTCTTCTTCTAATTAGATTTAAAGTAATAATAAATTGGATTGTTGGGTTTCCCAACATTCTAGGTTAGATCATCAACCTATTGTTGTGTCTATTGATCTTGATTCTCTGCCAAAAATATGCCCTTTCATGTTTAAATTAATGTGGCTTCATGATGAGTCTCTTTTTGAACTAGTCAAAACACGGTGGTTTCAATGTCTGATTCCTCAAGGTTCTAAAATGGTTCAGATATCTAAAAAATTAAAATTTGTGAAGGATAAATTGAAAATATGGAATCATGAACATTTTAAGAATATTTTTCAAGAAAAAGTAAGGATTGAAGCTGAGCTAAATTCATTAAATGAAATTTTTTTCAAGACAGGGATGCATGTGGAAGCCTATCAACTCTAGAAAACTTTGACTAGTGAGTATGAAGAAATTCTTTGTAGGGAATAAATTTTTTAAAAACAAAAATCAAGTGAGAATTGGCTCAAAGAAGGGGATATAAATTCTACTTTTTTCCAATCAATCAATTAAATCAAAAAGAAAGGTGACTAGGATAACTCATATTCTCTCAAGGCAAGGTGTGGCCTTGGAATCCCCTGAGGAAATTAGGTAGGAAGTTGTTTTCTTCTTTTACCACTTATTAAATGATGAAACTTTTTCTAACTTGAAGGTTTAGAATGATTTTCTTCAGTTTATTCCTGAAGTGATTTATCAAGACATGAATGAAAGGATGTTATCTTCTTTTTTTTAGAAGAATTTAGAAAGGTGGTTTTCTCTATGGCTAAAGATAAAGCCCCTGGTCCATATGGTTTTCCATCTACTTTATTTCAACATTTTTTAGAGGTGGTGGGCATATATGTTTGGGAGATTGTAGAGGAATCCAGAAAGAAGAAACAAGTGAACTTGGAGCTTAACACGACTTTCATTTCTTTATTTCCAAAAGGTGAATCCCAAAATTCCTTTATGAATTTCAGACTTGTGGCTTTTTGTAATGTTGTTTATAAGATCATTTCAAAAGTAATTGTATAAAAAATGAAACCCTTTCTTGATAAAATTATTTATGAAGAACAAGCGGGTTTCGTACTTAGTAAAAGTATTCAAGAAGGAATCATTGTAGCCCATGAGATAATGCACTCCCTGAATCATAATCATTAGAAGGGAATGATGATAAAACTCAACATAAGTAAAGATTGTGATAGAGTTAATTAGAGATTCTTGTTTAAGATTCTTTTAAAATTTGGCTTTTGTAAAGATTGGTGTAGTTAGATCTTTAGTTTCATTTTCAATCATAAATTTTCAATGTTAGTAAATGGGATTCCAGCTGGTTTTTCTCCCATTTATAGAGGTTTGAGGCAAGTGAATCCTTTATCCCCCTCTCTCTTTATCATTATGGCCAAAGCCTTGGGAAGAGTTGTGAAAATGGTACAAGGACAAGATAGGCTGCAGGTTCTTCAACTGGTGGCCAATTTTGAATGTTTGATGCATCATCAATTTACTAATGATACTTTTCTCTTTGGTAAATCAATAGTTGAGGAAGAGCTAGAGTTCAAAATAATTTTGAGATGTTATGAAGAAGCTTCTAGGAAAAAAGTCAATAAAGGTAGGTCTGAAATCTACTTTGTTAATTGTGGTCAGAGGGTTGAAAGAAATGTAAGTAGGATTCTTGGTTTTAAAATTAGGAAACTCCCAAGTAAATACCTAGGGATTCCTTTTTTTAAAAGCGCTGGTTCAAAGGATATTTGGAAGAACCTATTGGAAAGGTTTAAATCATGTCTTATTTCTTGGAAAGGAAGATGGCTTTCTTTGAAAAGCATAATTATCCTTATTAAGATGGTGTTGAGTGCTCTCTCGACATATTATTTCTCAGTGCTCACTCCTCTCGAACAGATTTTTAATTTCATGAATAAAATTATGAGAGACTTTATTTGGAAAAGCTATGGTGAAGATAAAACCCCCCGATGAATTGAGAGTGTGTGTAAAATAAAATAGAAAGGAGGGGCGGGCATCAAGGATATTTTTCTTCATAATTTAGCTTTGAGAGCGAAACTGGTATGGCATATGGTTTCAGAGTCTGACAAATTATGGTGCAGGGTTCTTAGAGAAAAGTATCTTGATTCAGTCTTAGAAGAAAGAATGATATCAATTGTGAATCCTCCCAAAGGATCTCATATTTGGAACTTTATGTTGACATGTAGATCGATAATTGCTCATCATGTTTCCTGGATAGTTAATAATGGTCATAAGGTGGAATTTTGGATTGAATTTTGGAACAGTCATCGTCCTTTGGTGGAAGAGTTTGCTGACAGTTAGATTAAAGCTTTTTTGAAAAATTAGTGGGGTAGATCAGTTAGAGATTGTGTTGTTTGACTCTCAATCTAGTAAAGTAGCTAGCAGCTAGAAAAGTTTGCATGAAATTTTGGTCCCTTGAGAGGGAATTGTATATCTTGAGTCTTGTCTCAAATAAAAAAAATTCTTAAGATTCAAGAAGATCAGCTACACTAGATCAGAGCAAAATCAGGGTTCTATTCAGTTAGATTAGGATATCAAATGTCAAAAGTTGAAGATGATGCTTTAAGCTGAGAAATTTATCTCTACTGGAACAAAGAGGGTCTATAAAAAGTAGGGGTATTTGCATGGTTGACAGTCCATGGTCATATTCTAACTCAAAATCACTTGAAGAAGATTGGGTTTATTGGCCCCTCTAAATGTTGTCTTTGTAAAGAAGCAGAAGAATCTGTAGATCAGCGACTCTATGATTGATCTTTTCCCTATTGGTGTTGGATTTGCCTTTGTAATAAGTTCAATTGGTCTTGGGCATGGACAAAGTTAATCAAGCTTTTAACTCCTTGCCAATTGCTGAGGTGAAGAATTCTTTATTCAGTTTATGGAGATATAGTCCAGTTATTCTTATTTGGATGGTTTGGAAAGAAAAGAATGCCCATATTTTTTAGGAGAAAGTGCGCTTGATGTATGTTGTTTTGAGAGATATGGATTTGTCCATATTAAGAGTTGTTTCCTCTCATTTCCAAAGAAAGAAAGATTTGCTAACGCAATGGGATATGCAGATGTGTGTTAAATGGAAATATATTAAAATCCTTTCTGTTAAGGGGTCAATGGTAGATAAGAAAGTAAATAAAAATAGAAAGGATGTAATTTGGATCCCACCTAAAACATGTTGGTTCAAACTAAATTTTAATGGGGCATGTAGAGGCAATCTAGGCACCTTTAGGACGGTATGCGTTATTAAAGATTGCAGTGGTTCCTTGATAAGAGTTGTATCCCTTAAGCTTTCTGATGGAACCAATAATGAAGCTGAAGCATAAGATTTAGCAACATGTGTTAAAATGGCAATAGATTGTGCCATTTCTTTTTTGGACATTGAAGGGGATTCGCAGGTGGTAATTCCAGCTTTGTCTAATCAAAGGGCAAAATCTTGGAAGATTGCTAATATTTTAGATATCATATGGTCAAAAATTGAAGCTTTTGAAGAATGGACTTGTTCACATTGCTTTTGAGAAAGTAATAAAGTGGTGGACTTTCTCGTAAATGTGGCAATAGACCAAAAGATGAAAGAAATAATGGATAATATCAGGGAGAGCTAGGTAGATTACAAGGATTTTGATCAGATTGAGTTTTAAGTTACTTTTTTCATGAAGGTTTTTTTGGCACCTTCAAATATTTGAAGTTCCCTAGGCCTATTCAGAACAGCCATGCAAAGGAAATTGGCTTTTTCATGTTGTTTTTGTTTTTATTGATATTTTTTGAAAATATTAATAAAAAGATGTTAATATTGTATTATAATTTTTTTTAAAAACCAGTTTATGATATCTTAAAAAAAAAGTGTGAGAATATATTTAAAAATATAAAAAAACGACGATCAATTTAATGTTGAATCAATTTTATTTATTTTTTATTTTTTATAAAAAGGTCAATTTAACAAGAAGGAGAAACTACTTCGTGTAACAATAGCGACAAGCAAATCTTGGTGCACAGCAGAAAGACTTTCTGAATGCGATTGTCTAGACTTTTCGAACCAAACTTTCAATTCAAACAATATTGTCTACTACCAATGTAAACTTGTAAATCTGCCGACGGTGGAGAAACTTCCCACTGACCTTACATACATTGAACTCACCCACAAAAAAAATCTATACTGGTCCATCTTTTCATGACCAGCAGCTTTGTGTATAAATACACTGCCGAAGGATTTCCTCCACTTCCATTATAAATCCAATTGTATTTTAAAACTGACCCATCAAAATGGACTATTTTTTCTATTGGAGCAAAGTCAATAAAATTAAAATTAAGTGTATTGATATTTTTTCAAAATTTTAGTTTAAAGTATGATATTTTTCTTAATAATTTAAATAAATAATATTTTATAAAAAAATATATATTATTAAATATTTCAAAATAAATATTAAATATTATTAAATTTGAAAAAATAATATTATTAGAAAGGTCATAATAAACCTATTTACATGTGAAGTCATATGTTTTTGTTTTATTTTTTCATTTATAATTGTGACATCTGAAGTAACATTTTAGAATTAATAAGAGCTTCCCATACTTGAATCCACATGGAGTTTGAACAAAACAAGTTTTTCCAAATTTTTATTGTTGTATACATAGTTTTTATAAAAATTGAAATTGTAAGACTAATAAATATAAAATTACATTTTAAAATTTGACTATTTAAATGTAAAATGCTTCTTTTGACAAGAAAATATATAATCCAATACTTAATCCAACAATTGACAAGAATTGAATAGTGAAAAATGCAAAGAGATCAAATAAAAAATAATGGTTCAAGAAATAATAAAGATGAAGAAGAATAACCCACTCCCATTCTGACACGCATGTATCTCCGCCCCAAACATCATCTCCATTTGTCTCATCAATAGACACAATTGATGAAGATTTATCATTAGTATTTATTTAATACGTATTAGAATTCTACTTGTATTGAAAATAAAATTATATATATATATATATATATATATATATATATATATATATATATATATATATATTTATTGATATTGAAGTCATTTTTGATTTGAAAATTTCACAATTTTTTAAAAAAAAATAAAAAAATCTATCAATGAGATTTAATTAAAAATATTAATTATTTAATAATACTTATTAAGACATATATATAATACAAAAAAGTTTCATAAAAATTAAATTTTATAAATATCATTATTATTTATTTTATAATTTTATATTGAAAAAATAATTGTGGACAAAAGTTATATATATAATATTTTACGTTATTTTTTTAATATAGATATAGATTTATTATTTTTAAATTTGAGAGTAGCCTTTTTTTACTTAAACAAAATTGAATTGACTTTGAAAATCCTTTAAGTCAAGTGCTCTCAAAAGTTTTTTTAATAATGTGTTTACTTATTTAAATTATTTATGTAACAATTTAGATTTAAAATAAATTTTTAAAATTTAATACCAAATAATTTTTTATAATTTTAAATTTAATTTTATATATATATATATATATATATATATATATATATATATATATATATATATATATATATATTATGTAATATTTCACTTTAATTATATGTTATAAAATATTTACTCTTAATAAGAGGTTCATCTACTATTTAATTTATGTGTTATATTTTTAATTTAATATTTAATATTTTAATATTTAATTTGTTGTTTTTATTTATAAATAGAATATTATAGATATGTTGAGATGGATATACAATAGAATCTTAAAGGTGATGGTGAGTTCTAATAGAATAAATGTATTCAATTTTAATTATAATTTTAAATTTGACATCCATTTAATCATCACTTTAAAAAAAATGATCAACATTATTATATCATATTAATTTTAATTCAAACAAAATTTTATAAAGAAACAATTTTAAAAGTTAAAATGCAATTGATATTATTATACCATATTAATTTTTATTAAAAATATAATTTTATGAGTAAACAAACTACAAATTAAGAACTTAAATAACATATATTCTAATTTCGGCCTACCCTACCCATTCAATATTAATTAGATGACATAATCAAGGGAAAGGTTTGCTAAAGTATTATCAAGCTTATATATTTTAAGATTAATGGTTGAGTTCTTTCAATATTAGAAAATCTATTTCTTACCTTGGTTATGACACCATGGTTGATAAATATTCCACTCTTTAATAACATGATCTTTCATTATTGATGAGGAATGGTTATTGGTGATGAAGTTAGTCTAGAGAATGAGATAATTTATTTATATATATAATAATAAAGATTAAATAATTAATTTTAAAATTAAAAAGGTGATATATATATATATATATATATATATATATATATATATATAAACTTTTTAATTTTAAAATATATAAACATTATCACTAACAATATTTATATAGATATTAACTCATAATAATATTTTACATATATTTATATATTTATATTAGTTTATTTAATAAATAGAATAATTTAATTTAATAAAAAATTGGAAATAATTTATTTATATTATGTTATTTTTCTATTGACATTAATTATATCAATATATTTTGATATATATTTTATTTTTAATATTAAAAATAAATGAATGAAAAAGGTTTTAATTTAATTAATAATGATTTTGATTTATTATACTATTTACTAAAATACAAATCTTCAAATCTATTTTATAAGAAGGAGGAAACTCCATATAAAATAAAACATTTGTTTTATATATATATATATATATATATATATATATATATATATATATATATATATATATATAATATTTTGTATTTATGATTAATAATTTTTTATTTTTTATTTTTAATATTTATTATAATATATTAATATATATTTCATTTTTTTTTGGTTAAAAGTAAATAAATAATAAAATTACAAATTTAATAATCTAATTAATAAAGATAATAGTTTATTATATTATTTATCAAATTTCAAATTTTCATAAATAAATTATAAGAAAAAAAAATTCTATAAAAAAATAAAATAAATTTTATTTTATATTATTAATAATATTAAATATAATTAAAAACTATTTGTAATTATTATTTAATACACAATTTTGTATATAATTACTTTCCATAATAAAAGTAGGTCAAGAATCCAATTACGTTGGCGAGATTAACACTTAAGAGAGGAGATGCTAACTGTCATTTTATTATATAAGAATGAGGAAAAATATGTCCTGAAGACCTATGCGAAAAATTAGTTCCACATCTATGAGATATTCCTTTTGATTGTATAGATTTTTCAATTCATAAAGTAATAGTGATTATAAAGTGTAGATTATATCGTGATTATAAAGTGTAGATTATATATATACAAATTGAAAAATTGAAAAACATATTTTTGAATGGTTAAATAAATAATGTATATGTTTTATGTGTATTATGTATGTTTTATGTATAGAAATTTTATTGAGTGTTTGATTTCTCTTCATCATAATATTTTCAAAACATAACATTGTTTTTCAATATTTTGTACAAATATATCTTTAAAAAATGGAACTAGTAAAAGATCATTTTTTATAATTTTTCAATAAAAAATATATATATTTTTTTTAAATAATAAAAATATAGAATATTAACACTTATAACTTCTCAACATGATATTTTTTTATATGTCAAAATAAATTATTTATTGTTATTATAAAAAATATACTAAAATCAAATGTGTTGATATTTTTTCAAAAATTTAGTTCATAGTTTAATATTTTTCTTAATACCTCAAAAAATGATTTCTTATTTTATAAATAATTATATATTATTAAATAAATAAAAATAAAAATTAAATATTATTTAAATTTGAAATAATAATATTATTAAAAAGTCATAAATATACCTATTTACATGTAAAACTACATATTTTTATTTTATTTTTTAATTTTAAATTATACTTAAAACAAAAAATATTTGATTCTACATTAAATTCGAACAAAGGAGTTTTTTCTTTTAACCCATCTGTTCAAACACCCTTTAAATTTATGCCCATCACTATTTCCTCCCCCATTATGTCACTTTTCATGTTTAATTATTAAATATTTTTTACACTTAAATTTTTCATGTTTAACTATTAAATATTTTTTATGCTTCAATTTTTTTATACTTTTATATGGTATGTTCCCAAGTCAACGTACACCCAAAGAACCCGGTGAGTATTTTGTCCGAAGCCACGATAATCTCGAGCAGGAGGATGTGAAATTTTTGGTAAAAGTTTTGATAAAATATGATCTTAAAAACGTATTCATACGTGCTTCGATAAAAATATGAGTCAGTGACAATTAGGATGTGACAGTTCTTGAATTCTCTTCTTGTCTCCCCTCACAGATATTTCGCATTGAATTTTACAGATATTGTGAGTAAAAAATTGAAATACACCTGAAAATCCAAGTGCAAACGAAACAAATGATGTTGTTTTGAAATATCGGTCATTTCATAAGCGGCGGGAAGGTGGATATTTTGTGGGCTTCGAACGAATCCCCTTCATTCCAAGATGCTTCAAACGGGACATCTTAGTTTGAATCTTTCACCTGGGGCTTAGAATGAAGGTGATTCGTTCGAAGTACCTTCAAATGTAGAGGCTTTGTTTGAAGCCCCCTCTTTTTAAAATTTTACATCAGGCTGGCCGACATATGGGACCGACTAATATGTTATAATTTTTATATTTTTCTCGCATTCTCTCACAAATGAATTTTCAATTCATTTCTAATCCCTTGTAATCCATTTTTCAACAAGGCATGTCATAAGCCCATGCCTCATCATTCTTTCTCTTACACACTCTATCCATATTCTTACGCACTCCAACTTCCCTTATGAATTCCTCAACCGTTAAAATTTGAATAATACTTATCCATTGATCTTCAATTTCATATGACAATCCACATCCATTCAAAATAGCTATAAATAGAGGGTTCCCCTCCATTCTTAGCAAGTCTTGATAACACAACAAAGTATTGCCTTTTTGAAGAGCAGTCATACATCAGGGCCATCACTTATCGATCTAAATCATCCATTTAGCAAGGAGAGATGATGTTCATTTAATAACATGTATCCCCAAGAAGCTTGAGACTACATCCATACAGTTGAGCACATTTTAATTTTGGCACAAAAATTGCAAGAAGGTATAACAAGTATGTTTATTTTATTATTTGAGTTGCATTCTTATTAGTCTTACTCAATCTCAAGACACATTCTTATTAGGTTAGTGGTAGTATTTCATTTTGAATTTTGATTTATACTAGTGAAGTTTACCTTTGTTTTATGATGTTACATATGACATTGCTTGTCAGAGACCAATGTGACTTTGATTGAGGGTGTTGACTCAAAGAGGTTGTTTGAAGAAATTATGTGCACTAATAGTCCACCTTTGTGGCTTGGCTTGATACGTTGCTTCGAAGTCTTACAATATAGTCTTCCCAAAAATATGTCACATAACTCCAAAGGTGTTATGTCACAAGTAACGGTGTCCTCCATAGGCTTGAATTTATATTAGAAGGTACATTATCGGTAGTGATATATATCCTTTCCCTACTAAATCCACCCTAGTGAATATGGCTTGGGATGCACAATAATGGCTAGACTAAAGTGTTGTGCTTTAGATTATGTAATATGTTCTTTTGATAACCACTATCGATGATGACATGAAGAGGCTAAACCTTCACCTAGAACTTGTTGTGGAAGAGATGTTCACACTCCTCAGAGGTGTCGATCTCAGTGGTGTTGGTGTTTAGATAAATCATATCTAGATTAGTTTAATCTATTGGTAAAAGACATGATGTAGATTAGGCAATCAAGGATTTCTTTGCATGACATTAAGAGTCATAATAGGTGTGCGAGTGAAGATGATGAAACCATTTATCATCAGCATTATTATTGCCTTTGTCTATGGTAGAAGGTGCAAAAGCCTTAGATTTTTGTGAAGTGTTCTTGGGCTACTCTCCTTTAAGAAAAGTGTTTGATTTTACGCATAAGATAACATTGAGGAATTATGAGAGGCTGACCTTTATGCATGGTGTTGGATGAAGAGGTGAGATGTTTCTTCATCTTCATCTTAGATTTTATCTTGTTAGCATTGTGATAGGATTTTCCCAAAGTGTCAAAAGTCAATAATTGCATATTCAAATAGATATAAGGAGAGAGTCTACTGATGTACTTAAACACCTTATGTTGTTCACTCAAGTTCTATATTAAGCATGTGAAGTAGTCATGAAATGTGTTGGTGTAGTCTTCTACTAGTTGATCCTTACATTGGCAAAATTATTAGAACTTGATGTATTCATCTTCCATGTGATGGAGAGGTTAGTACTCCTCCTTGAACGTGTTGAAAAATATCCTTTAGAATTCAATTGAACAAATAATTTTACACACTTTGCATATTGAATGTCTCCCACCAGTAGACAACCAGTATTTACATATTCAATACTAAAAAATGATCTTAGCATTAGTGATGCGATTGACTTAGAAGTATTCCTCTAACCATCAAATCCAAGCATTGATTAATTTGGCATCAAATTTTCCTTTGATTAGAAGGATGTCAAAATTGACTTGCACTTTGAATGGGGTCTATTGCTAAAAGCACAATTGAGGGAATTGTGGAGGAAGATTTTAAGGTGTTAAGTTTAGTTGCATTTTAAACTCATAAAATTGGCCAAAATATTAGGTTCATTCTGCCTTTAGTGTGTTAACAATGAGACTTTTGACTGTTGGGGCTACCTCAGGTTTTTTTAAGTGTCAACCATCTTACTTCTGCTACAATGTTCTTCCAGAGATTCTAAAACATAATTAAATGAGATGCATTTTTTATCATGTTGCGTTCACGTGTTTACAAGCATAAATAAGATACCAAAGAGATAAGCTCTAATACCAATGATCCACACTATGGGGCCTAGGATAATCATGTGTTTGGGTAGTAACACAAGTAGTTATGTAGAGTGGATTCACATAGACTATTTAAAAATAAAAATAATATACATTCAATGGAGGGGAAGTATTATGATTTCAAGAAATGTTACTTCTATTCAATATGAAAAATTACAAAAAATGGTATAATGTGCTACAATACGTGTGTTACAAATTAAATATGTTAAGCATGTTATATATGTTATGCCTATCTATGGAATTGACTAGGATGATCTCTACTATGAAGAGTGTCAACCTTTGGCTAGGGGAATATGTTACAACTTTATAAAATAATATTATAGAAGAAGTTACAATTATTGTTGGTTAAAATGTTATAGACAATTACAAGTCATTTCATATTTGTTGGTAAGTGATGGTTGAGCTTTCAGGTACGTGGTGACTAACTATCCAACTAGACATCTAATAGATTCCAGGCTGTAGGATGCTACTTGGAGATTCACGTGGTCAAATAACACTGCCACATGGATATATTGGAGCTAAGGTAAGTATAGGCATGTGAATCTATTATTAAGTGACGTTGAGGTGCATGAGAATATGAGTTGGTGGTGCACATTACTATGATTATGGAGTGAAAGTCTACGAACAAGTCCAAGACTAGTACATGAGGCTAATAAGATTGTTGCATATATACATAATAGGTTCCAATTATTAAATGACATAAGAAGACACCTTATGAAGCATGGTATGGAAGCAATCTAAGTATCAATGACTTGATAATTTTTGGTTTCTTAGCATATGCACACACACTAGATGAAGAACGAAGGAAGCTAAATGATAATATCAAGAATGTATAATGGTTGGATACAACCTAGATTCCAAATGATACTGAATTTATGATCATATAACACATTGTATTGTAGTAAGAAGATACATTATTTTTTATGAAAATCAATTTTACATAAATTAGTAGAGATGGAAAATGTTAAGGATTCAAAAATAAGGTTTCATGATCTCAGATTTAAATAATAATTTGAGCATGAGGATTATACTCTAGCAAGACTTAAAAAATGTACAGTGACACAACACACAGTAAATGTACAAGGAAGGTTGTATCTTTGTAGATCAACAAGACCTCAAAATCCCACTCAAAAGGCATTGGAATCATATGCACCTCATGTAGAAGTCGATGAACCACTCAGTGTCCAAGAAGAACTTGAAATTATTTATGCAGCTGATTGGAGGTAAGCAATGGATGTTGGATATGAATTTCTCATAAGAAAATCAGACTTGGGAACTCACAAGTCTTTCACCTGAAAGAAGAGTAATTGGGTGTAAATAACTATTCAAATATAAGTATAAGTCAAATGGATTAACATACCACTACAAGGCTTATTTGATGGCAAAAGGTAACTCCCAAATGATAGGTTTGGATTAATATGACACCTTCTCACCTATAGTTAAGATAACATCCATAAGAGTTCTGTTATCAATTGTAACAATGCTAGATCTTCATGTATATTATCTATATTTAAAAACAACATTCTTAATGGGTTTTTATAGGAATAAGTTTATATTGAACAACCAAAAGATTACATACAAGAAGGAAATGAACAGTTGGTATGAAATCCAACTAAAACATTGTATGGACTAAAATGGTCCTTAAGAGCATGGTATGAGTGTAATGAAGAGTTTATCCCAAATGAAGGATATATGAGTTGCAATGCTGATTCAAATGTCTACATCAAGATAATTGTGAATCAATGATCATTTTAGCCTTATATGTTGATGACACCATCATTATGAATAATGAACTTAAGATGTTAGACTTATTTAAGTCTCAATTAGCTGCAAAATTTGAGATGACCAATTATGGTGAGATTCATTATTTTTTGGGCATTAAAATTTTAAGAAATAGGGAGAATAGGCAAATCCATGTTAATTAAGAGAGGTACATTAGAAACATTCTCCAAAAATTTGGCATGAAAAATTGCAAACTAATAAGTACTCCAATGGAAGTAGGTAAGAATCTTTCACTAGAAATGAGTCCCAAAACACAAGAAGAAGAAATTTATATGATTATGGTTCTATATCAAAATTTTATTAGGAGCTTGATGTATGTAATATTTTATATAAAACTTTATATTACACACACTATAAGAATTTAGAGTCAATGTTCTAGTAATCATGGACTTCAACATTGGGTGGCAGTCAAAAGAATTTTTAGATTTCTCCAATGAAAAACTATGCACATAATTACATTAAGTGGGAATTAAGAAAAATATCTGGAGCTTTTAGGGTATTGAGATGTATATAGGGTAGGGGACATTGATAGCAAGAGATCAACTTCAACATCTGGTTTTATTCTTAGAGGAGGTGTAGTCTCATGAGCAAGCAAGAAACAACAAACTATTTCTTATTCTACTACAGAAGTAGAATATATAGGGGCATGCCAAGCCACAAAAGAATTAATATGGTTGAGAAGATTATTTTAGGACATCAAGGTTACTCAGAGTGAACTAATAATATTAAATTATGACAACCAAAGTTTCATAGCCATGACAAAGCACTCAAAGGATCATAGAAAGGTTAAACATATCTTGTATATAATACCATTTCACCCATGAACAAATTGAGAAGAAAATTGTACAAATGGAGTAATATACAAGTGAAATGATGGGGGCATATGCATTGACAAATGCACTATCAAGAATCAAGTTCAAGATTTACAAAGTAAGATTCAATATAATAAAGCTTGAATGAGAATTATTAGGCTAAGTGAGAGTGTTGGAAGGGCAGAAATGTAACCAAATAATCATGAGTTTTTTGTTAGCTATTTAGGGGTTTCTATTTTTAGTTAGAGATAACACATCACATGGATGCATGTGGTTATTAGACCCATGTGTGGCTGTTAGAGTAGGTTTATTGTAGGTTAATGATCAAATGTAGGGTAGTTTAAGTAGTAGAGTTTGAGTAGGACTCTACTTCCCCTGCTCTCTTTAAATGTATCATTGTTTTAAGTTAATTTCAAAAAATAAAAATGTTTTTCTATAGTTTTTTGTAAAATACTCTTTCCTATGTATTCTTCATTGATTACATAATTCAGTTGTTTTTATTTTTGGTTTTTAGCTTCAATGTGATTCTAAAATGTTGGCCATTATTTTACTTGAATTCTTATTGATAGGGTGAAAGTTAAATATTTAATTGGAAGGGAAATAATTAGGTAATGTATTTATAGATAAGGCAGTTGGTCATGCAAAGGTGGATGAACAACCACTAAATTTTTTGGTGTTGAGGAAGAAAGGAGATGAAAACATGGAGTGTTGAACTAGTGATGGATTGTTTTTTCATGTGCGTTACATTATAAACAAAAGGGAAAGTATAACTTGGTAGAGGTATTGGAGGGAAATTTGAATGTTTCATGGTATATTGAGAGGATCTCTCTAGAAGAACTAAAAATGCAGACACAAGTAGTGGTGCTAGTGACACTCAATAAGATATCAAATGGAAGAGGAAATGCATGAGTGGGAATTGTTGTCATGAAAGCATCTATTAGGAAAAAATAACATAGATGACATCAACATGCTAGGGCTCCATGAATTCAACACCAACCATAATTGGAATTATTTTGAGGTGTTTCTTAGTCGACACACAACAACACCATAATTTATATATTCTTAATGCATTGTTTCTCAAAATACATATGTAGAGTGCACAAATGAACCACTACCAATTGAGCTATTAGGTAACTAATAACTAACCTTCAAAATTATTTTATAGCATGACAAAAATACAAGATCCATCACTCAAAATGATTATACAATAAACAACAGGTACATATAAATCCCACTTGATTAGTTGCATCAAACATAACCTAAATGGACTTGCAGAAAGAACTAGTTCTCTCCTATTTCTCATATTTCTAACTAGTGTCGTAACATTTTACATTACTGTAAAAAAAACACTCATTTTAATTATTTTTCTCATAAAACTCAGATTTGTACATGTAAGGTGGTCGACAGCTAAGTAAATCATGAATATCATATATAAATATTCTCCACATTAATGAGATCCTAATTGCTACTAAATTTTGATAAAATTAACCAACACACACTAACTCCCAGTGTGTTGGCATTAGCTATCAATCTTCATCGATCCTCATCCATCAACTGTGGTTGTTCTAAATACTAACATAAAACATGAAACAAAATTGCCAGCAAACCATAAATGAGAAACCATGACCATGACCATTTTTAAACTCCCATTCTAGTCATTATATTTCCTACACACTATGTTAACGATCATGTCAGCCAATTATCATGTTAGCCATAACCAAAGTGGCAATTGCAAATTTGAAAAATACCGCTTTTCCTCTCAGCGGTAATTAAATTTGATGTTAAATATGCTATGAATTCTAAAAATAGTATAATTTTAACTGCCCTGCTAATTATTTTATTAATATTTCAAGTAAATTTTGTGGTTGAGGCTTGAATAGATAAAGAGGGCATAATCTCAAGGAAATGCCATTATTTTCCTAGCAAAATTTTGTGACCGCACGGGCCTCATCAATATCATATCCAAAGGCCCTTAACATTTAAGACCTAGTTAGTGATTTATTTATTTTCTTATTATTTTTATTAGAGTTATAAAATAATAGAGCTTCAAATATGTTTTTCTCTTTTTCAACTTTATTCAGGTCACTTTTGTATGAATCATGTAAGAGGATCTATTGAATCCCATCTACAGATTAGTGAGTCTCTTCTGGTTTGGCAATTGAAGCACATGTTAGGGAAGAGTGTAGAGTATTTTGTATGGAATTCACCCTATTGCTATGGAAAATAATATAAATCTTCCCAATAATTTTGATGGATAAATGGAGGCACATTCATGGGACATTGATGTAAAGCATAGCTAGCGAGTTGCACAAAGTGAAGGATGTGTAAATTTAAGTCTCTTAGTCCTCACCAAAAATAAAAATACAAACATCATGAATTTCTTAATAATATTCATATTTCAAGTACCAAAGTGGAAGGCATGGGTATTTATATCCAAAAAAAGCTGCAAAACACAGTAAACAATGTTTTATTTAGCAATAATGATGTCTTTAACAGTGGCAAGGACAAATGTTCTTCTGAATATGTGGCACCACCACAATCGATTGATTTGGCTAGTGATATGAATTATAATCCATTCCACACCCATAACCCTAAATTTGAAGCTTTATATTTGCATAATAGTGAAGTGTAGGTAGAACTATGACTACAGTTCACACTTGGTGCTGGAGGAGGCTCTTGCGAAAAATCAACAAACTAAAAGGAGAATTGACAGACCAAATTTTTTTCTCTTCTTTTCTTAACACTACCATGGATATATACATTTGTATATAAAATGTATTAGTTACCAAGAATAATTTTTTTTAATAGAAACTCAATATTTTTTAATCAAAATTATCCAAGCTATTTGTGAAAACATACAAGGTGACCAAAATGAGTGAGTCATGATAAATGTTGATAAGACATTATAAAAATCAATCCACCTTGGTGAAATATGTGGTATATCTAAAATTAAATGTTGTTTTTTTAAAATTTTACCATTTAATATAATTTTTTAAAATAATATTAATAGTCTCTAGAATATGACTCGAATTTAATTTTTATAACTATAAGATTATGAAAAGTTATGATTTAGGTTTAGATAATACATTTTACTTTAGAATATATTTATATTAACCATAAAATTCCTTAAAAATATATAATAAAACATAAAATGTAGGCCATTTTAATTATTTAACCATCTTATCTTTGTTTAGAGGGAAATTCAATTGTCAAATTTTATCCTTGTGCACAAGTTTAAGGTTAAATGTGTATAATACCAATTAGATATATGCACACTAGATATTTATTACAAGTAAAATTCATTGAGTAAAATATTTATTCCTTTGATATAAAGAGTTTTTAGAATTTATATTTAGTTAGTGAATGTTGATTTAAGAAAACAAGTCGAACTCTCTACAATTGGAAGTGTGGTTCCCTTTAATAAGTTTACTATTAAACTAATTCAATAAGATAATTTTAAATGAAATAATAATTTACAAAAGGTTACACTCCATTTTGGGCCCCCTTTAAATCCTTCTATGACTTTATTTGGTCTAATTCCAAAAAAATATAGGGGTTCCATAGATGTATGAGAATTATTATCATCTATAGTCAAAACATTGTAAAATGTGCCAAATGAGTGGTAAAATCCATTAAAGGAAATAAGTCTTGGAAAATAATTCAATGTCGTTTTATTTCATTTGGATCTCTTTACGAAAGATCAAGTTGAAAAACATAGGTTTCCAAATTGAAGGCTCTTTTATGGTGAAAAGCATCTGGAAAGCCTTTGAGGCTATTAAGCCTCATTCAAAATGGGTTGGTGATGCATTTCTCCTTCAATAATCATAATATTTAGTGGTTTCCTATCATGACCAACACTAGCCTCTTGTTGGCATAAATGTTTGGTTTTTAGTCTTGATTGGTCTCCTTGGCCATTGCTAAAAGAGATTTAATATAATTTTAACTTACCAATTATTATCCACAGTAGTGCCAATGTATTTACAAATAACTTTAATTAAAATAATAACCATATATTGGTTCCCAAATCAACATCTAACAATTGAAATTTTTTAAAATGACAAAACAACAAGTCTTCTCACATTAGCTAAAAGTGACTGAACTAAATGGATCATGGGCATAGATAAATGGTTATCAATATTTTTGGTGGGCCAAAACGAAAATTAATCATGATTCTAACATAAATCCCAAGGAATTTTTAAATATGTAGGAGAAGAGATAATTGAAGTGGATTTAAAAAAGGTACATAGAATATCCAAGAAACCACCTAAACTTCACAAACATACCAATAATGGAATACACAAACATCCTAAATTCACACAATTTAACAATTAATAAATACGCCTAAAATTTCACTATTTAAAAACTAAGAAATGACTAGGGCCATTTTAGGTTTAGGAATATACAACTCTAATATTATTTACTACAAAAAAATTAAAGATATTAGAGTTGTATATTCTTACCAAAAAAATTAAACATTAAAAAAAATCAAGATTTATATTAATTAAAAGAAGAAACATTTTGAGACATTGCACACGACATTTATGTGAATCATAAAATACTAATAAGATTTTTTTAAAAATTTATATTAATTAAAAAAATCATAATTTATATTAATTATAAAATATTAGAAATAGAAACTTCAAAAAAAATATCTCAATAAAATCAAAATTTATATTAATCGTAAAATTGATCAATAATCTTATTTTAGAAATAACAATTTAAAATTTATCTTCATATTAAATTTGATATACAGATTTGGGGAAAATCTTGAAGGCATACAAAACATTTCATGACACAAGATATGACAATGTGGAAAAAGGCATGGCCATTTTTTATTATGGTCATCCATCAAATTTAGGTATGATGGATACTACCATCAGAATCCCACAAGTATCTAAATACAACCCCAAAAGAAGCAAATATAACACCTCATAGTTATGCAATTGCTAGGATAATATAGCATTAGCAGTTGATTTTTGTGAAATGATAATTCTACTTTAGATTAGAATTTCTAGAAAGGACTAGATGAATCAAAACCATCATTATCATCCAAATAAAAAACATACATTTCTTGAAAAAATTCTAATTGAACCATGATGACATGTCTTGAGAACAAAATAATTCCTCAATAATCTGTTTTACTCCATAATTCCTTATCTAGTCCATCATATACAATAATTCTAAGCAAGTTGTCTTCATCATCACTAAAGTTGTAGATAGTTGTAGGTCCTACCATAAGTTGTAACACAATTCCTCCAAGAGAGTTTTTATGTTTTCCATTGAAACCTCTTATAGTTTATGTCATACCAATCAATTTTATGCGTGTGTACCCATGACTATTAAGTAATGCCATAGTGCATATTTTTTCAATTGGCATGATTTCCACCATAACACTTTGTATGGAATGTGAGGAAATGAAAACATGTATGAATAAAGGTGCATTAGTAGGATCATCATCAATAATTTCATGGTCATGAAATTTTAATCATAGGTTATTTTACTTATGTATTTGTAAATTTATCAATAAGGTCATCTGTAGGATGAGGCTCCTAAACTTTAGGAGCATATGAAGAAAAAGGAAGATGCGTATTTAAAGTCATTTGTACCTTGGGATTAGCCTTGTCTTATTATGCCTCATAGTTTTTAAATGGATTAGTAAACATCTTAATATTCATATTACGTTGTAAAACTTAATCATTAGTAGGTATTTTTACCGGATTTGGTTTTAGAAACCCTAATAGGTTAAAAACTAGTTTCTAAATTCATATTACTAAATATGGCATTTGAGCATAAATCTAAATGTAAAAGATTGAAATATATCACTATGATTTGACAAGTGGAATATGATAAATATAGCAAGTACAAAAAATGGATAAGTTTTAACACCCAAATAAAACCCATAAAAACACTACTAATTTTTTTCGTCTCTTGTACAACACTAACTCTGTCCAAGTAACACTTTAACCATTGACACAACAAAACTAATGTGTGCATTATCTAAATGTGTATTATAATCCATCATCCAAAATTTAAGGCAACCTTAAAGGTGTACAAACACACTTAAGGTATGTTATATTCAACGTAGAGGCTCACCTTCTATTTTCAAAACAAAAATTATAAAGGCATTTGACAAGTGAGATGTGACTAAGATGTGTCGACCACAACAAAATTGGTGTGTAAGACTAAACTTAAATTTAATACTAAAGGGATATAAATTATAGATTACACTAATGAAAATAAAAATGAAGTTCATCTTTAATGGTATGGAATGTTATTCGTCAACAGTTTGTTAACACCTTGTTTTTTACAACTACAACTATAAGCACGATAAAAATACATAAGTAACCAAACTCTTAATTATCCCAACCATAAATATAATCAAAATACTACCCATTATTAGACTATTCAAGGTTAACCATTCATGTTAAAGTCGAATTACCCAACCACAGTGCATCCAGACTTGACTAGCTCACATCACAATCAAGTTATAATTTTGCTAAATCAATTATCAAATGGCGATGGATAAAATACCCCAAGGAGGTGAAAAGAATTTATAAAAGTTAATTTTTATTTTATTAGATACAAGCTACCACTAGGAACCTACAAAAATAATCTCCAACAATTTAAATCATAAAAATAATTCAGTGTTCCAAACAGGTTTTAATGCAAAAAACTATTATGCTAAGTAATTACCTAAATAAATTGGGTTTAGAATTAATTAGGTAACCATAATATCCCCTCATTCGACTTGTTTAATGGTATATTTAGAAGCATTAGGTGGAGTGATACTTGGGGTTAGAATTGATGCACTTATTTGGATAAGAAAGTGGAAAAAGGCTTGAGTAGAATTGCCAATGCTTGTATTATTCCCCTATGGTGTGGTATTCACAATGTATGTTATTTGTCTTGAAGTTGTTAAAATTGTCGTAGTGGAGGACTTAATGGGAGTGGGTTGTGTCAATGATATTTCTAGTTGAGGATATGGCCTTGAAAGGGATGGCCAAGTAGTTCATGTGTAGAGGTTAAAACCTCTATACCCTATGTTGTAAGTACAAAGGAGGAAATTAAAAGCATGGGACTAGTGACTTGAATAGAACAATGAATGTTTCCCTAAGTAGGGATTACCAGTATTGAGTCTACATCATATTATTAAGTATACTAATAAATTAAACTAATGAGAATATGGTTTTTCAAGGCCCAAGTGGGCAGGAGTGGATTTTAAAATTATAGGGTACATCTACTCAACTTAGATTTATACAGGGCTGTGAAGAATTTGTGCATCACTACACATTAGATTTTATAGATTTTGTGGTTTTCAATTATATATTTAGGTCTTATTTCAGGTTTTAAATATTTGGAGGAAGTGGATTTGAGAGACACATTACTCCTTTTGATTATAAGAATAATAATTGTGACTTAGGGAAGAGATGCCCTACTATTATACTACTAAGTTGAATTATTTTAATCCACTGATGGAAATTAAGTTTATCATTGATTTTGTTTTTGAAGATGAAGATAATAATGAAGTTGTAGTAGTGGGAGAAACTAAATGAAAAAAAAACACAAACCCTCTATCCATGGTAACTAGAAAAATTTCCTTCTATAATACTATCGGCATATTATGAGTTTTCAAGTTTGGGTTCATTTATTAGAATAGTATGTTTATTATAATTGTGAGTCTCACATATACTAATTCCACTATAGACCAACCATCTATTCTAAATACTAAGGCTAAAAAAATGAGTTTAAAAAACCTTACTATATTAATTGTTGGCTTCCTATTACCAAATCAGAGAGAGATAAGGTAGAGGTTGGTTAATGATGATGAGGGCCAAGTCTATAAGAACAAAAAGTCATCAGTTATTGTGTAAAAAATCCTCCTCATACTTGTTTATTTTACTCCATGATTGTTGATTTTATCGATGGTGTGGAGAAGTAGGATTATCTCATACTTGGAGAACCAGGACAAGACCCTTTTGACTATGTTTCTTACGTTTGAAAGAGCGAGAAGAAAGGAATTAAGAATTTTTGAGGTTTTAGCTTTACATTAATGACCTGAGGATCAATATACATGTATTTATTACTTTTATTTTGAAAAGGGAATATATCCTTTAAAAATAAAGTTTTATGCTTTTCATGTTATTCTCTTTTTTATCCCCCATTATATTACATCCACCCATTACTAATTTTTATTCTAAGAATAAAAATTGTTACTTAGGGAAGAGATGACCTACTACTAGGTTGAAGGGTTTTAATGCATTGATGGAAAGTATGTTTATAATTGATTTGGTTTATGAAGATGAAGATAATGATGAATATGTAGTGTAGTGGGAGAAAATATATGGAAAAAAGATAAACCCTCTACACATGGTAACTAAAAAATTTTACCTCTATATTATTACAAACATCTTTCGAGTTAGTAGGTTTTATTTCATTTGTCAGAATAATATTTTTACCATAATTTTGAGTCTCACATATACTAATCCAAATATATGCCAACCATCTATTGTGAATACTTAGACCAAAAAAATGAGTTATAAAAAATGTTACTTATTGTCTTGCTTGAAACCCTAAACCTTGACCCAAAAAACTATTAAAAAATATAATCATAAAACCCTAAAATCTTAAAATCTAAGCACTATAATGAAAAATGATGACTGATGGTGAAAAATGATGATGGAGTGATTAATTTCAATGAGGGATGATGAGAGAATGATTAGGGATGATGGGGGATGATGAGATCTGATGAGGGAGTGATTATGGATAATGAGGTCCAATGAGGGTCTTCAAGGGTGTGACTAGGTATGATGAGGGATGATGGTTGTTGATGAAGGAGTGATTAGGGATGATGAATGAAAATGAGGATGTATTAGGTACAATAATGGTCATTTAGGGAATTATTAGGGATGATTAGGGATGATGACAGATAATATATTCCTTCAAAACTTTTTCTTGATTGTCATTAGTCACTCCTTTCTCTATATAAATTAGAATTCCCTCTCTTCTTTCAATAAATGGCTTTATTAATGTCCCCTCTCATTTATCTATATAGATGATAATGTCCCTCTCTTGATTTTGAAGCATTCCTTGATAATTCCCCCTCTCTCTTTTCTTTTGATTTGATAATTCCCACTACTAATTTTCAAGCATGGGAACTACATTATGGGTTTTATATAAGTAATTATATGATCATTGATCATCACTAAACCTATACATTCATTACCTATAAAAATGAATAAACCACTATAGATGGATTAATATATTCAAGTTTGCTTACTACTCAACATGGATTGAAAAATTTATTTTTAAATAAACAACTATGATATTGCTTACTATAAAAATGAGCAAATGTGCATGAATCAATATCATGACCCTTTGTAACTATGCTGATTGTAAAGTGTTATATAGCATGTAGGTGCATGAACCAGTATCATGCCTCATGTCTCTTAAAGTGTGTATATGTTCATGAACAAATATCATTCCCCCTAAATTCATACTGATTGATATAAAATGCCATGTGTGTGTGTGTGTGTGTGTGTGTGTGTGTGTGTGTGTGTGTGTGTGTGTGTGTGTGTGTGTGTGTGTGTGTGTGTGTGTGTGTGTGTGTGTGTGTGTGTGTGTGTGTGTGTGTGTGTGCGCGCGCGCGCGCGTGCACGTGCGCATGAACAAATATCATTCCCCCTAAATTCATATCGATTGATATAAAATGCCATATATATATATATATATATATATATATGGCATTTTATATCAATCGATATGAATTTAGGGGGAATGATATTTTTTCATGCACATATACACACTTTAAGAGACATATACATAAGACCTTGTATCTTAAATGTACGTAGATGTGAAAAACCAATCATTTGTGTTTTTGTAATATATGTACATATGGTCATGCATATGCAATGAAGTGTGTATGAATATTTACTTAAGTCTTTGTAAATTAATTGAATATTCATGGTATATGACCCCATAATTTTTACTAATGTGTCAATACCTGTCATGTAACTAAAATCATCTAATACTTAAACCATTCTGAATCTCTAAAATCTATACTATGATTCCAAATTTTCATTTTTTATTCATGGAGTCATATGTCTCTATGAAAAGACTAGTGTAATTCCCCATTATGAGATGAGGGATGTGTTTTTTAACTTACTCATATAAAAATAAAAATTAATTGCATCATGTCATTCATAAAGATAACATCACGCATAATCATGTGAATATGTGGAGTGTATGTCATCGTAATAATGTATATGTTAATCAAGGCATGTATGTAAGATATTTAGTGTAGGGAATATAAGTGTCATTTTTACATAGATTTATTAATTAAGCACATAGTATTAAACATCATTGAAAAATAACTGAAGAAGACTATGTAGTAAAAGTGCATGATATGGATCATGGCACCACACAATGTCAACAAGATCAACAAGTGAAATAATATAAACAATATTGAGAGTTAGTGTCACACATAAGGCCAAGGGACACATATAAAGGACATTAATATATCTAAAAACAAGGCCAATAAATGCACACAAGGGACATAAATATGTCATGAACAAGGGACATAAATATGTCACATCAAGAAACAAGGGACATAAATATGTTACATAAAATAATGCAAAGAGATGCACACAATAGACAATAACTGGCTACCCTATCATGTAATACAAAGATCATATATGAAGCATATAGCAAGTAAAGACTAGTTTATGAACTCCATATGTATTAATGTCACATCCTAGTAAAATAACATATCCATGTAACATTTCTTAAGATATGAGTGACTAGCAAGATATGTGTAAGAAATATACATAGATATATAGGTTATATACGTAATATAAATATATATGATGTGATAGTGAAACCTATGGAATAATATACTAACATTATTGGCATGGCCACTTGGTATAGAAAAGTCTAACATATATATGTCTATATGTAACATGTATGTCCTACATCACACTCATATATAGTGAAATGAATATGTGCATGAAAATAATATTTTATCTACCAAACTATGACAAATAACATATTTAAATAATATATTCTAGTAATCATGTCATGCCTAGGTCCTAATTTTGATTTTTTTTTGAATTTTTTGAATTTTTTAAAATTATTTTCATATTTTTGAAAACTTTGAATGTCAAGTAAGGCCAATTGGAAATGTTTTTGAAAAATAAAATAATTTAAGCTATCCAAACAATCCAAAACATGTGTCAAGGCATAGTCTGCACTAGATGTGATATCATGGCAATGTGGAGGAAGTAAAATTAAGCAATATTCCCCTAATGTATATTTATATTGCAATGATGTATCTTAATCATATATGTAGAGATAAGTATTTGTATTACCATAATGTGTAATAATCAATGTGCTCATTTTATATGCATATATAGATGTATATAATGATATAAGCTCAAGTGGAGACCATACCACATATGAATAGTCAATATGAAAGAATGAGCAACTAGAATTCCACCAAGAATGTGTGATATAATTATTGTAGGATAAGTTTCATGTTAGTATGGATTAGGAGAATATTCAAGAGGCAAGGTCCAAGTGAAAATAAAGGCAAGGACTACAAGATTGTTCAATGCAAATGCATATGAGAGCATGCGTATCAAAATATAAGAATAAAATGGATAATTAATCTGAGAGGCTATGTATAATAGATAATATTAAAGTTTAACCAATTATTCATGTAACATAATTATCCCATGGAGTTCCTTCATAGAATACATGATCCCCTACAAAATTCTATGTTGAATCACCAATTGGAATGTGGTTGTTATTTGTAGGTCTTATATCATGTTTTGAAGAAATATTTTATGCTTTGGTTACTTTATCTAAAGAAACTCCTTCTCTTGAAATGGTAATAGTCACACATGCATGCTCAAATGTAACAAAGTCATGATGTCTACCTATTATTTTTCCCACTGATCTTAGCCATGGTCTTCCTAATTTTTCATTATATTGATATAAATTAGAGTCAATGTGAAATATAATAGAACATGTTTTGAGCTCAAGTGTTACTAGAAACTATATAGTCCCCATGAATTTATTAGGTTCAATATTCTTATTTAAATGTTGAATGCCATGCCCAATATATTGGAAAAGTGGCATCCTACATATATTGACTTAGTGGATGTATCTAATGTTGGATAACCAATATCAACACTAATTTTTATTCTTCTCTTCAAGTCCCAACAATTACTAATATTATGCCCATGAATTCTATGACATGGACAATAGTATTTTGATTTCCTTAAAGGATGCATAGAAGGAAATGTGATCAACTTGGTTTGAAGCATTTCCTTTAGATGTATGTGAAAAAAATGAACCTTTAAGCCTTAGATGTATGACATGGATGATAGTATTTTGATTTCCTTAAAGGATGCATAGAAGGAAATGTGATCAACTTGTTGTGATATTAAGACTTATGTAAAAAAAATGAAACTTTAATTTTAGATGTATTATTTTATTGAATCTCTTCTTGAAATGAACTATTTTGAGGTACAAATCCCTTGAATGGAGATGTAGATATATAATTAACACTAACATTCCAAGGATTTACTATATGTGTAATATTTCCTTCAATTAATGTATCTTTTAAACTTAGATCATTTTAACATCATAACTTCTCTATGAACTTTCCCATGGTAACCATTTGATTTAGAAAAGTTTCACAAGCAAAAGCCTTAGGTAATTTTGATTGTATTACATATAAGAACCCTCAAGAGTATGTACATGATCTAGATGGGGTTGAGTAGGAATATGTTGACTACATTTATTATGCCATGCATGATGGGGCATCGTACATCATTTATTTTTGACATCATGAATTACAGAATCCAAAATAAGTTGTGGGAGAATAATGGGAGTGGTATGGTGGCTAGTACAGCCTTGAGGTCTAGGGGAAGAAGAAAAAAAGGAGTCATACATGTTATGTGGTGTCAAATAGTAATAAAATGCAAATCAAATTTTTTGTTTCCATAATATGATTTAAGGAAGGCTTGGGACTATTCACTGTTACTGTTAGCATTATTATTATTCTTAAATTTGATCCATTTGAATATATGATTAATCAAAATATAACATATCCAAGTGGAATAATATGCAAATAATACCTTAGTGAGTTTTATTAACAATTAAAGACAATGGTTATTCATTATATCCATGAGTAATGTGTATTATTAGTGAATAATAAGAAATCAAGTCTAAAAATAAAACCTTAAGAATAACATATGAATCCCTAAAAGGATGATACCCTAAGGGAGACCTAGGGTTTGGCATGATTCGAGTAATGTATGGGCTCACCAATATTATTTACCATAATTTGGTTTTATAAATTCTAATAGGATAGAGACTAGTATGTGAATTTAAATTACTAAATATGGAATTTAAGCATGAATTTGAATGTAGAAGCTTGAAATATATTATAATGATTTGACAAGTGGCATATGATAATAATGAAAAGTACCAAAATTGATAACTAATTAGGTTTTTTGATCAATTGTCTAATTCTAATTGACTTCTAACACTAAAAAATAAATTGAAGTAGGCCTATTATTCATCCAAATCTATGACAATTTCTATGTGCACAATGTCATTTCATCAACTCTAGGTTAGTATTGACTATCAATATTAGCTTGACCTATAGTGGTGGATAGTTAAGTATGTATTAAAAGGGTTTATGGCCATATAATCAACTTTATCTGGCTTTAAAATATCTATATGTGTGATGAAAAATAATAATGATGTACGTTACTTCATAAATCATTCTCCTTCAACTTGAAAACTTAGGTGTGCTTGTGAGGGCTAGAAAACTAAAAAAATTGATAAATATTAATGCATCAAGTTGACCCAAATCACTTATGTTGATGATTGACTATTACATACATATCCATACACCAAGGAGTGAAATCAAGCTGCACATAGTTCTCTCACCTACTTTGATTGTGAAATTATGCTCATTTACTATATGAATGTAACTAAAGACTTGACTTTGATACTTGACAATTCTTGATTTGAAATGGATTCATTATGATTTAGACTTGGTCATGAGATTCCCCTAGTGATTCATTTAGAAATTGGGAGGAATGGGATAATTTTTCTCAATGCTCAGTAGTTTATAGATGTGTACCTGATAAGTGCCAAGTCTCATTTCAAGTGAGACCTTGAAATATATAAATTACTTGATTGTACTTATATATATAATACAATCAGGTAATTTTAATATATATATATATATATATATATATATATATATATATATATATAGGTACAATCAAGTAATTTTAATAGGTAGTAATTGGTGGGAGAGGATCAGTATCATTAGATGTAGGTCAGTATTAACTGATGATACTGACCCAATGTGATGGGAGTGACCCATGCACATGAGGACTAAACTCAAGGTCTAAGGATGTTTATATGAGAGAATAATTTGGGTTTTTATAGAGTGTAAAGTTTATGTAGGTGTTTGATAGCAAAAAGAGAGGGTCAAACTCTTAAGATAACATGCAGGTGTGAGAAAATGCCCTATTGAGACCATGCATGAATTTCACACACAAGCATGGTCTCAATAGGCTTGTCCTTTCTTCTCCTTATTATTAATTCACTCTAAAAACTAAGCATCAACACACACACACACACACACACACACACACACACACACACACACACACACACACACACACACACAGATATATATATATATATATATATATATATATATATATATATAGAGAGAGAGAGAGAGAGAGAGAGAGAGAGAGAGAATGTGATGGTGTTCAATATGTCTTATAACCCTAAATTAAAATTTTTTGCATCCATTTCATGTGAAAGGGGTCATGTTACTATGATTTCATTATAAAAAGGATACATGAACACAAAAAATGAATCATGGTGGTCTAATGTGTCCCTACCAATAAATATTTCTTTATTTTCTTGATTTCATGTGATAAGGGCACCATTTAATAGTCATTTTTATTTACAAAATAAAACATGAACACACAAAAATGACATGTGGTGTTTTATTTTATTCCCATAGTCACAAGTCTTCCTTTTTTGAGCTGATTGCATATGAAATGGGCCCCTTTTAGTCAAATTCTCTCTGTAAAATAACCATGGACAAAAAAATGATACGTGGTGGTCTAATGTATCTGCTACCTATAAATTTGAAAATGATGCCTTTGATGCATGTGAAATGCAGCTCATTACTTTGATTTCATTATACAAATAGAAAAATTAAATATGTTATGGTCTTTAATATGCCCCCTAGCCCTAAATTGATAAAAAAGTCCTTCACATGTGAAAGGGACCCTATTACAACAAATTTTGTTTTAAAGGGACACATACACATAGAAAAATAACATGTGGTGGTTTAATGTGTCCCATGCCTCGAAATTTTCCTTTGTTTCCTAGATAACATGTGAGAGGCACTCTGTTTAGTCGATTTCATTTTATAATGGAAAACATAACACACAAAAATAATATATGATGGTCTATTTTATACCCATAATGATAAATCTTCCTCCCTTGTGTTGACTGCATGTGAAACGGGGTTTTTAGTCAAAACATCTCTAGAAAATAAACATGAACACACACAAAAAAGTATGGTGGTCTAATATGTGCCCTACCCATAAATTATAAAAAATTGACTTGATTACATATGAAATGGGCCCCATTACTATGAATTCAGTCTATAAATAAAACATTGACATGGAAAAAATAACATTTTTGGTGGTATTTAATATGTCCTTGAGATCTAAATTGAAAAATGTTGTCCCCCAATGAATGTGAAAGGGGACCCATTATAATGTATTCTCTCTAATAAGGATACATGAACATAAAAAAAATGACAGATGGTGGTCAAACATGTTCCTTATCCTCGAATCTTCAATGTTGCATGAAAGAGGAGCCCTTTTCATTTGATTTATTTCTACAATGGAAACATGAACACACACAAACAACACATGGTGATCTAATTTCTCCTCATAGAACTAAACATTTCTATGTTGCATCAATTTCATGTCAATGGGGCCCCTTTTAGGCAAATGTTTCTTATAAATGAAAGATGGACACATGAAAATGACACATGGTGGCCTAATGTGTCCCCTACCCCTAAATCGAGAAAAATTTCCTTTTTGTATGCAAAATAGGCCTTGTTAATATCAATTCACTAAAAAAATGAAAAATGCATGTGGTGGTATTTAATATGTCTTCTAGCTTTAAATCGATAAATTTTGCATTATTAAATATGAAAGGGGACCCATTACTACACATTCTCTCTAAAAAGGATATATGAATGAAGAATAAATGATGCATGGTGATCTAAAAATTTTGTAGCCAGATTTTGGTGAATCTAAAACATCTCTCAAAAGATGAGAACCAAGCATCTTTAATTCTTTTAAGACATGAAGGTATCGAGAGAGTTGTATGGATCTCTAAAGAGTCAGAAATATCACCCCTTAATCTCATAGTAAAGAGAATATCTAAATAAAAAATGATTCTTGAATTTAGGTTCTAAAGAATAAATACGATAAATATGGCATCCCTTAAGCATATGGCAATTTTTATCAATGTGGAGGCGATGTGAACAAACTTTGAATTATACCAATGGAACCCTTAAACTATAATATAATTAGATTTGGGTGTATCTTAGATGAGCCCATCCTCAAAGTGAAGATGTGTGTTGCGGTAATGTTGAATCTTTAAGGAAAATGGAATACAAGGCTCTAGGCTTTATAGATCTCATTTAAGTAAAGTTAGTAATTGGGAGGTCTTGGAATCTAAATTAGTTATGACATTAAAAAAATTTAAGTTAGGATTATTTTTAAAAATAATTGAGATGTATTTAACCATTTTATAAAAAAAATTTCCTTTTTGCTAGAAGTTGATTAGAAAAATATAATATCTTGGACATATGGAGGAGTTTAGAACCATTCTTTTCTATAAATATTTTTTGAGCATGATAGAATGATGCACTTAAATTGAGACCATATACCACCAATTTGTAATAAATTTATGAACAAGGTAATAGAATCATTAATCAATTACATATGGAAGAAATCCAAAATAAATGCCTCAAATTTTATATAACTATAAAATATTTTTTAAATAAATACATTTAATATCTTTACATTAGTATATATACATTCTAATATTGTATGTTGTAATTAACTCTAACAATATCTCCAAAAAGTACAGAGGGTCATAAAGAAGTTTCCTTGAGGGGCGATAATTTTTTTAACATTTTGAAATAATATAAATAAATAGAACAAGAGTATATTATATAAATTTATGTCATTTTATACTATTCAACAATAAATTGAATGATGCAACTAGTTTGCCATTAAAACAAGTGAGCTTTCAATTATATAACCATCTAACAATAAATTGAGTGCGATCCAATCTAAAATGTGTACTAAACTTTGGACATGTGGCACTTATGGACATGTGGCACTTATGCTGTAGACTCACAAAAATACTATAAATGCATAAACTACTCGATCAAACAGGAAATAGTTATATCAATCGACCACAAATTTCTTCTTGATTTGGAGGCCAAATTTGAGAATCCATTTATGAGTAGGAAGAATTTTCTTGATGCCTTCCCTCTTCATACATTTCTTAATGCAATTATCGAGCAAAAGAAATTGATTATTGAATGATAACTTGATATTACCAATGGTTTTATATGTATGGAACCAAGACACAAAGTAAAAGAAGGAAATATCAATGAAACCAAATTCCTCTCCACCAAATTAAGGCCCTCGACATCCTGACATCTCCTTTAATACCTCTTATAAAAATTTAAGATATGCCAACATGCCATGTTTTTTGACTCATAAGCCTCCCCTTTTTAATCAATATACGAGATCTTGATTCATAGAACTACAAACAAAAAGCATTAGTAGGGAAGCTAGAATTATATTGTTTATAAAATTAATAACATATTTTATATCAAATTTAATAGCCACTAAGAGAAAAGGTAGGATTTTTCCAATTTAAAATTTGAAATTGCTGCTCTGATTATCGTTGACATAGTAATTGACTGACATGGCAGTTAATGGAGTATGCAGGAAACCAAAAGGTTAATGGAACAATTGGAATGGGAGTTAAAAATGGTCACAGTCATAGTTTCTCATTTATAGTTTGTTGGCGGTTGTGGTTTCATGTTTCATGTTACTATTTATAATAGTTGCAATTGATAGATGAGAATTAGTGAAGATTGATAGTTGACACCAACATACTGGGAGTTAACACATGCTAGTTAAGATCTACCATTGAATTTGGGAACTAAAACTATAGTAAAAATTTTAAAATCAAAATCATTCAATATGTCACCTATTCCTTCCTAACCTCAAACTATAACTACTCATCCTCCTCCACTGCTTCTGTTGATGAGAATGTGGCTGTTTTTGATGAGGAGGTAAGTGAATGAAAGATCTTGAATATTCATCATCCTCTTCTTTGACCAT
This sequence comes from Torreya grandis, assembly GCA_037957365.1. Taxonomy (NCBI): domain Eukaryota; kingdom Viridiplantae; phylum Streptophyta; class Pinopsida; order Cupressales; family Taxaceae; genus Torreya; species Torreya grandis. Next base: position 2,402,851 of record JARHVA010002428.1, on the reverse strand, counting down.
CTATCTAATATACACATTGAACCATAGTGATGTGTCACTCTTCACCTTTATCCCTTGTATTATCACTTCCTCTTCACAATCTCGACATTCCTTATTAAATTCATGTCTGGTAACTTTTTCTTAAATAAAGTCATTACTTCCAAGGTAGTAATGTTGAGAAGGGATGGAAACTATGATAGAAAACTGAGTGGGGGATCCATTGCAAGTTGGTTCAAAGGATCAAAACAATGAAGCCACGTCAATGTTTGATGAGCTTAACCAACATGCACTAACCACCAACGTGTCGATGTCAGCTCCTGATCTTCACCACAATCATTATCAACTTATCAAATGTTAGGCCCACACTGAATTTGAAACCATAACCATGAAAGGTACCACACTCACCACCAATGTTTTAAAGATCACCAACATCACCGTATGCCACTAACTACCATCATGATTACACAGTCACTATCATTGTCACATCCTACTAACCATGGCATCATTAGGTTGAGAAAAAAGTGGGAGAATGGACTGATTTTGAAATTTTCACCATCAAGGTCAAATCCTACCCTTTCCCCCAATTTCTCCCCAAATTTATAAAAGGTTGAGCGATAACTAGCATCTGGGAAGGGTGAGCAAAAACCAACTCTCTTTCCTAATGATCTTGGTTAAGTCTGGGTGCCTCCATGATTCATAGATATGTTTTGTTCCAAACTTTAGCCAATTTGAAAAAGAATGTTATTTTGCTTATAAAGATATGAAAATATGACCAATAATTTCCCCCAATGTCTCTTTATCTTCCCCAACCATTCCATATTCCTTTCTCCCACCTTGTTGGGCTTTTATGAATCATTTTTTATTTTTATAGATTTTATCTGCTTTCCCAATTGTTAATATCCAATTTAAAATTGTTTAATACCCAATCAAACTTGTGTCTATTGAGCAACACTGCAACAATACTTATCTTGAGCACAAACCACTATAGATCTTCATTTCTAAGCAACTTCAGAAGACCCACTAAGCCTAGCAAGGACCCTTATAGGCTTTTGGATCTTACTCACCACTGTAAAAAAACATCAAGGAATGTCCAAGACTAATACAAGGTAGAAATGCCAATTTACATTTTTTGATGATGTCAAAATAAACCTTATCTTGTCAGGTTTGTATTCTTGATCAATTTTATAAATAACATGTTGACCATTTTTGGTCTTGCAGGCCAAAATAAATTAGTCTCCCTTCCTTCCTTGTTGTCTTCACCTTACTACAATTGTCATTTTTCCTTATAATACACCTGTTCTATAAAAATCCAAGTGACTTGAGCCTTGTTGATGTTTTGGGTTGATCCAGAGGTTTATTTAACTTTGGGCAGTTGGTTTTCACAAGCCTTTTGGTAAAGGAATGGGCCAATTTCAAAGGATACGAGTCTTTTGGTATGCTTTGAAGGACAAATTCCCTTACAGAGGGAAGGTAGGTGACTAAAAAGGGGACCTTTTCTAAGATCTGAAGGGCAACTTTGGGCCCAAAGTGCCCTTGCAGAGAGAATGGAACACTTGCAAAGGGTAGGGAACACATTTGAGAGAGATTAAAGAGAAGGCCAAAAGGAAAGTTTTCTTTCAGGAAAATGACAAGCAAAAAGACAAGGCAATTCCTGCGAACAAAATGCCCGAAGGAATTCCTTCAGACATTTGGCTGAAGGAAATCCAATAAAAAGGAATCAAAGGGTGAATTCCTTCAAAGTTTTGTTTAAAGGGATTTACAAAGAAAAGACCAATACCAAGACTTTGAAGGAAAGTTTTCCTTCAGGCAAAATGTTTTTGTCTAAAGGAATTCCTTCAGACATTTTGTCTGAAGGAATTAAGGAGCTCAAAAAATAAGTGCCCTTGTAGAGGGTAGGCAATGACCAAAAAAGGGACCTTTTTCAGTTTTCCAAAGGGATACCTTCCCTTCAAGAAGGTTTAGTCACAGAAATCCAAAGGAATTACCAAAGTAATGATGGGCAGAGCATGTTAATTTCCAGCATGGTGAACTAGCTGTTGGTTTTCAAATGATGACAGGCCTGTGGATGCCAATTTTACGGTGATGAAGTAGCTATTGGTTTTCAAATAGTGATAGGATTGTAGATGTCAATTTAGATGGGATGCATAGGCCATTGAAAAGAGACCAAAGAGACAATTCCTTCAGGCAAGTGCCTGAAAGCACTCAATCTCTCAAATCCAAAGGAATTTCAAGGGCACAAGGCCACAAGTAAACTCAATGACCCACTGAGAAAGGAGCTTGAGGAGCCTGTAAAAGATGAAAGATAGCCCTAAGGGCCAAAGAGCCAAAAAAGGACAAAATCCAAGCATAAGAGCAGATATAATAGTCTAGGTGGCAAAAGAAGAATGAGCATAAGAAGTTATTGTAATGACCCATGCTTTCACAGTGATATTTAATACGACCCATGTTTTTACAATGATATTTAATATGGGTTAAGTACCAAAGTGAATACCTATGACATCTACAACATGGTTATTTTAGGTGTTTCTAGAAGAATGACACCAACATGAGTAAATTTCCTCTTTCTTAAGCATTCAATGCAGCATGGGCCACTTATTCTAGAAGGCGCCAAAGTCTTCTTCTTCATGCTATATATTGTAACCTCATATTTGAGGAAGATATCTATCATTTTGTAAGGCAAAACCCTACTAAATTTCACCTTTGATCAATAAGAATGTGTTTTACCTCTATCTGACTGGTTATGCTTTTGAGTATGTTTACGTATCAACTCTGTGTTCAGTCATTTTAGCTTGATGCTCTCATGGAATGATACCAACAAACCTAGTATAGTCAAGACCATTTATGTAGGTTAACAAGAAGTGATTTCATCTGGAGTGTGGAGATAGAGGAGTAATTATCAGATAGTGTGTTTTTTATAGTGCCTATGGTAAGTCCCTTTTCCTTGTATCTCCATTAAGCCCCATGTTAAAATACCCCTATAGTTTGGTCTTTTTGCCAGATAAAGTGTAGGCTTGCCCCCTTCTAGTTTGAAGTGTGAATGACTGAGTAGATCAAACTTATTTGGTGCATCATCGTTTAGATAGTTTCTATTCTAGTTATTCCTTCTCCTCTTTTCACCTCCCCAATATTAGTAGTAGTAGTAAAAGACTTCAGAGATGCATCAAAGGGAGCTAGCCCTTATCTAGAGATTCTCCCCTCAATTTTACCAGACCCATAACAAGAGGGGAGTCTCCATTGTGTTGCGTTGAAGAGAAGAGCCTAGCTTTCTTTCAAGGGTGAAATCCACAAAGTTAACATAACATGCATTTATGATAGAAAATAATTCTAAGCCTAGCCAATATGGGATTTAGGATCCCACAATCTGAACAAAGTGTTCACATGTTTAGTCCTCATTTAAAATGGAAGTGAAACATTGATCATGAATAGAAGGCTACACCAAGAATGGCAAAGAATCCTGCGGGCTTTGAATCCTGAAATGCATTGAGGATACTATCAAACCAAGACTTAGTTCCAATAGGGAAATTGGATTTGACTAACACTAATTTCACCCACTAACACTTGCCTTTCACCCATTACTAAACTTTGAGGTTTGTGATTAATTAATAGTTCTAAGGATGTTGTTTAATACATGTTTCCATTAAGGGTCAATTTAATACCATGATCAACAATTTAATTGATTAGAGAGTTGTGGTAATTCAAACCCTTTGAATTAATGTCACCTCTTCCATCTACAACATTACAACACCCAGTTAGATTATGAATTACAAGACAATTTATATTTGCACTTTTTCTATGATATGGGGAATACTTTTCAAGTACCATATATTAATCGAGACCATGAGATGGAAAATTTGCATGCATCTATCCCCATCTCATACATGAGGTGAATGTTCTCCTACAATAAAATATATCATAAATATGATTCTTAAATTTAAACATGATAGCAGATATAGATAGATATCTAGTACATTGAATGAGTTGGGTTTACTTTATAATGGTGATATTGATCTATAGCAACATCCCTAGTGCTTTCATCACCCATTCTCCCTATCAGTGCACATTACTTCAACACTTATAATTAATTTTTTAAGAAATTTTGTGAAGTGTGGCTAAAAAAATTAGTCATACATAAAAAGGTTTATACTTTTTTAAAATTTTAAAGTTCTTAACTTCTTATTATATCTCAATTCTTAAGAGAGGGGGAGGGCTAACCTGCTTGTGTAAAGGTATCCCAAACTCTGGGTTTTCGACCGTTAAGTGTTGATGTACCTTTAAATTATAGAGGGCACCCCAAAGAGAAAGAATTATTATTATGGGTACTTTCTCCAATATATTTCACCCATAATACTTTATCTTAAAATAGCTCTTTGTCCCAATCAATTGTTGCAGGATCAATAGGGCATGTTTATGAATTTTTATCTGGGTAAACACAATTTTCCCATTGAATGATAAATATTGTAGGAATATTTCTTATTTTATAAAAAAATTCCTTCATATCTCAAACTTCATAACACAAGACATGATAAGCATAAAATAAAAAGATGGATTTGCATAACAACAGGGGAAAGAATTTTCTAGCTATGAAAATTCATAATGACAATTCAATAATGCTAATTTTGGACCAATTATACATACGTTGACAAAAGCACATAATATATAAAATACTGCAAAATAATTTGGACCAATCATCCATATGGAAGTAGTTTTGACTCTCTATAGGATATCACTTTTCACTTTAAAAATTATGATTATAAACAATTTTCCAATTAATTTTATTCAAAGTTTGATATACTTTTTTCCTCTACTTCTTCGATATTAGTAGGCCATAAAATAATATTTTCATAAATTATATTACTTTTGTAGTTCAACGTCTTTCCATTTAGTTTCCTCTCCAAATACATCTTGTTTAGACTATAACATTGGGGACTCACAGCTCTATTCATCTCCAACATTTTTTTGTAGACATCATCATCAGACACACTTTTCACTTGAACTATATTTTATATCATTTTAATAATCAAAATTTATCATATTGAACCCAATTTTATAGTCATGAGTTATGTTTTCATTCCTTGTTTTTACAGTCGTGTCTCCAAAAATCACCATTGGTGAAGAAGGGGATGATCATAGTAAAATAATGCTTATGTGAAAAATTATTTGATAATAAGCATCTCTAATTTTTTACTTGTTATCCATACATTTACTAACATGCACATCTTCATACTCCAAAATTGTATATGTAATATTCTCAATATTTCCATTGTAAGCCTAAAATGAAGGGGAGAGTATGATATTATAGTAAACTTGGATCCAACTGATATTTTTATTTAATTAATATATTAAAATTTTATTTGAATTAACATTACCTTATTAAAGTATTCATCCATAAATTTTGCAACAATCCATGGTGAATAGCATTAAAATTTAAAGAATTTATGAAGTGTAATTTTTTAGAAATAAACGATCAAGACTTTTCAATGAAATATTTGAGAGGTTAATCCTCAACATTTCAGTAAGAAATCTGAGGAAAGGGTATAAAAATGAAATTAGATTTAAATGCTCCAAGATTCACAACAAAAAATAGTCTTTTTTCCCACTTAAACCTCATGTTAAAGTACACACTTGATGTGTAGATACATGGCCAAGTCTTTAATTTTATAGAGGCATCCACCAAAACTAGAATAATACCACCGTTGATGTACATATTTGCTTTGATGAAGGCTTTATTCCACCCTTCCAAACTTTATATAAGTTGAAATGGTCTCATGTCTAAAAATAATATTGTTATCCTTAGAGCTTCTTTTACATTGTGTAAACTTAGAAACATTTGGTAATCTAGAAATGAGATGGCTTGCAAGCTTGGATGATACCAAAATGGCAACTACTTTCAACTAACTTACAATTTACACATGTATCTTTTCTATTTTTGGGTATAAGTGTAAAATAAAAATCTCCAACCTAAACCAAGCCTTTCAAAGGAAATAAGAGGCACATTATGGCTCCATCTCAGTATGAGGCCTATAAAATACTTGTAAAGTACTAGTGTTAAATGTTAATATGGTATTTATCATATTGGATTCTTGTATTTGTATGACACCACTTTAGAGTATGATGTTTATGTTAGAGGTGTTTCTACATTAAAGAAGATCTTTTTGCCTATGTAGTCTATATGGTGGTCTTACTCCACCTTTATAAAAATAATTGATACATATTTCCCAACTACATTCTTACAAGTACATTTTTAAAGTTAATTTTTTAGAATGAAAATGATTGAATATTTTTAAAATATATATTTTAAATTGACTGGGTGATCAATAATCACTCTATTGAATTTTTTTTATGTAAGGTGTAGTGGATCCTATATATAATTTGTTTTATGTAGATTGTATGTTTGTTTGTAGTATATCACTATTTTCAAAACTCCTCTCCAGCTGGCATTCCAGTCTCTTATGGAATTCCCTAATCCAAATCAGAGATGTAACAAGAAGAGATTTTGAACAAGTTTCAATTAAATTGAATGAAATTTTATATTTGCCACCACCTACTTGGGCTACTCATGCAAATCATGTTGCCAGGATTTGGTAAAATACTAATAATGCTTTTACTTTGGAGCTGTTAAAAGGCAATTGGTCATATCGATAAATGGGAATGATGGATATAATTTTTAAGTCTAATATATTATTAGAATTAGTTATTCTATAGCATGGAATATCTTTGAATCCCATGATGAAAATTTGGTTTGATAGATACTTTGATAGAACTAGTTATGCAACATTCTTGCCAGAAAGATTCTTTCATATATACAACCTTGTGATTAGATTTCAACTTTCAACATGGGATTATATTCATGATAATTATGTAAAATTGTAGAATTTTTTGGATTCAAATCCTGAATTAGATCCCAAACACGTGTTGGATGAGCTTACATACCAAGAAGTAATGTGGCAAAGGAGTCATTTTCTAACACCATCACAAGAATCTAAGGATGATAGAAATGCCCATGATCATGATGGTCACTACTCAGAGTAGTTGTAAATAAATGACATTGAATAGTGGTATATAGATACTTTAATAGAGATATCTACCATTTAGTGTATTCCATCCACAAAATCTTAGATAATGGCATTTACTATAGTTGATGGCAATCAACTTTTATAAGTGGAATGTTGACTCATCGTCTAAAGCCCTGAACATCTTTCCTATATCATGTGGGATGGAGATGATATCTTTTTTTTATGATTTTGTACATGTAATGAAGAAGAGGCTTTCATTTAGTTTCATAATTGTGTTCTATCATCTCATGGGCCTCCTTAAATTTAGGGGCCAAAAATTATGGTCTGATAGGTGGGAAGTATGGTAGTGGTGGTCTATGAGGAAATCATTTAAAAAAATTGGTGGCCTATTTTACTACACTAAATCTCTAACAACTCAATATGGGTTATGACCTAAATTTACCATGGGTGATAAGGAAATGTACCAGTATAATTGAATGGGATAAATTGCATCCTATATGGGCTCATATAATTTGTAATGCACACATGTCATACAAATTTTTCTTACATCACATTCTATCATTTCCTTTCACACAATGTCCATAAATACCAATATGTCCATGCCTCTAATTTAATACAACAAATGATTAGTTGATGGACAACCAAAATATCACATGGGATTCTTAGCAATTTCACCTTTTTTATACCCTGTCCTGATTTTATGGGCTTCGTAGCAATTCACTATTTTTAAAACCATGTCTTCATTTTATGGGTCTCCTAACAATTTATCATTTTTTTAACCCTTTACTAAAGTTATGGGCTTCTTATAAAAATCACATTATTTTTCACCACCCACATGAACGTAGTTAGTACATTCACTTAAGATTATTTATAAACACAGCTACCTTGTGCATGCAATATTTTGTCCATTTCTATGTTTTGATGCATTTATTTTGATATGTTTTATAAAGGGTTTTATATTGATTTCTATGAGGTTTTGTACATTCTTATAACCTTTTTGTTCATAGTTTCTATCACATTTTTATTAAGTGGTTTGAATTCTCATATTTTAATTTCTATGTGTAGTTCATGGCTTCTATTTGTGGTATGTTAGACCAACATTTATTGGTTACATCTGAGTGGAAAGGAAGACATATTTATATCAAAATCATGTTATTTTCTCCTCAAAATGAAATCATATGATAATATGGCACTTTTCTATTCTATGAAGTGTATTTACATCATGCCTCCTACATTGCTTTAATAGACGGGCTAGGCTTATGTTTGTATTTGTAGGATCAAATAGGTGTATGCATGGAAATAAATTCCAAATATCTTTATCATGAAATTATAGGGGATATGGATGTGCCTTGAGGTCTGATAATTGATATACATGATAATGCAACTTTCATGTATGGGTTGTTTCCAGATATTCATATTTGTTGCATAAACAAACATCTTCAAAAAACATCGTCAAGGCAGAAATAAAATAAAATATGACAAATCACTATGGATACATTTGCAATGCCTAATTTAGAAGACATTCTTATGGATGAATTTTTTGATACTTTGACTGATTTTCCATAGTTGTCAATGTTGGCATGCATCGATTCTCATTTACTCAGTATGTAATGTTCACTTTTGTAGCTACCATAGTATTCTCCATTCTCTTCCCTTATTTGATGTAATGTTGAAAGGAAGTCATGAAAAAGTTTTTTTTGTATATTTGTTGCACTTCTCTCAATAATTTAATCATATCTTTATACAAACTTCATTTTGACTCTTTATATGGTGTCATGAACTTCCTAATGTTTTTACATATGACACACTCTAAAATAGATTTATAACTTGAACATCCTAATACAGGTTAAATATAATAGTGCATGTAAAATAATATATATGAATAAGAGGTACAATAAATGTAGCCAAAAAGGGCATTCTCTTTTTTGTCAATGCATATGAGTCTGACTGCCCATTTTGATGATGTGTATGTGTTTTATTGTTGTTTGGATCAAATTAAGATTATATTGTATGCATTACTGAATAGTTATCCTTTGTACATTGTAGTATATGGTGGATAACATTCAATCAAAAAAAACTTCCACTATAATACATGGAAACTTGTGTTCACTCAATATCAAAATTCCATTTCTAATTCATTCAATGAAATATTCTCCTTGTAGGCTAAAATAGATGGAAAAAAGGTGGGAATAAATAATGCACCTTGAACTACAAAATCCAGGTGAGGGTCTATTTGATTACAGTTGTGTCAAGCGGAAAAATTTTCCTAACATCAATGAGGAAGACTTATTCATTGTCTAGGTTGAGTAGGACAGGGTTAAAGACTTTGTCAAAAGAAAATCAAGAATGTCGTTGTTCCCTACAAATTTTTATGTTTCACATCACAAGAGAAATTCAAATTTTACTGGAAAGGATAACAAGATCACTGCCACCTCTGAATATATCATATATGGATGGTGTAGTGGATATGGATATGTAAATATCAAGCCATGCACTAGAAGGTGTTGCATCAAATATGGTGGATGACACTAAAAACCAGCTGAGGGGGGATAATATTATAAGTTTAGTAACTACTTAGAATCATATGTTTTTCATATTTTTTGTAATTTGTAACTGGATGATTTTCACTTCATGAATATATCTCATATACTATTGGAGTTGACGATGTTGAAGCCCTAATATACGAAGCATAAGAGATATTTGAGAGATGTTATGCAGTAGATAAAAGCATAGAAATTATGGCATTATTAAAAACTTGTATGGAATAGGTTTACAACAAAGTGAAGAATAGGGTGATCTAGAATGCACAACACCCAATGCCTCATCCATTACAAAAAGTTTAGGATTGGCATAAAACTTCCACCCATAGATAGAGAGACTTCATAGAAAATATGAATAGATGCAGACATCAGAGCATGTCATAGGAGACCACAGATTTCCAAACCCACCTCATATTAATCCAAAATTACAATTCCAGGATGATGATCTTATCAAGGCAATGAAGCAATATAGAGGTGGACATGATAGAGATAATGCATCCTGATTGCAACCTTTTATAGGTTTCAATGACAACACAACAATAATAAATACATGTAACAAAAATAAATGCATGTAACAAAAAAAAAAATACCTTTTTTTGAAGGTGAATAGTTCTCTTAGACTTCTCACATGTGGTAACATATTGCATAAATTTACTATCTATTAAAGGATTTTATGAACGATATTTAAACCCTACCCCAAGGAATGTGATAAAGCTAGCTATTGCTTAAAATAAAAATCAAATTTATAAATATTATATAAATAAATAATGTTGGTAGCTTTAGTACCTTGATCATGCTTTGAAGATTCTCTTTAGTCCTTTTACCCCTTGACAACACTCTTGATCAAAATTTTCTCATCCTATACAACTCTCCCTGTTTACCACACAGTGCTTCTAGCCTTTCTAAGGCTTTTTTGGTTAGTAAAGAGGTGTATGGAGGAATATTGGAAAGCTATTGACCTTTTCAACTACCCTATATTTAGCGCTATTTTCTCTTGATGTTTTTTGGTCTAATTAAATTACTAACCCACTTTTATAGTCACCTTTTGGCCCATGTTTAAGCCTATTAGGACTCTAACTCCTATTTCAACACACAGTGCCTTCTTACTATATGGACACATATAAAAATACCTAAAAAAATTAAAATATATTAGCTAATATAATATCTATAAAATGATAAATTTTCAATTATTTCTCATGGATGAATCTTCCACAATATCTATTCTTGTCATGAAACCGTAGATTAGGGCTTATAAATTATGTGAGGACCTAATAGCATTCAAATTGCTCACACATGCTTCCAAACAAATTTATAACCTCTATGAGGGTTGTTTAGGGTCTATGGGTCCTATGATCATTTTCTCTATTCATTTCTTCCTTCCCTACACTCCTTTACTCATTTTTTTAAGAAGGATCTTGGTCTCTCTGCCTACATAGACACAGTCTGTAAGGTCAGTGGGCTTTGTCTTAAGGGTTCAAAACTCTAAACATTGGTTTATAAATACTAAAAAAGGTTAATAATGCTTTTATATAAATTATCAAACCTATTTCAAATTTTTAATACCACTCCAACACCTTTGTGTTAAACATTCATAAATTTTGTGTTTGGACTGTCTATGTTTACACTGTTATAACATAGTTACATGTTCTTCAAACAAACTAGTGTAAATAAATAAATTAATTGAATAAATTCATTTAATAAACATTATAAAGACTTAAAAATCAATATCAATCATTATAAACATGTCACTATGAGATCTTCCTTTCTGTTAGTGCTTACACATAAGGTTATATCTTGATTCCAAGAATGCTAAAATTGATTATAGGTAATAGGTTTACAAATTGAATAACTCACCTCTATATTCTTGATGTTGACCTTGTTGACACTTTAAATTTAATAGGGACATCACTTTTCATTTTTTTTAATGCTATTTGATGCAAATCCCTTTTTCATACTTTGTTATTTTCAACCTTTGACACCTTAAAACTCCAACACTCAAGGATTCAATTCAATATGTGTTCCCTTTTTGGTTAACTCTTGCATTGAATCTTCCTTAACTTCTCTTGATTGTAATATTTATCACTCTTGGATTATTGAATTGTTCTTATTTTACCTTAGCCTCTACAGAGATCTTATTCATCCACTTACATCATACTATTCACCTTCAATATTATTTTTCAAGCTCACACTAGCTTCCATTCGGCTTCAATGATCTAATCACTTCCATTATTAACAAAAGAATCCTCGAGATAATATTCATATTATATAGTATCTCAATAGTTAAATAAACTTGTCTTGACTCACTTCAAGCCCTCTCCGAACTCCTAACTGCCTCTTCACTTTCGAGACCTTCAATCACCCTACATAGCTAATATCCTTATTTTGAGCAATTTTACCTTATACTAATCTATACATATCAATATTAAAAATATAAACACACAATATATCATCATTTATCCTCCTTGATTTATCCACCATGTTTCACTTGTCAATTCACATTCTAGACCCCTTTTTCACCATTAATTAGGCCTAATTAGGCCTTTCAAGCCCTACTTACACATAGTCTCCTATATGAGTACAAACATAGGCTGTATAGGTCTAAAACCCTAGAAAACTCTTTCTTAATACTACATTACATCACAATATAAAATTTAAACAATATTTTCTAGTTACCTTTCTATATATTCAAACTTTTATGTTTTGCCCTAAAACTAGGGTTTCCTATAATTATGCAAACTCAAGAGGGTTCATTTAGGGTTTCATTGATTATAACTTATTTTAAAATTCACAAAAAACCATGATAAGGTCTCAATGAACTCAAAAAAACTTTAACAAACCTTATATTATCTTGGCAATGTCTCTTCACATGTGGACGAATAATTTTGTAAGAAATTTGTCAACACATTTTCACTGAGTAAAGTAGAATAAGGTTGATTATGCATTTGAATTTTAATGGTTATTGAAACTCTCCTAAAACATTATTAACTAGAATACAATCATTATAACTTATCTTCACATTACAACCAACTCTAAATAGTAGGTCATTTCATTATCCAAACAATGCCTTTGATTGTGTTTCACAACTAGAGCACACACATGCCCTAAATGCTTACAATGCCTTCATTTGAGTTTGTCAAAATTTCTACATTTGATTAGACCTATAAAAATTATGTCATTTTATACCATCACTTGTCTCAAGAGATGAAAAATTCATTTAACTTCAAAATATATAAAACACCATTTTCCTTACCTTGGCTATGCCTTGCAAAGAGGGTATTATACATAAATTGGTCTTGTTACCTGGTTCCTTGTTAGATTTAAAAGAAACCTATGTGCATGTAAAATAACTTATTCAAAGAGCTTACCTCTAAGGATATCTTAGAAATTTAATTTATTACTAGATAGTTCATTCTTATTATGCATGTAGTCTTTAATGAGCATATACAGGAAATGGAGACATAGTTTTGTCAACATCTTTCTTTAAACTTTCAATATCCTTAACACGTGATTTTTTTTCACATAATTACAACCTTATAAAATCATATCCATGAACATCCAAATGTATCACATTTCATCATTTCCTTCTATTTACATTTCCATTACTATCATCTCTGGATAGAGGATAAAATGCTAATGGTTTTTCCTCCATTACTAGTACTTCATACCCCTACCTCTTCAAAGCCTCCTAACTGACCTCCTTCTATGAGACTAACATATAAATCAAGATAAAACTTGTTACATACACCTTTTACACAAGTGAACAAGAACCTTTTGATAACTACATTTTACATCAACTACCTTGACATGGTAGTGCATTATACTTGTATGTTTTTATTTCACCCACACACCCTATTAAAGACCCATACATGACCTTTAATAACACCTAATAACATGGAATCGTTAAATCTACACAAAAATTCTCCTAACACACTAATAAAATGCATTTGAGTTATCTTTCTCCTCACATCACTAACATCTTAAAACCTCCTTCAATCGCTCATACACCATCTCTGATAACGTTCTTAACTATTTCCTAAGGTTTTGAATGTGTATGAGCAAAGATATCCTTCGTTATCTTTTCTTAAGGTTTTAACCCTACTTATAGTCTTTAGAGTTGATTTCTCTACCCCTCAGATCCATGCCATCTCTATTTTTATTGCATTCTCTTCTATTTACTTGTTAGTTACATGTATGTAGGTAGTTACAAACTACTTGATGCATGAAATTGCATTTCATGTACATTATCTTATGTATTTTACCACCTTATACTATTTATTAAGACACCTTATGACATGAATAACCTACTAAACACATTAGTTTTTACCAAACTCTATAAAACATCTTACTATGTTGATTAAGTACATGCATAATAATTAACTACAATTTGTGACTTATGTTTGGAAATTATTGCTAATTAATTTTTGTAATTATGTGGAAAGTGGATTTAATACTATAAAACATGGGGAGTGTTGTCTAAACATGAGAGGAATTCCATAATTTCATATGTAAAAAACAAATATACTAGATGAGCTAAATGTGGAATGACAAACATTACACCAAATCTCGTGTGTGGTGGTTAGTTCCATCAACTGGAGGGGGCTTGGAAGCACATCAAATTTCATCTAGCTTAATGGATTACAATGGGTGAATGTTCTCCTAAATTTCAGCATGGCATATCCTTTGTACCACATTCTAATGGTGAGATATGAGTAAACAACATTCATAGACAGGCCCAATATTGATTTCTACATACATTGGTCATATGAATGGCCATAAGATGATGCCATTTTGCTTGATGTGTGGGCTACTCCTAGTGCCATTCCATCTTATCTAAGGCTCTTATTGGATATTTTATTGATAAAAAAGGTTTATAATGATCTAGATGCCTATGTGCATTTGGATCAAGTACAAATATATTTATTTGTGTGAAACTACCATTCTGAGTGTGTTTTAAACTATACAACATTCAAAATAACCTCTTTCATGCCTCTAGTCTTTATCCAGTGTAGCCATATGAAACATTTTTTAAGAGGTACACAATCTCTCAAAATAAATATTTTCCTCTCATCCAATTGGGCTGATGTATTTCAAGAACATAACCACTATTTTTTTATACACATGTTGTAGAGGATGAAAGTGATGGTGACTACAATCCATCAAATGACAGTGACAGTTTAGAAATTGAATAAAATAATTATATATAAATATCTTTCAATATTGATAAATATTGTTTAGTCTTGTAATCAATTATTTTTAAACATGTTTAATTTATTAATAAATAAAGTACATATTTGTTTGTATATTACATATTTATTTCTAAAGAAAGTACATATTTGTTTGTTTATAATAGTGTTTGATGTTTTGATGATCAAACGAATAAAGAAATAAATGATTCTATGTTTTCATGTTCTTGAATAGTATTGGATTATTATGAATGAAAAAATGTCTTTGAAGGGTCCTTGAGGTCATGAATATGTTGATATTTATTTTAATTTTTAGGTTTGGACAAGACTGTAGGTTACAATTTGGTAGGGAGTAGTGGGGTGACCTTTTCAAGTTATTCAGATAAAGGTTGCATTTCACATTGTTCCTTAGAGGTAATAACATCATAGTGATCCTTTGGTGATTGATTCATATCTCCAAGACCTCTTATATCTCCCCAATTAGGTATCCAAACTCATTGGAATGTTCATTTGACACTAGAAATGGAATCAACCCACTCTTAGGGCTTTAGACCTAGACAAGACCAAGTAGATCTTCCTACATCTTTATAATTTTAGAATACCTTTTTGTGTTTTAAGAATTTATGGACGGTTCCTCAAGATTATACATGTCCTATTCAACTTTTTTCACCATTATACAAGGTCTTGTCCACCCTCAACTCACCTAGTTATACTCTTCAAAGTCTATAGGTTAGCATCCTAGGGGAGTACCCTCTATTTGAGATAAAATAGAGGGTACTTCACCTGATGTATCATGAAAAATTATTTTTTTAAGAGTTTATAAAAGTGTTAGTGGTAATCTATATAATATTTCAGCTCTTGGTCATCTCATTAGACTCTCTAAATGCATAAAAAACCAAGATAGACTCTTAGGAAAGTTTACTGTGTGCAAGGTATTAACATATGACTGTAGCTTGCACTGTTGGAGTCCCTCTTATGTATTGTCTCCATGTTATAATAGTATATTGAGATTCATGACATAATTTTTGAGGTTTCTCACTCATATTTCAATCATCAATCCTTTATCAAACCCTACATTGTTCACCTCTCATCTTGATCTGCTTAGGACTACAGGTTGACTGATTGTATTTCCTTGTTTTACCCTACTTTTAGGTGATGGTTTCATAATTTAGGCCTTATTAATAATGTATAGATACTTTATTATGGCTCCCAAGATCATTTTTTACTCATTTGGATCTATCTACATCATTCTCATGCTATATCAATACCCCTAACACCATATTCTTGCTCAAAGTCAACTACAATTGATTATGTTGGAGTAAATAGGGGTTTTAGATGTGGGTATCCAACTTGAAGTCTATGTCACATAATTTATTTTCCATTTGATATATTTGAACGAATATTTCACTAACAAGTATTTATGTTTCCTTGTCTAGAATCACCTCATGGATGATATAGGAGTTTGCAGCCAGCTATAGGTCAATATCCCAGGCAAAGAACACATGTAGGTGTTTGATGGGTTTGAAACCATAAAATTTCAACCTTGGTTGATAATTTTTATGAATATATTTCTTATTCACCCTTATAGGATCACACAAACATGAACACATACATTCATACAACTTTGGTTATAGATGTCACTTTGAGGATTAGATCCTATAGAATACACTAAATGATCACAATGAATAAAAGTGCAATTTAGAGGCCCTCAAACAATACTCTTATATAATCATACACCCTCCTTATCTTTTAGGGTTATACCTCTATGTGGGGGATACAATATGAGTTCAGTTGGGTTCATCAAGACTCATTGTAACATTGTTTTGAAGCATCACCAAAAGTGCCTAGTGATTTGTTTTAGATATAACCTTTTAAGTCTACTTGCTAATCTAACATTTAAAACATACTTTTCATGATATTTACAACACCCAATACCTCAATAAGGTTTCTAATCATGTTAAATCTCCTCCATGACCATGCTCAGGTCTTTGTAGTAGCCTACAAATGTACACACAATAATACATAAGGCAATGAAGGTAGCATATAGACTATTCATAGAGTATGACATTAAAATAGACCTTTAAGGCATATAAATATTATTGATAATTAATTAATACATCAAAACATAATTGAGAATCCATATACAACACTTCAAATCTCTATGTACAATCACCTATAGATGAACATCTTAGGTATGTCGACAATCAGGTTGAAACAACTAGTTTGCATGGTGTATGGAATTAAAACTAACTCCAAACTTTCAAAAAGGTACTAAAATTGATCATATATTAATTTAAAAGGTTCAAAATAGTATCAACACATTTTATTTCAACATTTTTCAGTTTCTTATTAGTGTTAATGGGAGTTACAAATAGGCAGTGAGTATGTACACAACTAATTTCTATGGTGTATGGGCTTGCCATTAGTTAAAATCCTTCTACAAAGGTGTTGAAATGAATAATAATGAACCTAAAATAATTTAAATAAGTTTAAATATACATTCCAACATGATATTTTCTCCATGTCACCTATAGGTGCACATTCATGACTGATTATGTGTGTGTGTGTGTGTGTGTGTGTGTGTGTGTGTGTGTGTGTGTGTGTGTGTGTGTGTGTGTGTGTGTGTGTGTGTGTGTGTGTGTGTGTGTGTGTGAGTATATATATATATATATATATCATTGATTGTCACCACAGTCCTTCTTGTGCTATTTGGAGGGGTTTAGTTGATTGCACATGAAAACATAATGTGTAAAACACCTTTTGGACTCTTCAAACACATCCATGAACATTTTTAACCCTTAATACACCATAAATATAATTGGGAACAAGTAGAAAGTTGACTATGAAATTGATATGACTATGTGCTCCATCAATGCATGATTTTAGACTAAGAAGTTAGACCAGGTGTAATAATGTCTAAGATCATTAATATGATATTAGAGAGTGAATTCAAAAATAATCTGTGAATTCACTCTCTACTATCATATTAATGATCTTAGACATTATTACACCTGGTCTAACTTCTTAGTCTAAAATCATGCATTGATGGAGCACATAGTCATATCAATTTCGTAGTCAACTTTCTACTTGTTCCCAATTATAGTCATGGTGTATTAAGGGTTAAAAATGTTCATGGATGTGTTTGAAGAGTCCAAAAGGTGTTTTACATATTATTTTTTCATGTGCAATCAACTAAACCCCTCCAAATAACACAAGAAGGACTGTGGTGACAATCAATGAACACACACACACACACACACACACACACACACACACACACACACACACACACACACACACACACACACACACACATAATCAGTCATGAATGTGCACCTATAGGTGACATGGAGAAAATATCATGTTGGAATGTATATTTAAACTTATTTAAATTATTTTAGGTTCATTATTATTCATTTCAACACCTTTGTAGAAGGATTTTAACCAATGGCAAGCCAATACACCATAGAAACTAGTTGTGTGCATACTCATTGCCTATTTGCAACTCCCATTAACACCAATAGGAAACTGAAAAATGTTGAAATCAAATGTGTTGATACTATTTTGAACCTTTTAAATTAATATATGATCAATTTTAGTACCTTTTTGAAAGTTTGGAGTTAGTTTTAATTCCATACACCATGCAAACTAGTTGTTTCAACCTCACTGTCTACATACCTAAGATGTTCATCTATAGGTGACCATACATAGAGATTTAAAGTGTTGTATATGGATTCTCAATCATGTTTTGATGTATTCATTAATTATTAATAATACGTATATGCCTTGAAGGTCTATTTTAATGTCATACTCTATGAATAGTCTATATGCTATCTTCATTGCCTTATGTATTATTGTGTGTACATTTGTAGGCTACTACAAAGACCTGAGCATGGTCATGGAGGAGATTTAACATGATTAGAAACCTTATTGAGGTATTGGGGTGTTGTAAATATCATGAAAAGTATGTTTTAAATGTTAGATTAGCAAGTAGACCTAAAAGGTTATATCTAAAACAAATCACTAAGCACTTTTGGTGATGCTTCAAAACAATGTTACAATGAGTCTTGATGAACCCAACTAAACTCATATTGTATCCGCCACATAGAGGTATAACCCTAAAAAATAAGGAGGGAGTATGATTATATAAGAGTATTGTTTGAGGGCCTCTAAATTGCACTTTTATTCATTGTGATCATTCAGTGTATTCTATAGGATCTAAGAGAAGTTACCAAGCCAAACAAAGATCAAAGACTATTGATATCTAAAGGGGTTTGTGAACAAGGTGAAGCACTTATTGAGATCATTGTACACAGTCAACTTGTAAATGAACTTATTCGACATTATAAAACCTATAATCACTTGGAACTCATTATAAAATAATTTTATGGTGATCAACTATCATAAAAACACATTTATACATGAATTTAAGTCAAAATATATTGGTAAACAACCATTTTCCTTACTTTTTTGGGTCTATTAACATTCACTTATAGAAATTATGAACATAGTCATTCGTTCATTCATAAACAACTTAAATACAAAACATGAAGTAAATAACTAGTGGAAAATAAACATTGATTTTGTAGATTAAAATGTAAATAAATATGTGTTTCAATTGATTTCCATCCAAATTCATAAGCATACATCATGGAATACTGGACACATAAGTTATTGCACACAACTAATTATCATTATTCGTGTATATAATAACACGTCTATTGGGAGACATCCCATTGGCTTGTGAAAACAAGATATTGAATTCTACCTTCAAAATTTGTAGTTGGTGATCATATATGGTACTTATTCCTTTGTTATTCGATTGGATGGCCCACACAGTCTCCACCCTTGCATCATAGAGTGATTTTGTGTAGGAATAGGTAGCTTGTAGATTAACAAACTTTATTTTAGCATCCAATCCCTAAATATGAGAAGTGCACAATGTAACTTCTAAACCTCTTTGGTCTTGTCAGCCAATGTAATTTCCATATACATAACCTTTGCCCTTGTACTATCAAGAAGCCATTAGGATAAATAAAAACCTAGATCTATCCCCAAATCTATATAAGATAAACTATGAAATAGATTAATCAAACATTCAAAAAATAAACATAAACATGCACATAATAGGAGACACTAGATTTAATGTGGTTCATTGAAGATGGTAAACATCCACCAAACTTATCTTGTATATTATTTCTAGAAATAAGGGAGAAAAAAATTGTATAACAAACCCTTTTACACCTCTCTACCTTTTTGCCTCCACTCTGTGTACCAATTTTTCATCGTCTATCACCATCATACATCTCAGCCATATATCAATATATTTTAGGGTGAAAAAAACCTAAACATAACCTCTACCATTAGATCTAGAAACTTTTAATCAATGGCCCTTGCAACCTCCCATGCCATGAGGGATTCAAAGAATGGGATCCAAAACTAGCTGAAATAACATTAGAATTTTAACCTCTGATCTTGGAAGACGATCATGTTCTACACCTAACATAAGATCAAATAAAAATTGGTTTTCCTTCTTGAGTATTTTTTTATGGCTACTAGTGGCAATTGTAAACTGAGATGTTCTTCTATGCTCATTTCTTTCTGGTAACTCATCCTTGCAAGAAATTCTTCCATGTCCTCAAGCAATTGGGAAGCCACATTTTCTTCTAGATTTAGGACTTCATCTATAAAAAATACACGTGAAATTTAATGATAGCAGTCAATATTTTTAGCATTGAAAAGCTAAAAAAATATAGACATAAATGAGGATCCATGAGAATATTCAAAAGCTAAGAACATCTAATTTTTTACATTAAAAATAATTTCCTTACACACATAGAATTTTCTAACTTAAATGAAAATAATGAAATCATTATATTGGAGTATGAAATCTTTACCTGTGTCATGGTCATTCTAATGTATTGGAGTATTACCTCATTCCTTCTCGCCCCTCTTCCCCTGCCTCAAAGCATCGACCATAGACATTGATAGTTGTTGTGTCAATTTCCTGAACAAAAAAACACACGAAATGAGACAAAGGGATGTTAGAAAGACAATACATCCATACAAATATTATATTTCACTCCTTCCCACCACTGTTACTTTTATATAAGTATAGAGACATGCATACATGTGTACTTTATCACCAACATGTGAAAGAATGAAAGGAGAATAAGGTATACATGTGAAGATGATAGATCACCTATTGAAAAAATCACATACCATACATGTAAAAAATATATGATGAGTACATGGGAAAAACATTACATCATTGAACCATGCATGATTGTGAAATACATTGATAAATGCAAATTAATGACCAAACCATTGATTAAATCATACATAAATAAAAAACTACGTATCCAACACCAACCATAAATAAAACACTTGTATTTAAATCTCTTGTCCAAATAATATGTTTGAACACACATCATACATGTCATACATATTATGCCAAAGTGTATGTATATAAATAATAGTGTCCAAGACAATAGCGTCAAGGTAATATCAATGTTCATGTCATGGCCATTAGGCCTTTGAAAATAGACCAACAAGTGGAACGAGTCAACCACATGAATGCACGCATATGCATGTCACCCTAGACATGTGCATTTGAAAATGTGTAGTTTAGAAATCTTGACAAAATGCAAGAATAAGACACTAACATGAAGAAAAAACTTGTCAATTTTGGTAAATAAGAAGTAATTATCATACCTCTTAAACATGGTCCATTCATGCCTATGACTGCACCAACTTGTCTTCACCAAAATCCTATGTGTAATAACAAAATACAACAATATCAAAATATATAATGGCAGGGTTGAAAGAAAGGTAGGGGGAATAAAGAAGAGTACATATAATACATAGTCATCATAAGAAGTATAATATCAATCTATGAGGCAACCTATCATGCACACTTTCATTTGTTACACCCACCCCCCCTGATGAACATTTCTACCATTTGAAAAAAGCATTTCTCTCAAAGGAATGTGATCATCATCACTAAAATGGGCTTGAGGGTCATCCCTCTATAATCAGAACACTAATTATTGCACAAATATCAATGTTTATATTGAATAATTTGAATTGAACTTAACATTAACTTCATGAAAACCAATGAACAAAATGCATTTAACCTGAGGTCCATTATTGTATGCACCTTATTGTTACTCCACCTATTCTCTTTCTTGCTCTAGTTATAGAGGATATTATCTTCATTGAATGTAAGCTTCCCTTCTTTGTGTCAAGTTTTCACTTAAATCATATGCACCCATCTCATCATTGATAGGCTTCAAGGCTATCTCCTTGAGATAACTTAACTCAGACACATCCTCCCTAGCCAGCCATGACCTTTCCAGCTTATCTCTCTTACTAATGCTTTGATTTTTCAAGAGTTGGTCTATTGGCATCCTTTATATTTGTCTTTTATTGATTTATCTTCCCTTAGGCTTACATTTTCCACTTTTGGCATGCCCAAGGGGCTTCCTTGGAATGATTTGCTGACCATGAATCTTATGACAATGAGTGTTAATTCTATCTCGTGACCAAAATGGATGGCCACCATCATCTCTAAATTTGTTGCATGGCCTCAACAAGCAAAGGTTCACATTCTACCTCATAATATTCCAATCCTTGGTTTTGTACTTGCCTACATACTATCATTCAAAAAGGAAGAGATGTGAGGTTAAAAGCATAAATCAATAAAAAAATAAAACATCATCAAACACAATAAAATGTTAAAAGTATGAAATAAAAGACATAAGATAACATCATCAAAGATAATCAAATGTTCATATAACATTCCGTTCCTCCTCCATTTTAGATTTTGAAGCATCTAAAATCCAATCACCATCATCATCATCATCATCATCATCATCATTGTCATCAAGGTCATATGACTCCACCTCCTCCTACCACATAAGTGGACATATATATGTGAGTCCAACTCCAAACATATATGAAACAAAAAACATGAGGCTATGAGCATGGAAAATGAAAGAAAGAGTATAACAAATACACATATTTTTAGGGATGAATTCATTATGAAAGTGACTATTAACCAAATCCATTTGGCTCCGCTCTACCCCTTATACCTAAAACACAAAACAAAAACAACATAGAAAAATGTATGGTGTGTCAAAAGTATTCTAATTTTTATTGTTGTAAGAGGGAAGAAAGAAACATTATTTAAAATGAGGAGTAATCAAACATTAAAGACAACCAAAGGTTCCCATAAATATCTTGAGAAAATATCATTGGGCACTTTGGGGACACCCTCTTCACCTTCAGTTTGCTCTAACCCCTTCTCCTGCAGTATTAAAAAATATGTAACATATCAAAATAGGGATGCATGGTTTGTAATTATTGAGCATGGAAAATTAAAGAGAGATTACAAAAAATATGCACATTTATAGGGACAAAGTCATTAAACAGGGGACTATCAACTACATGCACATGGCTTCACTCCACCCCTTCCAACTAAAACACAAAACAAAAACAACATAGAAAATACATGATGACCCCATCACAAAGAATAGAGTACATTTATGCACTTGAAAGCATAAATACACATGAAATGGTGAATAAAAATACATGAATTAAAAATAGATCTCAAGATATTAAAGCTTGGAAAATACTATAGAGGCTCCTATACACCCTGTTCTACCCTATTGAACAACATTCTTCCTCTAAATTCATAGTGCATATGACCCTGCATATGAGAGCTTGTCCTTATGTATAAAAATAACATATTAATATAGAAAAAAACATGGTCAAGCTTATCCTTATGTATAGTGGACCTTTGGTAAGGAGAAATAGGGCTCGAGAAATAGTAGGTATAGGTAAATTGAAGACAGATGTCCTTTTTAAGGATTTATTTCAATATTCATTCCTTTTATGTGCCCATACCTATTCTTGCTTTGTATGTTTTGGATTTTATTTGCGTTAATAATTTATGGATTCATTTTTTTCACATTTAGAAAAAACTCTGAGATTTTTTTCCTTATTCAGCTTATTCAATGTCCACTTGCCCTTCTATGATCACAAATATGAATGAATCTATCATAAATGAGTTAAGGATTTAGTTTTATGTAGGTTCATATGCACATTTTATGCATCCCTATATATAAAAAATCTAAAAATATGAATGACTCTATTAAAATGATAAAACCTTGTAGAATGGACCTCAACATTTGACTTATTTATGAAATTTGAAAACTTGATAGACTGGATGAGTGCAAACCCTAGGATTAAACACCAACTACTATGCCCTTGTTCTAACTTCCTCCACTTGAGCTATCTACCTCCACCTTAGATCCAATAGAGAGTGAATGGTGAATGACATCTATTTGACCTTTAGGATTCACCTAGTTAGCAGTAGGCCATAGGAGATTAATTCTAAGAGGACATGATTATCAGGGTGTTAGGGCATGATAATCTAGGTTTACCATGGAATGATTTACATGTCACATTGGGTTTGTGTCATGTGTCAAGATGAGTGACACTTTTATAGTCACAGTTCATGATTGGTGTGATGGTGATGGGCAATTGGTGATTGGCGGTGATAGTGGTAGTGACCATAGTGAGTATTTTTTTCGGTGTTCAAAATAAGGGTAGAGGTGTGTTAATTATAACTATGATAAGTTTGGTTTATCATCAAACTTTAACTGTAATAAGTCAAAATCCAATGAAGATTTATGGAGACCAGTGCCCCAATGACTGATGAAGACCAACATGTTAGAAGTTAGCATGTAATAGTTAAGCTCTACCATCAATGTTAGAGGCCTATTTGAATTTGATTTTTTGGGATTCCTATAGCTTAGGGTACTCAGTGAGACTAGACACTTAATCGTTTGGGGTAAGAAAAAGCCCAAGAATGGGTAGGCACATAGAGGTGGAGTAAAGAATAATTTGGTGGTATTTGAGCTAGAATTGGATTTGACTTGTGTTTTGGGAATTACAATAGATGATGTGATCTCTACATGTGAGTGGGAGATGGTTTACACCTAGCCATTCAGTCGTTACGCTTCTAAAAATGTTGGCCATTTTTTTGCTTTAATTTTTATCAACAAGGTGAATGGTGAAAACATAATTTCCAAAGCAATAGTTAGGTTTTGTATTTATAAGAAAGGAAAGGTGAATGAAAAAATTCTATATTATTCAATTTTGAGGAAGAAAGAAGGCAAAATTGTGGAAAATATGGGGTTGAATTAGTGTTTTACCATGTGAGCATGCTTTCCCAACAAAAGGGATAGGCCAATTTGATAGAGGTAATGGATGGACCAAAATTAAATCAGTTATGAAGTCTAATGTAAGGGAAGCACATTTCCTCCCTGGGAATTTTCTTGGTTATCAGGGGAATTTAGACATTTGAAATTTGGCTTTGATCATTGACATAGCCTTAAACTAGTAACCGATTTAGATTAATAATTTCAAACATCTATGTATTAAGGATAATAACATTCCCAACAAAATTAAACATTAACCAATTATATATTATAAAATTAATGATGACATTAGCTATTAAAAATTAAAACACACATTGTTAACAAAAATGTGTCTTTGATATGTCTTCCTCTTTGATCATGTCTTCCTTTGTATTTGGCTTTTGACTGTTTCAACCTCTATGCACTTTGTAACTGGAGAATTTTTTTTAGTCTTCCTAATGAGTATTTTATCCTCATGAGTTTTATGATCCACTTTATCATTTAATTTATATAAATTTCTAAGAAAAACATCAAATGTATATGAAGACAAGTTATCAAAACAAGTTTTAAAAAAAATTACTTGTAGAAAAATGTAATGCTTCTTTTGGGAATGTTGAATATTCACAAAAAAATAATCCCAATTCTTAAAATTCTTCCTATTGTATCCTCTCAAGGGATACACCAATATTATATTCACCACCTCTATCTATCCATCAATGTATAGATAAAACACAATAGACCATCTCAATTTAGTATTCATATATCTCAAAAATATGGTCAAACGTTAGCCAAAAAATATAATCCCTATTTGAAATTATATAACTAGACAAACTAATGTGAACCCACACATTATCAAAAATCAAATATGTTGCATCATTTTCTTTAAGGGTATTCTAAAAAGGAATAAGAATGCATGTCTTACTAAATCAGTCCATAACTATAAATTGTTGGTCGTGCCCTTTACTTGGCATAGGAATTTTTTTATGAAATTCCATTTAAATTGTTTCATATGGCTTATAGAAAAACATAATGTTATAAACAAACCTAACTTCTTATTATTAGACTCTATTATACTTCACAATACACATCCTCTTACGAACTTGGCAACATCAACTTGCATATTTGGCCAATAAACATACAAATGTAAATGTGCAACTATATTTTTAAAACCAAAGTGACCTAAAACCCTTGAGGTATGTACTTATCTCATTATCTGAACTCTTTCTCCTTTAGGCTCACAAAACTTACCCATATTATAGATAAATGTATCTTGAATATATTAATCTTCCTTGCACTCAAAACCTACACCTTGGGGCATCTTTGCTTGAATAAATTCTTAACCAAAGTTTACATCATGTTCATATCATTTTACATAAAACTTATGACTAAAAGGTTCAAGAAGGTTTATGGTGCCCATGTATGAAATAAAAGGAGGTTTAGACAACATGCTTGTTAACTTGTTAGTCACACATTTCTTATATTTGATAGCCAAATTCAAATGTTTCAATAAAACCATAGACTTATAGTTTCTAACTTTGAGTTTGTGATTTCAAATAATGGAGAGGTTTGATCTGTATAAACAATGGTTTCATTACACATTTTATAGTGCTTTTATTTACTAACCACTTGAAAAAACATATAATTTTTTATCATACGTATAATAAATAAAAATTTAACCATGAAACAACTATGGATGGAAATATATGGTCTTACCTTTTTGTAATAGTATAACCTCCATAGCATAATGACTAACACCCATTTCTACCTCAAAAGGCTATTGAAATCTAGGTAAATCTTAAACATGAGTATTGTAAATCTTATGTTGAATTTCAATAAATACATCTTATTATTTCTTACCCATATTCAAATACTTACCCCATGGTATAATGGAATGCAAAGGTGATATTATGAAAGATAAAGCTTTGATGGACTTCCTCAAGTATTGAACTACACTCATAAAGCTTCTTGTTTCACTCACATTGGAAGGCTTAGGCCAATTCATGATGGCCTCCACCTTTGTCATATCAATTCTCAACTTTCCATCTCTAACTACATGCCCCACATATACAAGTGACAAAAGAACCTATAAATGACTTTAATACATCATTCATTAAATGCATAAAAATAACTAAGGTATTGCACAACCTAAAAGGTAATACCAACCATTCACATAACCCTTTCCTTGTCTTGAATAACTATTTTCCATATGTCCTCTTATTCAACCATTACTTGGTGATACCCAAAATTTTGATACATGTTAGTAAACCATTTATCATGTTGGATTTGATCTAAAATATCATCTATATGTGAAAAATGGTACCTATTATTGATTGTTATTTTATTGAGTACTCAATAACCGACACATGTTCTCCATGAAAAATATTACTTAGGTATGAGAATAATTGAAGAATATAAGTACTATGATAATTTACACCTTGTTTAATTGAAGATTTCAATTATTGTTTTATCTCACTAGTATCCACCAAGGATTGTGTATAGAGACCTATATTTGGAAGAGGAAAATATAGTAGAAGCTAAATCTCATGCTCAATACACATAACTAGTGGAAAATCTAGTAGAAACTAAATCTCATGCTCAATACACCTCACCAGTGGAAAATCCATGGGATTTTGGAAGATATTCTTAAACTACTGAATAACACTCCCATTCACTTATACTTTTTTTTAGTAAACATGCTATAAGTAGTTCTATGTGCAACCACATATTTTTCTTATATATATCTTAAAATAAGTAAATCAAACTTCCCCTTAGTAGGAATTGGCCTTTTGTCTTGAGAGGCACTTTCCAAGGAAATCTTCAAGTTGCCTTTATAAGATTTGATATAATAATGCATATTTTACCATCCTTCACCAATTAATATTGATTAGATCTTCTCATGAAAATTAAATCTCTAAATAAACATTATAATACCTTCCAAAAACTATATCACACACATCAAGAGGCACAACATCTACTATGACTACATTAATGAAATGTTCATTAATACCAAACTTATCATTGCATTGTGTGGTCACCTTTATATCTAATCCTTAATTTACCTAACCTAATGAATATGGATTAGGATTATTTTAAGTTTATAATTCTAATTTTTCCACTAACTCTATGTTTATCTTTTTATTGAGAGAAAAAATAAAGAAAGAGCGTCAATTTTTTCTTCTTAATTTGAAATTTAATATGATATTTTTTTGTAATTTCACCATGATCTTGATGACTATTCTTACCTAAAAATACCTCATAGTGAATATAGGTATAACATATTATCTCATCCACATTAGATTTACACTCAACTTATTTCCCTTGGATTGAAGTTATAACATTATTTTTATTTTACCATTGTATAATGGTGGGGCCCTTTCAAAACCTCAATATTTACAGATAATAATAAAATAAACATTATGTTTATTTTATATTTTATTCGGATGCAATTTTGATAACTTTGAACTAATTTCTTATGAAGGACTATCAACATCACAATGCCCATAATGCCTTTTAATGTCATTTTGAGAAAAAATAGTAGCAGCATTATTTTCACCTTTCCATTCACTTTTCCTTTTTTCTTATAACTACCTTAATATGTTTTCATGCTTAGAGGGGTAGATATACCCTTATTTTATTCTATTTCAAATTAGTGAGATTTAGAACAAGCCTCGTCTACATTTGTAGTCTTTTCCAAGTGTAAGAGTTTCCTCAAATGGAAATGGTGGCCACCCATGTAATTCATCAACATGTCATAGTATGCTATATCCTTTCTCTTTTGTACTACATTCTTGTAAGACTTGCTCATATACTTGTGCAAACTTTGTCCTTACTTTTGCCTAAGATATTTCCAATACATCAACCTCTCTTCTTCATAACAAATAGGATAATTTTTTGTATTATTCATTTAAATTCATACCATTTAGTGATTGAAGGAAGCTTCTTAACAACCAAGGTATGAAGATAAATTTTAAACCAAGTTAAAGCATGATTGGTTAATTTTATCCTTGAAAAATAAATATTTTGATGAAAACCAAAGTATACCTCAAGTTGAGATAGCCAATGGTCTAGCCTCTATGCATTAAGCTCTCCTTCATAAAGATGAATCTCAATATTTGATTTAGTTGTTAATGATGATGGAGCTTGGTTCCTATGGGAATTTGTTACACCTTCTCATGCACATGATTTTTCATCTCTTCACTTTATTTCAAATTTTCTAAAAAAACACTTGGCTTCACCTTGAGAATCCTTGAAATGGAATCAATCTTTTAAAGCTTACCCATGGATAGAGAGATGTCAAAACATTCTCTATTAACTTTCAAAACTATTCTTTTTCGAATGGAGCTAGAATTTCCTCATCAAGATGGGACATGCCTCTGATTTCTCTATCATACTTCCTTGTGAAAATATATTATTGCAAGGGAATCAAGATAACTTCACCACTATTAGTTGTTACTCTAATAATTTATATAAGACTACAAAATAGTCACAAAAAAACCATACACAATGGAGTTAAACAAGTATTAATACCAATATAATATGTAATTAGCATAGATATTATATAGCAAGAATCACCAACATGGATCCTTTACACTCCATATAAATACAAGATTGTTTCTTTACTTTAAATGAAATAAATTTAAAATAAGATGTAAGTAAAAAAAACCCAAAAAAACATAGGATACAATAGTTTATCATAGAGAAACCCAATATAGGGGAAACCCTAGTGGAGTGAAATACTTACTTCTCCATTTTCCACTATATAACTATCAAATAAAAGTTTTGTTGATGATGAGAATTGTACCATCAATTAATCAACCCTTTTACCTATTGTAAAGGTTAAGTTGGAATTATACTAGTCTAATAATAAGGTTCTAAATGTTTAATTAGGAAGTTAAAGATGCAAGAGATTTTTTAAATGTTCTAACAAATAATGAATAAGCTATCAAATATAATATATTCTATTATAAATTTATAAATCCACTTCATCAAATAATGAATTAGTTTAGATATGAATATATAATCTATTATATCTGACAGAGAAAGCCTATGAACAAGACAATATCTTGAAGGAAAGAAATTCGATTCAATAACATAATATATTTCAAAGTAATATCTCATTTATGTTGTAATATCTTCCAAAAAACCTCAAGACAATAAATTAGAAAAATAAAGTAAAACATAATTTAGATAAATTTAAGATAAATAGACTTTTTATCAAGTAACAATAAAATTAAACTCAACATGCAAGACACAACAACAACAATCAACAAACTAAAGGAAATAACAAACTACTTAAAGAAATAAAAAACTACACTAAACATAAACAAATTAGTCTAATATTAACAAAGATAACCAACTAAAAAATTAAAACTCAAACTAAATCTAAAATATAATTATCCTAACAATCTAACTAAGTCTAATAAATTAAACTAATCTAAAACTAAACTATAAAAGAAATAAATTAATCAAAGAAATTAAACAATCTAACTTTAAGAAAATAAATAAGGAGATTAATCTAAGAAAATAAATTAAAATATAAATAAAAAATAATAAAATATATTAAAAGATAAAAGATAATTAAAGTTAAAGGAAACATAAAGGACAATAGATTAATTAAAGATCAATATAAAATAGATTAAACTACATTAAAGTCAAAGTCAATATAAAGTATAATATAAATAAAACATGTGAGTCTCGAAGAGAGTCATCTTAGCAAAATAAATTGATTTTATTTGAGAAACTAACATCTTTATTTACAAAATATCTTGAATGATAACTTTTACAATTAAATTGATCAATAAAATCTTGTAAATAACAAAGTTTTCATCACTATTCAGGTTGAATACTTAGATTCTGCATATAAGACTGCAAGTAGCAATCATCTAAAGATGTTAAACTTGAAAAGATGTAGATAATATATTATAAATGATAATATAAAGACTAGATATACCTACATTGCCTAAGTAATTTACTCAACTGTCATAGAAATTACCATTGGGTCTATCTATGTTATTTCTCTTCTTTAAATGAATCTTTGATCTCCTTTTATGCTTCAAATTTGGGTGAAAAAGAAGTTATAACTAACATTAGTTATTAGTTTAACTTAATTAATTAACTCTGTAAAATAGATTAATATAAATAGTTATTAGTTAAGGTTTACTTAAGACTTAAAAGTCTTAATAGATTAAGTATTTGAATATAGAATAGGTAATTCTTAATGGGTAGGGACCCTAATCAATTAAAAATAATATAGAATAAAATATATCAATAAATAAATAGATAAATCAAAGTTTGATAAAATTCCTATTCATATTAATCCCATAATGCATATTTCCAAAATTACTTAGGCATATATAAATATTAAAAAATTAAAATGTGTTGCACTTCAAAACATCATCACTAAAATATCAAAATCTAAAATCAAAGTATCAAATTTGAAAGTACATAGTTCTACCAACTTAAAGATAATCATGAAAATAAAATTTTATCCTACTAACACCCAATAATCATTAAAATTTGAAAGAACTTTGTTATTGGCTTCCCTTATTCATTCACACACTCATTGTATTTCATCTCAACTACTGGAAGGTGAACCATATTCATTCCTAAATCACTTGTGGGATCATCCACTTACAATTTAATTTATTATAGAACTCTAACTTCAACTGAAGTGTCTATGTCATTCTGGCTATCTAACCATTTATTTGATGTAGTTGGATGGATTTTGAGATTGCATTTCTTGTAAGCTGAAACAAGCTCCTTCAAACTTAATTTTATGCATCCTAAAATAGGATCTCTCTGAGATGACGAGGGCTCATTAGAAATAGAAGGCAGGGTAAGATTAACAAAATTATTGGTATGGGCAACTTCAATATCAAGCTAAGTGGCTTCATTAACAAGGTGAGGCTCATTAATAGGCTAAATTATTTCTAGAGTAAGTGACTAAATAGATAATTAATGTGGATTATTCTGTAAGTGGTGAGAGGAATTGATATGTGAATGAGTCCTAACACCAAATTTTTGACCATGATAACCTCTATTACCTATAGGCTTAGAATAATTAAAAGGCAAATTATTAAAAACATTTCAAAACTTAGGGTCTATTGCATCAAAGTGAATTGACATCCTAGCACCCCTACTGGCATACCTACAGCCAAATATCTTAGCCCTAAAACCTCCCCTTAGAAAATGTCTATTCAAGTTCTATTGATTCACATTGTCTAAATTCTAACCTCAGCCTCTATTATCATTACTTCTACTTGATTTGTGCTAATCCCATCTCGACATTCTAAGCATTTGAAATATATTCAAAGAAAATTTATTATGATGACTAAAAAATAACATGTATTATTCAAAATAAAACCAATTTGTTTATCAGAAACACAGTCATATATCAATAAAATATTTAAATTGACTTTGACTGCACAAATTGAATTCTTCTAACAATATCAATCAACATTATAATATTCTATTTTGATTTCATCAAAATATCCCTTAAAACCAACTCAAATTTCAAAATAAAATTATAATATCATAATTTTATTTCAAAAAGAATTTTTTTTACATATCCTCATGATTTTCTATTCTTATTGTATGAAAATCATCTAAGAATGTAAACTAAACCAATTTTCATAATTGAAAGTAACATTTCTACAAAGTATTGCTAATGAAAATTATTTCTCAAGTGTACCAAGAGACTAAATAATCATAAAACATTCATCAAATAACATTTGATAAATAACAAATCTTTCACTATCATGTTCAAACTAAAAAATCAACTTTATAAACTTTTGAAATATAAACATACTATCCAAAAACCTCAATACAAAACCCTAATAACATCTCACAAATATGCTCTACCTCAATTATTTTATCAATGTTTCACTTCTTGAACATCATCTTAAACCTATACAACCATATATAATTCATGTATGCATTATTTTAAATAAATTTCTACATGAACCATTCAACAAAGAAAACATCTGACATGACTATATTCTTTCAAAAACATTATGTCTAAACTTAAATTACCTATCATAGATTCTCAAAATTATCTGATATTTGAACAATCCTTTCATTAAAAAAATTTCTACATGAACCCTTCAACAAAGAAAACATCTGACATGACTATATTATTTCAAAACCATTATGTCTAAACTCAAATAAACTATCACAGATTCTCAAAATTATCTGATATTTGAACAATCCTTTCATTTGAATTTAAAGAAAACCCATAACTTCAAAAATGTATAGTTTTCAAACAAAAAATTTAAAGTAGATCAAAAACCTATTGAATGATGTCTCCATGAATATCAAAAATTATCTCATTAATAAAGCTTCACAATAAAGCTCAGAAAATATAATCGATGCATCTTAACCATATCATTGTATAATACTTATCCAACAAAAACTCAAAATAGAACTTTGCTTCTTTAAATATATCTTCTAAATCATATTTTGAAACTAGGATAACTTGTTTCAAGAAAACTATGAATTATTTCCTTTATTTTCAAGATTTGAACAAACCCTGAACTAACTTTTGTGCCCAAAGAAAATTATCCATGAAAATATTTCAACAATCTTCTACTAACTCAAAAAAAAAAATTAATCTAACGAAGTTTTCAATATTTCATTATTTATGAAACCCTAAACTGAGATGTGCAATTTCATGTAAAACCCCATTACTTACACAGACAAGATCAATACGTAAATTTTCTATGACATATCATGAAACCCATGAATATATGAAACTGTAATTTGAAAGAAAATAAATCCACCACTGAATGATACTATTTAAAAAAAATCATTTGAGCATATTTCTTTCCTTTTATACCACTTCTTATGGAAGACCATGAAATAACCCTTCAAAATATCCATGTAAGTAAAACGCACAGAGTTCTCTACAAAACTCAAGGTTTCAATGAGGCCTTTGAAACTATAAATAATATGTTCAAAACCCACAACAATCTATATTACTTATAGAAAGGCAAAATTGAATGAATATTCAACAAGAAAAAAACTCATATTCTCAAAACTCATGCTCAAACTAGTAAAGCCACCTATTCTCATCTCATCATGAGAATATGTTGAAAGCTAAACCCACACGCTTTAATATCTCATATAAATAAGAAATATATTCAAACACTAAACTATAAGCATCATTCAACTTTCTAAAAGATACATGCAAAAATTTAAACTAACTTCATTGAAACTTATCAACATGCAAACCGAAAACCATATTCTTTCCATGCAACCAAAAACTTAATCGAAACAACTCAAAAAATCCTTTAAAACCTATTCAATTATTTCATGGCATACCTATGTGCATTATTTGCAAGCTTTCTATTCACAAATCTTGTTTGCAACTTTAAAATCCACATTGGTAGAGTAACACTTCCATGAGAAAGCTTTGACAAATGATGAAAACCAAAAAAACAAGGCTATTTATAATCACAATCCCCTAACATAATTACCATGCATACATGCACAATTTACATTGGCTTATAAAAAATGATATTTATTTAGCATTGTACGAACCAAATTAGTAGAGCTATCACACTTAGCGACTGCCAAAACCTTTGATAAACTATTAACTAATATCCATGATTCGAGGATCGTACCTTAGCATTAAGTCCCTCAAATTGATAAAATATTACCAGGATATCAAAGCCTCTTTGAATATGTCATTTACATTAACTCACTTTTCTAGCTCAATGTGCCATGAAATCATCGAATGGAATGCCAACTTGACTTGTTGTTACAACATTCATATAACACAAAACTACCAACTCAATTACCAACTCACCATTTACAAGTCTCAAAGTTAGACCAAATTAAACCTTTGATAACCAACCAAGCATCCTATGTCATGCAAAGTTCTTGAATTGGAACAAAGTCATCTATACTACCTTTCAAAATCACCAATTCCTTTATGCCTTTTAAAATTTATGCCTCGAGACATAGACTTAAGTTAATAACCTTTGGACAATAAGCCTCGAGTGACCATTACAATCAAAAGATTTAGTAATATCATTTAAAACTTAGGATAGATAATATTCTGAATTATGATAAAAACTTAGAATCCCTCACGATTCAAGGATCCTAAAATCATGTCAATTATGTTTTACAATTGAACTTGGGATGAAAATGTTAATAAATCCATATAAATCCCATGGTCAAATTTTGAATTTATGAAAATTTTAATGATATATTTGATTTTGTTAGCATAATCAAATATAATAAATAGGTTATTTACATTATTTTTGGACTATTTGATGTAACCTTTTTTGTTGCACTAGTATCATAATTTTTTAGAAAGTTTATCTTTTGGTTACCACCATTCCCAACAAGTTAGTTACCATATTCTGGTAAATAGCTTTGTATATATATGCATTGATAATGAATTTTGATGTAGTACATTATTATTCCATGCAATAATTGGTATCAGAGCACTACAATTCAAGATGAGAGTCTCTCAATTCAAGATCTAATCATTAAATTGATAGTGGAATTGTATTGCTTCTTGAGATCAACACTTTGGCATCACACTTAGTGACTGCATAAACATTGATTGTAGTTCATCTTCACATCCAAGTCAAGGTTATGTATCAACATTAGATAGTTTCTTAGTTTATTTGGATCTATTTATTTATAACCCTATCTTAGATCATGCTACATTATGATTTGACGTTGATTGATCAGTTAATCATGTAAAATCATAATAAATTATAGTCATATCTATAATACATGACAAATTTTTAGTCTCATCATATTTTTAGTCAGGCAGCCTATGCACTTGCATTTTTCTTTGCCAGTATCCATGCATCTGGCTCTATTGTTCTATCTTGGCTACCTCAGACATGAGTTTTGAACATATCTATGGTCAATTCCTTCAAATGCAATGTTCAGAACATCAAGGATTTGAATCATTTGAAGCTTAATATGAATACATTAGTAATATTTATTAAAACTTTAGCATTATCTGAGTATTATGTGGCTTGAGATGTTTATCCTACATCAAATCTCAATTCCACTGCATTGCCATGCTCATTAACTTCATTGGTTCTTGAAGGTTTTGTCATGTTCAAAATATTTCCATGAAGATCCAAATGACATCAAGTTATTTTCAAAGTGGATCTATTTAAATTAAAGTGTCAACATGTTCCTCATCTTTTGCAATCAAGCTTAGATTTTGTCGCATCTACCTAGAAAATTGTTGTCACCCATGCATCATGGATCACTGCAAGTCACTAGCTCAAAGATTAGTCTATTTTTTTTTGTGTTAAGTGAAATTTATTTTCATATAGTTGTTAGTATTTAGAGTCATTATAGTTTTTATATTTGTGTCTTTTTAGTTATAATCTTTTTATGTATATAGGTGTCATTAATTAAGGTATTATTACGGTAGTTTTTTATTTGAGCCATTTTTTTTATTGTCATTAGTTGAGTCTTTTAGTAAACTTTTTTAAATTTTTATAGACATTAAAAAATGAATATCCATTTTTATATTAAATTGTCCAAAATGTAAATCATTTTTATTGGACATGTATATTGTAAATTATTTGGGTCTAACGTCGAAAATTCATCAAAAGTGTCAAAAAGAGTTAAGAGTCATAATAAAAAGTGTTCAAATGTACAAGGACACATTTTTGGGTGATCCTGACATCCTAAGTCAAATGTTGTATGTGTTAGTCTTATAGGGGGTACCCCATTCTATTCAAAGTGACATACATCTGAGCTTCATAACTTCATCAACTAAGTAACTTCTTCTACTAGAGATTTGACGATACACAGAGGTTGGAAGACAATTGAAATCCTCTCGTGAGTCACCTATGATTAGGTCATACCATTGTTATGGTGACATTTCTTAGTGTGTTTGTTTTATGTTAAGCATGGTGTGGTTTTATTATGTAGTGTGGTTTTTAATAAAAAAATATTGATCATTATTCTCTAATTTGGTACCTCCTAATGAAGAACATTGTGGGGAGAAAAATCACTAAAGTAGTACTTGATTCTTGTAAAGGGGTTTGTGGAAATCCAAGAAACCACCAAAGTGTATAAAATAATTGATACCTCTTGTCATCTCCAGGTTTGTAGTCAACATACAAATAATAAACTATAGGGGTTCATGATAATCTAGGAAACCACTGAAAGTGTTAGCAGAGAGATGTACTCCTATCACATCTAGTTTTGTGGTAATCTTACAAGGAAAAACCAAGGTGTCACCAAGATCATGAAGCCACAAAGATGGCATGCCACCTCAAAGGTGAGCAGGCTACATGGAGAGTGAAACAAATTTATCATGTTTGAAATAAGGTGGGAGGGGCACTATTAGGAATATGGTGTTTTTAAAAAATAATGTAATAAGGGGGGAATGTTATCATCATCAGATATAACAAATAGGTTGTTTACATTATTTTTAGACTATTTGGTGTAACTTTTTCTATTGCACTAGTATCACAGTTTTGATAAAATTTATCTTTTGATTAACACCATTTTCGACAGGTTAGTTACCATATTCTAGTAAATAGATTTGCATGTATATGCATTGATAATGAATATTGATGTACCTCATTATTATCATGTGCAATAGATTTGATGAACTATAAAATGCATTACTTCTCAAAGTGTAACAATCATGACCAATCCATCTGTAAATTTGCAAAATAAAATCAAACTAATAAAAACCATAATCAATAATAATTTTTTTTTATTAAATATAAAATTATCATAATATGATCAAGCATATCAATTAAAAATTGATCTGAAATCCATATAAAATACTCAAGTGAAGATCAATATAGATATCTGAATACTATCATGATAAACCATATAAAGTGCCCTTATTTCAAATTAAAAATATATTATAATCTGATCATAAATCAATCAAAAAATAAATAATCACAACTATTTATAAATCATAAATACATAGGCATATTTTATTCATTCATCCATTTATACTTTTCAAAACCAATTAAAATATAACTATGAATTCATAACCCAATATTTATCAACTTATAAAATTGAAAATATGCATCTAAATATACTACTAATTGACTAGGTCCCTAACATAATTTTAAATTTTATGATTGAGTCATCTTTATGATAAAAAATTATTAGTTTTATAAAATTGAGGGGAGGGGGGTTGTGAAAAATAGGTAAAACATTAACGACTTTGTTAATCAATTTTGAGTAATGAAATTGAGTAGCAATAAAATTACCTATTGATAAAAATATAATCTTGAGAGTTTGATTCAGATAAATTATTTTTTAAGTAATTATGTGTGAACCCCTTAAATAATAAATTTCAATAAGGGATGAGATGTTCAGATAGTGTGACATGAAGAAAGGGAATGATATAGTAGGGAAGTTCAAGTTGTATGCATGAACTAATATAAATGCCTTAAGTACAAAATCTAAAAATCAAGTATTACTTCAAAAAATAAAAAACAAAGTAATAAAAGACAGCAAAGAAAAAAATGCAAAACCAAGAGAAAATAAGAAAAACAATGAAACAAATGAATCCAAAAATGAGCTAATCATGAAATAATTTCAAATGATGATCGTTAACTAAATAACGTAATTAATTTTCTTCAAGATATTTTAAATAAAAATTATTATATTTAAGTATAGTGGCAATCTATAAGGACCAAGCCATAATAAATCAAATTTATGATGTTTACAAGGATCCTCATAAGCTTTGTCCCAATATAAAACTAGATCACCAACTTTAAATTTTTTATTAAAAACTTTTTCAATTTTTATTTAGCCTTTTTTAATTTTTGCAATACTTTTACTTTTGATCCATCAAGAGTTATTAGATCATGCAATCATTTTTCAATTAAATTTGTATCTTCAGTAACATATTGTAAAGTAGTTTTTGTTGAAGAAATATAAAGTTATATTGGTAAGGTGGCTTCAAACCCATATGCTAACATGAGAGGTGAATAATTGATTCTTACTTTAATAATAGTTCTATCAGCTTATAAATCTTTAAAAATTTTAAGATGTCAATTATTTTTATTTTTACAAATTAATTTCTTCATTATTGAAATAAAATTTTATTAGTTTACTCAACTTGACCATTATCTTAAGGGTAATATTTGGATGAATGATTAGATATAATTGAATACTTACCCAAAAAAATTAAAAATTTATTTGAAACAAATTGAGGTTCATTATCAAAAATAATTTCATACGAAACTCCAAATCTAGAGAAAATCTAATTTTATAAGAACGAGATTACTTCACCTATTATAAAAATTTTAAGTGCTTTGACCTTAGATGACTTACTGAAATAATAAGTTGCCATTAATATATACCTATGGCTTGTAGATAAAAGAATATGTATATCTAAAATAAACTCAATGCCTTATTTTGTAAATGGGTTTTTAAGAATAATTAGTTTAAAAGGCATTACAGGCAACCTATTTCTACCAACAATTGACATGGCATAAAAGAATGAACTAACTTATAAGCATTTTGAAAAGAGTTGGCCAATAATAACCTACTCTTAAAATATTATAAGTAGTAGTTTTTATATCATAATATCTACCACAATTTCTTTCATGATAGCCTCTAATAACATTTTGAGTTTGATCATATGTAAGACATCTTAATAAAATTCTATTTGTATTATGATAAAACATAAAAAAAATTAATAAACAAAAATTTAAAGATTTTAATCATAAGGAATGTCTTTGCTTCTTATCAAAATTATTAAGACAAGATTGATTTTGAAAATAAAATATTAAGTCATAATACCAGTCATCTTCAGTCAATAAACAATTCCATTCATTCATCTTAAAACAAAATTTAATTTTTTTAGAAAAATAAAAAAAATTCATGGTATTTACGTGAGGCTTTGCATTTAGATTATCATCAATTGACAAGACCAAAACATTAATATCTGACGCATTATTTTCAATTAAATATTTGCTAAGTCATTACCATTAATTATTTTAGAATTTTCAAATTTAAGATCAAACTCTTGAATACGTAAAATCTACTTAGCAAACCTTCCTTAAATAGTTAGTTATTTTAAAAGATAAGATAAAACATGTACATTAGATCACACAATTTTTTTTTCTCATCAACAAATAATAAAATTTAATCAAAGAGGAAACCAATGAGAAAATAAATTTTTGAATAAAATGGTACCTAGTTTCAGCCTCTTTTAAAACTTGACTCATATAACTGATTTCTTTTGTCATTATTTTAAAACTCTTAAGTGATAAAAACTTTAATTGTTTTTTTAATAGAATTAACATAAATAATTAATGCTTTCTTTAAATATGGATTAGTAAGTATTGGAGTACTTGTAATAGCATCTTTTATATTATTAAATGTTAAATAGACATCTTCATCTCGATTGTAAATTTTATCTTTCTTAAGAAATAATTATAAAGAATAAAATACGATATGAATTTTCTAACAAAACTTATTTTACCAAATAAAGATCATAAACTATATTTATCTTTAAGCGGAGGTAACTATTTAATAGCTTTGATACGTTCAAGATCTATAGATATGCAGTCTTTAGAAATAATGTCTTAACAACTTACCTTTAGTGACACCAAAAACTAATTTTTTTTAATTCAAAGAAATAACATACTTCCTACATCTTGTAAAAACCTCACAAATATGATCTAAATACTTTTTTCATCTTTTTGAATGAATTATGAGATCATCTATATAGACTTGAATAATAATGTCA
This sequence comes from Torreya grandis, assembly GCA_037957365.1. Lineage (NCBI taxonomy): Eukaryota > Viridiplantae > Streptophyta > Pinopsida > Cupressales > Taxaceae > Torreya > Torreya grandis. Next base: position 2,362,216 of record JARHVA010002428.1, on the reverse strand, counting down.
TTCAAATCAACATGCATCTCTCTTTGAAAATTAACTCCTGCATTCATCAATCCAAAAGGGATTCTATTATTAAAAAAAATCCTTCACAAGTAGTAAAAATAGTATGTCTATCTTCAAGATTTTAAAAAAAATTATTATAATTTAAAAATCCATCTAATAATGACATCATTTTTGATCCTGTAACTTACTGTAAAATCTGATCAATACTTCGTAGAAAAAAAATATCTTTAACACTAGCTTTATTCAAATCTCTAAAATCAACATATAATATAATATCACTATTTTTATTCTTAAACGACACTAAATTAGCTACTTATTTAAATTATTTTCTATAAAAAATGACACTAACATCAATCATTTTATCTAGCTCTTTGTTAATGATGTCTTCTAAAAAAAACTAATTCTTTATATTTTGTGTCTTATAGATTTAATACCAGGTTTTATAGATATATCATATTTAATAATATCAATATCATAAAATTTAATATCTTTATATGACCAAGTAAAAATATCAATGAATTCTTTAAATAACTTAATAAATTTTAATTTTTGATTTAGAGTAACCTAAATTCTTAAATAAACATATTTAGGATCCTCTTCCCTACACAAGTTGATAGGAATAGTCTCACCTATGATTCTCTTGAAAGGTTCTTCCATTCTATAAATATAAAGTTAATCATTAGGTGTAAACATAGATTCTAAACTTACTAAACTAGCAAGTAATTTATTAGTACTTAATTATAAATAGTATTTATAATTTAGTACATAATCATTATGATCAAAATAATTGCATTTAATGAAATAATCGATGTTCATCACAACTTAAAAAAACCAACTATCATTCAAATTAATAATTTTAGGTTGAAAATTTTTATCATAAGAGAAGTCTATGGTTGGTTCACTCTCACTTAAAGTTAGGTTCGATGTATAAATAACAAACCTATCAGTGCTATTATTATATTCTCTACAAATATGAGTGATGTTTAAGGTCATAAACTGCTCAATTAAAGACCAAACATTTTACATATAACAATGTAAATGAGTTTGACTAGTTTTATAAAAAAATTAAACTTGTCTAACAACTAATTTAGAATCTCCAAAGACTTATAAATGTTTAATGTTAAATTCAATGATTTTTTCCAAACCTAAACATAATGCTTCAAATTTTATAGTATTTTTAGTGTTCTCAAAACATAATAATAATAATAATAATAATAATAATAATAATAATAATTTACCAACATGACAGACTAAACAAATTCCATCACCATTACCTTGGGGAGAAAAATTTCCATCAAAGTATAATTTCCATAAAATAATTTTATCAAACAATTCTTCATATTGATTTTTTGGTTCATCTAAATTCAATAACTCATAAGTTCTAATTCATGTCTCAACATTAGTAATAGTGGATGAAGTGAATGACTCTATAGATTTACTAGACTAATCTTTTGTTTTAATAAAAATGATCTCATTACTAATGGGAATCCATGTGATATCTTTTCTGATAAAAACACCAATTTATTTTGACTAATCTCTTCCTAACAACATAATGTAATTATTAAGAATATCTAAAACTAGAACATTAGTTATACATCTAATTCTTTCATCTTGAGTAATCTTGATGACTATGTCATGAAACTAACCATAACTTTTAGTTTGTTTAGAATCAAATCCAATAAATTTTCTATTGTCAGTTTCATAAGATATGCCTAATTGATCTACAATGAATTTAAGTATTATATTCTTCTATGCACTTGTATATAAGATACAATCATGGATTAACTTATTAGCAATGTTAACTGTAACATAAAAATACATATATAGTCTATAATAGGATCATAACTTTGAGAAAAATAGTTAATTATTCATTATTTCTTTCTTGTAAGACTACATTAGCTTTATGATTCTTAACAGATTTATTAATTTTATCAAGCTATGTTAAAAGGTTGGATATTTATAATAATGAGAATCTAGCTTTAATTATTAATAAATCATCAATTATATTATAATCATTAACATTATATTTTCATAAATTTTTAGGCTTATAATGTTGATATTGACTATTATTACAACCAGTTGATAAAATAATATTTTGAGAAAAATTATTAGTTGAACTACTTGAAACATTATTCTGAACTATTTTACCTTTATCATTAGAATAAAAATATTTATTTAATATATTATTATTTTTAGAATAGTTATAATATTTATTCCTAGTATTAACAAAATAAGCACCTTCATTTTTTGATGGATCATCAAGAGCACACATGTTTATGTTGTTTACTAGATCTTCAAATATAAGATCTTTCCCTTAAATTTTTTTTTAAACTTATGAATAGTAACATATGAATCTGGATCATGATCTAATTCATACACATTAAAATAATAAGTAATTTTTAATTTTTTAATTTTTAATATTATTTTTATTAGATGAAGAAGGTTTATCATTCAACTACCTTTTAACAATGATCAATTCATTTTCTAGACTTTGAATGGCTTTTAAAAATTTTGTATTATCTGAATTTAAATCTATATAAGATCTATTTTTAAATTTAATAAATTTAAATTTCTTCTCATATTCAATGGTGAATGTTAAAGTTTCATCATATTCTGTAATATCTCTATCTTCTAAGACTATTTTATATTTTAAGGGCAAAGCTCTATAAAATAAAATCTAGATAACTTCTTATAAGGTCTAAGATCATGAAGAATGTTTTGATGGAACTTAGTGAATCTGATAATAAAATGATAAATGGTCTCACTTGGATCAAGAGAAAAATTTACAAGGTCATTAACTAGGTTGAAGTCTTCTTTAGTTTTCCCAAAAGATTATCCTAGCAATTCTTCAATATTTTATTGTGTTGATAACTTTAACAAGTAAACTAATAAATGCTTGGTAAGTTTTTCCTTCAAGTGTTTAAGCACAAACTCTTAAATAAATCTTTTCACTTGTTATATTAAGAGTAACACAAACTAATCTATCTGCTTCTAAATAATCCTCTCAATATTCTCTAGGAGCTCCAATTTTTTTTGAAATATTTAATCCTGTAAGGGAAGGTAACTTACCAAGATGATTTCTAACATTAATTGAATTTTTAAAAATCTATGGTGTTATATCTATCTGTTGTTCTTCTTCAGCTTCAGCTTCATCTTCTCCTTTAGTGAGATCACTCTAATCTCTATTATCTTGTAATTCATGAATCAACTCTTTTATCCTCATTTTTGTTTGATCTCCCATTGAAATTTTTAACAATCATTTCTAATTGAATATATTGCTTATAGTTAACCTTATTAACTTGATTCAATTGTATATTTATATCAATAGTTTCAGAGGAAACTAAATCATCAAAAGGAAAAAATAATAATAATAAAAAGAGTTCTAGGCTTAACATTATCAGCTAAAATTCTTACTCTATCCTCTTTAATTCATCTATTTATATTTAAATTATTAGGATACCAATCTATCTCAAATTATATAATCTCTTCTTCTTCATTTATGACTTGAACAACATGTTGAAAATTATGAGGATAATTATACCATACATAACAATTTAGATTAAAAGTGACATCAAATTGATCATCAATAATATCAATTTTAGGTTAGATGATAGGATGTTTTCCTTCAAGTACCATGAGTAAGAAGAAAACAAGACTCTAAATAAATAAGATATCTAAAAAAATATCCCTATCAGAGTTGCCAAATTTGTTAATGATAAAAATTGTACCATAAACTAATCAACCCTTTCACCTATTATGAAGGTTAAATTAGAATCATACTAGTCTTATAGTAAGTCTCTAAAGGTTCAATTATGATCCTAAATATGTGAGAGGTTTTTTAAATGTTCTAAAAAATAATGAATAAGTTATCAAATATAACATATTTTATTATAATTTTAAAAATCTACTTCATCAAATAATGAATCAGTTTAGATATGAATATGTAATTTATCGTATCTAACAGACAAAGCCTATGAACAAAACAATATCTTGAAATAAATAAATATGATTCATTAACATAATATATTTTAAAGTAATATCTTGTTTCTACTGTAATATCTTCCAAAAAACCTCAAGATAATAAAGAAAAAAATAAAGTAAACATAATTGAAATAAATCAAGATAAATATACTTTCTATCAAGTAACAATAAAATGAAAATCAACATACAAGACACAACAACAACAACAATAGAAAAACTAAAGTAAATAACAAACTACTTACAAAAATAATGAACTACACTAAACATAAGCAAATTAGTCTAATCTTAACAAAGCTAAACAATCAAAACTCAAACTAAATCTAAAATCTAATTAACCTAATAATTTAACTAAGTCTAATAAATTAAACTAATCTAAGACTAAACTATAAAAGAAAGAAATTAATCAAATAAATTAAACAATTTAACTTTAAGAAAATAAACAAGGAGATTAATCTAAGAAAATAACTTAAAACAGAAATAAACAATAAACTAAAATGAATTAAAAGATAAAAGACAATTAAAGTTAAAGGAAGCATAAAGTAAAATAGATTAATTAAATATCAATCTAAAACATATTAAACTATATTACTATCAAAGTCAATAGAAAGTATAATATAGATAAACCATGTGCATCTCAAAGAGAGTCATCTTAGCAAAATAGATTGATTTTATTTGAGAAACCAATATCTTTCTTTACAAAATATATTGAGAGATAATTTTTACAATAAAATAGATCAATGAAATTTCACAATTAGTTAAGTTTTCATCATTATTCAGGTTAAATAATTAGAAATTGTACATAAAACTGCAAGTAGCAATCATCAAAAGATGTTAAAATTGACAAGCTTTAGATAAATGATAATATAAAAACTAGATATACCTGCGTTGTCTAAGCAATTAACTCAACCATTAGAAGAAAGTATTATTAGGTCTATTTGTGAATACTTGATCTCCTTTTAAGGTTCAAATTTGGTTGAAAACTAAATTATAACTAACCTTAGTTAGTTATTAGTTTAACTTAATTAATAAACTTTGTAAAAGTTAATTAATATAAATAATTATTAATTAAGGTTTAATTAAGACTTAAAAGTCTTAATAAATCAAGTATTTGCATATAGACTAGGTACTTCTTAATGGGTGGGGACCCTAATCAATTAATAATAATATATAACAACATATATCAATAAATAAATAGATAAATCAAAGTTTATTAGAATTCTTATTCATATTAATCTTATAATACATATTTTAAAATTATTTAGGCATATATAATATCAAAAAATTAAAATGCACTGTACTTCAAAATATCATCACTAAAATACCAAAATCTGAAATCAAAGTATCAAATATGAAAGTATAGAGTTACATGCCAAATTAAATTTAATCATGAAAATAAAATTTTATCCTGTTGACATCCAATAATCATTAGAATTAGAAAGAACTTTAATTACTGGCTTCCCTTATTCATTCATGTACTCATTGTATTCTATCTCAACTGATGGAAGGTGAACCATAGTCATTCTTGAATTACTTGTGGGATAATCCAATTTCAACTTAGTCCATTTGAGAACTCTGACCTCAACTAGAGTGTCTATATCATTCTGGCTATTTGACCATTTATCTGAAGTAGTTAGATAGATTTTAAGTTTACATTTCTTACATGCTGAAATAGGCTTATTCAAGCTTAATTTTATGCATCCTAAAATAATATCTCTCTAAGATGATGAGGGCTCATTAGAAACATAAGGCAAGACAAAATTAACAAAATTCTTGACATGGGCAACTTCAATATAAAGTTGAGTGGCTTCATTAATAAGGTGAAGCTCATTAACATGGTGAATTCTTTCTAGAGTAGGTAATTGAATAGGGAATCGATATGGATTATTCTATAAGTAGCAAGAGAAATTGTTATGAGAATGAGTCCTAACACCAAATCTTTGACAATGAAAACCTCTATTACCTATAAGGTTAACAAGATTGAAATAAAAATTATTCAAAATATTCCAAAACTCATGATCTATTCTATTAAAGTGAATTGACATCCTATCACTCTTACTAGCATACCTAGGGCCAAATCTCCTAAACCTAAAACTCCCCCTTAAAAAATGTCTATTTGAGTTTTGTTGATTCACATTGTTTAAATTTTGATCCCAACCTCTGTTATCATTACTTCTATCTAATATGCGTTGATCCCATCCTAACATCCTATACATTTAAAATATATTATAAAACTAATTATGATGACTAAAAAATAACATGTATTATTCAAAATGAAACCAAATTGTATATAAAAAACATGGTCATATATCAACTAAATCTTTGAACCAGCTTTGATTGCACAAACTAAATTGTTCCAACTGTATCAATCAAGATTGTAGTATTCTATTTTGATTTCATCAAAATGTCCCTTAAAACCAACTAAAATTTCAAAATAAAACTATAATATCATAATTTTATTTTAAAAAAAAATTCTGATAGATCTTCATGATTTTCTATTCTCACTCTATGAAAATCATCTGAGAAAATAAATTAAGCCAATTCTTATAATTAAAAGTAACATTTCCACAAAGTCCTGCTAATGAAAATTATTTCTCAAGTGAAACCATGTGTTGAACAAGAAAATAAATATTCAAAAAACTTTAATCAAATAAGATTTGATAAATAATAAAATCTTTCACTGTCATATTTCAAAATGAAAAATCAACTTTATGAACGTCTGAAATATAAATAACATATTGTCCAAAAACCTCAATATGAAACCATAATAACATCTCACAAATATACTCTGCCTAAATTCTTTTCTCACTGTTTCACTTCTTGAACATCATCTTAAACCCATATAACCATATATAATTCATGCATGCATTCTTTTAAACAAATTTATAAAAGAACCCTTCAACAATGAAAACATATGACATGACTATATTTTTTCAAAACCATTATGTCTAAAATCAAATAACCTATCACAGATTCTAAAAATTGTTTGATATTTGAACAATCCTTTCATCTGAATTTAAAGAAAACCTAGAACTTCAAAAATGTATAGTTTTCAAAAATAATTTAAGGCAGACCGAAAACCTATCTAATGATATCTCTATGAATATCAAAAATTATCTCATATAAAACCTTAATAAAGCTTCACAATAAAGCTCCAAAAATATAATTGATGTGTCTTAACCATATCAATGTATAATTCATACCCAATAGAAACTCAAAACAAAACCTCGCATGTTTAAATATGTCTTCTAAATCATATTTTGAAACTGAGATAACTTGTTTCAAGAAAACTTTGAATTATGTCCTTTATTTTCAAGTCTTTAACAAACCCTGAACTAACTTCTATGTCCAAAGAAAATTATCCATGAAAATATTTCAATAATCTTCCACTAGCTCAGAAAAACTTTGAATTAGGTAGAGTTTTCAATATTTCATCATTTATGAAACCCTAAACTAAGATGTGCAAGTCCATATAAAGCCCCATTACTTTCATAGATAAAATCAATACACAAGTTTTCCATGGCATATCATGAAACCCACAAATATATGAAACTATAATTCGAAAGAAAATAAAGCCACCACTAAATGATTCTATTTAAAAAAAATCATTCAAGCATATTTCTTTCCTTTTATACCACTTCTTATGACAGACCATGAAATAACCCTTCAAAATATCCATGCAACAAAAACACACAAAGTTTATCTCTACAAAACTCAAGGTTTCAATGAGGCCTTTGAAATTGTAAATGACATGTTTGAAACCCATAACAGTCTATATTACTTACAAAAAGCCAAAATTAAATGAATATTCAACCAAAAAAATCATATTCTCAAATCTCATGCTCAAATTGGTAAAGCCACCTATTTTTATCTCATCATGAGAATATGTCAAAAACTAAATCCATATGCTTCAATATCTCATACAAAAAAGTAATATATTCAACCACTAAACTGTAAGCATCATTCAGCTTTCCAAAATATACATGCATATATTTAAACCAACAATTTCATTAAAACTTGTCAACATGCAGACTAAAAATGATATTCTTTCCATGCAACTATAAACTTAATCAAAACAACTCAAAACATCTCTTAAAACCTATTCATTTTGTTCATGGCATACATGTATGTATTTTTCTACAAGATTTGTGTTTACAAATCCTATTTGTAACTTCAAAATCCAAATTAACAGAGTAACACTTCTATGATAAAGCTTCAAAAAATGATGAAAACCAAGAAAATAAGGCTATTTATAATCACAATCCCCCAACGTAACTACCATGCATACATGCACAATTTACATTGGGCCATCAAAAATGATATTATTATTTAGCATTTCTCCAACCAAATTAACAAACATATCAAACTCAGCAATAGCCAAAACCTTTTCTAAACTATTAACTAATCTCCATGAAGGGAGGCATGTACCTTAGCATTAAGTCCATCAAATTGTTAAAATCTTACCGAGATCTCGAAGCCTCTTTGAATATGCCATTTACACCGACTCACTTTGCTAACTCAATGTGCTATGAAATCATTGAATGGACTTTCAACTTGACTTGTCATTATAACATTCATATAACATGAAACTGCTAACTTAATTGCCAACTCACCATTTACAAGTCTCAAAGTTAGACCAAATTAAACCTTAAATAACCAACCAAACATCCTATGTCATGTGAACTTTGTGACTTGAAACAAAGTCATCTATACTACCTTTTGAAATCACCAATTCCATTATGCCTTTCAAAATTTATGCCTCGAGACATAGACTTAGATTAATAATCTTTGGATAATAATCCTCAAGTAACCATTAAAATTAAAAGATCTAGTAATATCATTTAGAACTTAGGAAATATAATGTTTTGAATTATGATCAAAACTTAGAAGCCCTTAGGATACTTAGGATTCAAAGATCCTAAAATCATGTCAATTATGTTTTAAAATTGAACCTGGGATGAAAATGTTAATAAATCTATATAAAGCCTGAGGTCAAAATTTGAATTTATGAAAGTCAAATGATATATTTGATTTGATGAACTATAAAATACATTACTTCTCAAAGTGTAATAATCATGATCAATCCATCTATAAATTTTCAAAATAAAATTGAACTAATCTAAACCATTATCAATGATATATTGCATTTTGATCAAAAATCAAATTATCACAATATGATTGAGCATATCAATTGAAAATTGATCTAAAATCCATATAAAATACTCAACTGAAGATCAATATAGATATATGAATATTATCATGATAAACCATATAAATTTCTCCTATTTCAGACTGAAAATATTGTATTATAATCTGATCTTGAATTGAGTAGAAAATAAAATGACGGATCAAAACTATTCAGAAATGATAAATACATAGGCATATTTTATTCATTCATCCATTAATGCTTTTCAAAACCACTCAAAATATAAACACAAATTCATAAACCAATCATCATCAATTTATGAAATTAAAAATATGCATATGAATATACTACTAATTGACTAGGTCACCGACATAGTTTTAAACTTTATGACTGAGTCATCTCTATGATAGAAAAGTATTAGTTTTAGAAAATTGAGAAGGGGGGCAAGGGGTGGCGGGGGGCGGGGGTGTGTGTGTGAAAAATAGGCATAACAGATGTATCATCAAGTGGATTTCATGGATAAATATTCAATTCATAACTACCTACAACATACACAATACTCTATCTTCTTACAACACTTCTTAGAAAATTACTAGAACACTTAACAATAAAAACAAGCTAGGAAAACAATGGAACTCTGAATCATGAAATCAACACTTGCAATTGCACTATTGAACCTAACTTCCATTGAATGCCTCTTCTTATTCCAAGGGCTTATATTTGTCCTTAAACTCAGCAATAGGAGGCACATGAAATGCCCAAGAGAATATTTAAATCGATAAAGAAACCAAAATTAAGCTTTGTTTACAACCATTAGTCATCGGACTTAGGCCGTGTGATTCTTTGATAATAGGTCTTTGATATTTTCTGAAAATCTATAACATAATGTCATATCTAAATAGAGGGATACTCCCAAAGTGTTCGTTTCACTTTGAACCTTCCTCTAGTTTGTAAATTCATTATGCCTTTTTTAGTTAAGACTTTTACATAAATTGATTTCAAGAAGTCTCTTACAAACATTTTTCACATCAATAAAAATAGTGAAATTAATTTACTAACATAACTAACATACTATATCCAAAATTTGATTCAACTTTTTATTTCATAATAAATTAAAACAATGACATATTATCAACAATTATATAAATATATACATTAAAAATTTAACAGATAAAATCATAAACTGTCAAATACTTATATAACCATTTTGATTAAACAATAATATAATATAATTATTTTAACTAAATAATAAAATATCAATTAATACATGAATGAATATGAACTATCAAACCAAAAAATATTATATACAATTAAAAAATATTTTAATAGATCGATTTTTTAAAATAATTTTAAATTACAAATATATAAAGCAATATAAGAAATTTAGCATACAAGTCAAAACCATTTTTGATAGATTCAAATCCACCAGAAAAATTGATGTGCTACAATTTGACATAAGGTATATATGATCGTGTTAACTAATCTAGGACTTCCCCTTAAATAAATTGAAAGTTGAGGGCACTCTTGGTGTCTCTTTACTTTCTTAAATACCATGACAAAAGGTTACGGTAGGCCCATTTTCATTTTAAATTTGAAAATTAGATTAGAAGCAAAAAGAATCTAGGATCGGATGTGAGTTCAATGGTTTTTAATTTTCCAAAATAAAAATAAAAAACAATCTCATAACACATGCAAGATAATTTATTCACCAGAACAGAAAGCGTTTACATGTACTTGGCACTTTTTAGAATATATGGATTTTTTTAATCTTTCAACACCATACATTTATTTTTTTACATTGCTTTGCAAAAAGGAAAAAAGGTCCTCGTTTTAATCATCTTTCCTGTAAAACTCAAGTTTGTACACGGAAGGTGGGCGACGGATAAAGAAGTTATGAATATTGTATAAAAATTAAAACACACACATATATGAGCACAATGGCATTGGGTACGTATAACTTCGCTTTATTCTTTGTGCTGTGGAGGTCCGTCTCGTCTGGTAACGGAAACGAACGCTTACTGTGGTTTCCTATGAAAATGTATCCACACACTATTAAGTGCCGTGCTCATTAAAACAACATGATTGATGGTTGACGGCATTTATGATCTGGATATATAGCAGCAGTTAATAAAGATATTACTACTGGTATGTATTCAATAGTTATTATAATTCAATTAAAAAAATTATTATATATATTTCGTGAATTTATATTTTATTTGAAAAAAAAAAATTGTTATAATTATTTATGTAATTTTTATTTTCATTTTTTAAAATAAAATATATTAATAAATTCTAATGAAAAAACATATTATCAATTATTTAAAATTTATTATAATTATATTAGTATAAAAAAATAATTATATATAAAATAAGATATATACAACAGGAACATATTTTTTATATAAAAATATTTCATAAAAATTAAACTTTATAAATGTTATAGGTGTCTATTTTATAATCTTATATTAAATTAACAATTGTGAAATAAAAATGATTTATAAATATTCTATTATTTTAATAACAAAAAAAATAGTAGACTATATTCATCATTTCTCTTTTAATAATAAATATTTTAATATTAAAGAGTCTTTTTATTTTATAATTATTATTAATATATATAAAAAAGAGAATTATCAATATAATGATTATATATTTGCGATTTAAAAATATGATGTAAATCTTACCAAAAAAATAAAAAAGTTAAAAATGAAAAGTTTAAATTTATAATATATTTTCATTTTATATGTAAGCTTACAATTATTAAAAAATATTTTATTTTTATAATTTCAAAAATAATACTTAAATAAAATTGAATTGACTTTTAAATTTTTTGAAATGTAATATCCTTAAAAAAAAATATTTACTTATTTAAATTATTTCAATAAAAAGTTAATATTTAAATAATTTTTCTTTGATATCAAACAATTTATTATCATTTCAAATTTAATATTATATACATTAAATACGTATGAGAAAATTTAATATATTTTATATAATGTTTCAATTTAATCTTGCTCCTAACAAAAGGTCCATTAACTTTTAAATTATAAATTATATTTTTAATATTATATTTATTAATAAATAAAATATTT